>JAHWFO010020422.1:27322-75476 GCA_023313115.1 Rhysida immarginata
CCCCCCCCCCCCCCCCCCCCCGCGTGCTTCGGAGGGCACGTAAAGTCGTCAGTCCTGGCTGCTGTGGCCACCTTGCAGCGGTCGTTAAAAAAGTCCTTAACCACTATGCCGATCACAAGCCGGATAGGAGTGTCGGATGGAAGAGGTGCAGATACCGCCATCCGTAAAAAGGACCAAGGCGACAAATAGTCGTCCTACATTTGGTGCCTCCAACAGGCGATGGGCCTATCATCATCATCTATCTTCTAAGTATCTATACATAAAATAAAACTGTAACGTGTCCGTGGTTGTTCGCATCACGCAAAAACTACTAGACGGATTTTGATGAAACTTAGTATGGTTTTAGGTTACAGTCTGGGTCTTCAACTAGGGTACTTTTTTCTGCCTGAAAATGTCTTATTCCCCCGGGAAAATTCTAAAACGGCGCGATTGAATGGTAGTTAAACTTGTCAACAGATGTCCTGCGAGTTTTTAAATTCGCGCAGCAGTAGTACAACTTTAAACTACTTTAAACTTGTGTCCAAAGAGTGTTTTAGATTGTTTTAAACCGGGCTATGGTTAATTTCTTTCCTTTTGAGGGTAAAAATATACTACATAAAAAGAATTCTACGACAAGGGTTACCACCTCTCCTGAGTTGGGCTGGAGACTCCCGTATTGGTCTTTTTTCACCGGACTCCAGTTTCAAACGGCCATTCTCCGGTATTGCAGCCGTTATTGCAGGACTCGCAAGTCATTTTGAAGGTTTCGATTTCAGAAACAACTCAAAATCCTTGGCCCTCCGACTACCATGGATTAAGGGGGGAGGAGGGGGGGGGGCGAATCAGGACGGTTCAGAAAGTACGCTAGCCTATGTAAAAAGACATCATGATTTTGAAAAAAGTCCATTTGCACAATAAGAAAAGTTTAATTTAAAAGAAAAATTAAATTTCAATGAAAACGTTAATATCTCTGAAAAATTATTAATTACATTAGATGGAGAAATTTTGTTTGACGAAGGTGGCAACCCTAACTCCGGTTTTGATACTATTTGTAGGTGGCAAATAACGGACTTCGAATTTTCCTCTGCGTATTGGTTGTTGTTTAGTTTTTGTTCTTTGGTTGCAGTTTTTAAACTTTTTTGGCGCTGACTTTCTCCGCACTGAGTTCTACGTGAGCGAAGCCGCGGGCACAACTAGTCATCAATATTTAAGTAACTGAAATACATATTAGATAACATTTTCACACGATTTAATACGATTCCATGTACGCACGATTTGTTATGATAGATAGAAGTAGGAATGGCCCACAAAAAATCAGGTTTAGAGCAGCGCGTTAAAAACAACTTCTGCAAGAATTCGTCCAGCTGCTATGAAAAGATACACGCCTGCTCGGATATAAACTGTTTAATGAGAGCGGAACATTCAGGACTCAAGAAAGCTTTGTATTCATGACAAGCTTCGCCGAAGAATATAGAGTCCCATTTGCAGCACCGTTGGAATAATCGCCAAGAAATATCAGACAGTTCATCTCAACAAATCTCTAAAGATTTTCTCCATAGGGGTTTCAAAGGATATGAAGCTCCTCCACCTTTACCATTCTTATTTGTGAAACCTATTATCTAATTAATGACTACATCAGATGAGTGCAGTGATGAAATATTTAATTGGGTTTGTTGAATAATAACCAAATATTGACATGACAAGTACGACGGACGGACTAGGCAAATTTCATGTTTCCAGCTATGTACCAACATAAATCTATAAGTGGAGTCCAGAAAATCAAAGTACGGACGATTATCATTGTCGTCAATACCCTGGCATTTTTGTGCGGAGAGGAGTGACAACTTTCGACAGTCCATTACCCAGTTTCTCGTTTGAGAAAACTACCCCCAACTTCTTCATGACCTGGTTATTCTTCTTGCAGCAAAGATACCATTGTTTTAACGAAGAACTGATGATGTGGCCTCCCCCTCGCACGACAATTTCTTAACGAAATCTTTTCACAAAGATGGATCTAACCTAACCTAATATAACATTAACCCAACCTAATCTTTTTTTTCAAAGAGCAATTGAGCGATCTCCTGGTCTCATGTTACCGAGCTCTTTGTGAGGCTAATCCTTATACTATATAAACGAACAAAATCTGTGTCAACAATCAAATTTAAACAATGGCACTAGCAAGCTATTTCGCACGTGCTGCTTCCTCTCTTTCTATTTTTATTCTTATATATCCCTATTCTATATAAAACGAACAAAATCTCTGTCAACAATCAAATTTAAACAATAGCACTCACAAGCAATTACGCACGTACTGTTCCTTCTCTTTCTATCCTTATTCTTATATATCGCCATTTAATATATTATATGCTGGAAAATCAGAATAGAAAATTTACGATGTTCGTGTTATTGTTATAATATAATATCAACGATTTTAACTATGTTTGTTCGTGCCTGCCTTCGCGTGTACGTTTATTCGATCAGCTATCCGTAAATCAGTAAGTATGAATCGCAGTGACCGGCTGTCTCTCCGTCCGTCATTAACGCTACGCTAATATGCAGTTTTCATTGATTAATTGCATTGTTTCCAATCCGAGACGTAATATGACGTTAAATAGCAGCATTATTGTTTCCAAAACGTTGAATAACGGCGATACTATTTCCAAACGGTAAAAATAGCAGCGATACTACACTACTGTTTATAAAAATCGCAACACCCTGATGGAATAGCCCAATCTGCATTAAATTTGGAGCATTTGCATATCATGGGTCAGAAAAGAAACCATTAGATTTTCAGGTCAATACAATGCGTTTTATTGTCACATTAGTATCGGGTGAAACCACCGTGGGATGCAATTACAGCCTCTAAACGTCGTGGCATTGAGAGTCAAACAAGCTCTGAATAAGGACCTGGGGAATGTCCTGCCATGCTCTGTCTACACGCGTATACAATTCATCCACAGCTGCTGCTGCAGGAGTCTGACGAGCCAATCGATGAGCAACCCTGTCCCACACATGTTCGATTGGGTACATGTCTGGTGAACGAGCAGGCCAGGGGAACAAGGGCGTCTGATGTGCTTGGAAAAAGGCGAGGACATTTCTGGCCACATGCGGTCGGGCATTGTCCTGTTGGAATACAGCGCCTGGAAGGTTCTGCAGGAAGGGGATGACCTCGGGTTGCACAACTTCCCTGATGTACCGGTCACTGTTCAGATTGCCATGGATTCTGATCAGACGGGAACGGCCATGGTAACTGATTGCACCCCACACCATCACCCCTGGCGTTTGTCCTGAATGACGCTGCAGGATGCATTCTGGAAGGTCGCGCTCGCCACGATGTCTTCTGACTCGTATCCTGCCGTCATGGTGCTGCAAGTTAAACCTTGACTCATCCGAAAACACAACTTGTTGCCATTCAGCTTGCCACTGTTGGTGTTGATGGTCCCATTGCA
This sequence comes from Rhysida immarginata, assembly GCA_023313115.1. NCBI lineage: Eukaryota > Metazoa > Arthropoda > Chilopoda > Scolopendromorpha > Scolopendridae > Rhysida > Rhysida immarginata. Next base: position 30,751 of record JAHWFO010020422.1, read on the forward strand.
ACCTGAGGCGCCGGTGGTTTTGAGTCAAAGGAATCCGCAACAATGGTACTCGTGCCATCAGTCCTCTGGAAATCAAACGGCGTCGTACAGTGTAGCAGACATTGTCCTGCCTACTGTAGCACCCCACTGTTGTGCTAACACTGTGGAAGTGGCTGTACGATCTGCTACACACATGTGATAGAGGTGTCTGTCATCTCGCGGTGTCGTCGTGCTGGGTCTTCCTGAGCCTGGTCTTCGGTGTGCCCTGTTCTCTTCGCTCCACTGCCTCCATGCACGCATAATTGTCGTTGCATTACGTCCTACACGAGCAGCAATGTCACGATACGACCATCCCGCTTCACGCAGACCAATTATGCGTCCTCTTTCAAAGTCTGTCAGCTGTTGATATGGTACCCTTCGTCGTCGTCGAAGCATGGTGTTCTTTCAAGCAATTACTCTGAAAATCTAATCATTTATACTCTGACCCATTGTATGCAAATATTGCAAATTGCATATGGATTAGACCATTCCATCAGGGTGTTGCGATTTTTATAAACAGTAGTGTATTTCCAATATGGAATTCTATCAAAGTTTTCATAAATGACAATAAGTTTATTTTGTATATCAATTCTAAACTCAATATATGGAATACGATTCAACATTCTACATACACATGGAATAGACGCAACTCCTACACAACAGTCTTAATTTACTTGCGTGATGACATCTTCACGCACTGACAGCTTTACGTCGCGTTGTCAAGGGCATCTCCCGCAAAAAACAAGATATTCGCCAAACGTATTAATATTTTTTCAAACAAAGAATATCCTATTCTGTGAAGCTTTCCAATAAAGGTTTGTTATAAATTATTGTTTTTGCCTTTAGTTTATTGTAAATTTGTTTTTAAAGTAAGTTAGGAATATGTCTAAAATGTGCTTAATATGTTGGACTGAGCATTTAGTGTCTTAATCTTACATTAAACTATACATTGCTGCAACCAGTAGTTTTCCCATAATGGAATTTTTAAAATATTATGCGGCAACCTGTGATCGGGCGTAAAGGACTAGTTAAAGAATAAAGTCAAAGACACTCGGTGAGGCCATTGAAGAAGAAATCAATGATGTTTCATATGTTTTAATGGCACAATATTTCTATAATTATCGTGATAAAAACCGCCCTTCGCTTTCAGGTCTGCATCTACTTAGACTTGGTTGACCATCAATTAGAAAAAACCGAATTCTCATATGTTTGGTAGCAAATTATTAATTTTAAGAAATATCGTTCCATTAAAAACTGTAATGAATAAATTTTGATATAATATTTAAGATATAAGAAGTTGTATTTCAAATAGGATCTCCTTATTTAAACTACACCCTATAGTACTAAATCTGATCTTGCTTATTGATCAATTTCAAACAAAAATTTCAAGTGTTATAAGTATTAAAAATAATCAAAATTCGGAATTTACAATTCATGAATCAATTATTACTAAACGAAACTTAATAAGCCATTAAATATTAAAGTTATGAAAATTTTTAAATTTCAGAGAAACATTTAATCTTTCATTTATTTCTTTCAGTACCATGATCAGGTGATGGAGCTCTTCGAGGAATGCAAAAAAAACCCGGTAATGTTAATTTTGCTTGTCCATGGATTTAAATAAGTTCTTTTCGTAGACAAGATTTTTTCCTTCTTTTTTTAATTGTTCGTATCAATAAAATTAAACGCTGTGGCTACGTGTAATGCAAACTATTTTCAAATTTGCAGACTAGTGATATTGATCGGGTGCGTTCAAAACAATGATTCGGTGTGCTGGAATTTAATTTCACAAAGGCATCACTTATGCACGCGATGATCCTGATGATATCCTTTACTTCCGCATTCACTGCAAAAAATAAGAAAATTAAACGAGAGGATTCGATTTATTTACGGAATGTGGTATCTTAATAAAAACGGAAAAAAAATGGTTTTACTATCTTTTGTTTCTGTGCAACTGTATTTTATCAGTCGCGTTTTAGTTGCACCCAAGTACCACCCTTCGCTTTCAACCTCAACTCTCCCTGTAGGCAGATGGCGTTGCTAGTCGTCAAAAACAGTTGGGTCACTTCATTTACTTTGAACGGAAAGTATACACCGTTGTACTGTGGGTAGCTATAGCTTAAAGCAATTTTTTCTTTAGAAATTTGTTGTACAAACACGTTTGCTTAATTAGGATTAAAATCTTTTGGCATTTGATAGCAGGATAATTATTGACTGATTTTGAAAACAAGAGTAAAATTCAAATAAATTACCCCTCGGCAGCAATACATTGTGTACAACGTAATTTCTGTATAAAAATACCGCGATCACAGAAGCTGGAATTTCAATGGTCTAAAAATCTCTATCGACCTTAATCATAATATCTAGGTTAGTGAACCATTTGCCCCTCAAGAAATGGCAAAACATTCAATGAAAGGCGTCTACTGTGAATATGTAAGCTGATTAAGCAACTCGGACATTTATTTCGGTTCATTTATTGAAACACTGATCTGTTCGCATCTGTTGTCAAAAAACACCTAGTTTTCATCAACGAAAGGGAGCAGTAGCCTTAGTCTTGGGAGGACAATGCATGCTTCCCTTATCTACTGATCGGTGAATTCGCTTGGAATCCAGTTGTTTTTTTGTTTTTTTTCCCTTGCCCATAGCTGCCAGATATCTGGCAACTAAGCTCACGTTTTATGGACGTTGGTTCTTCGATTTTCTGCCTTAATTGTATCGGCTAATATCTGGTCTATGAAATCTATTATAGCCAATAAAAGTATACCGTGTTGCTGTATCCAGTCTTATTCTTAAATAATGTCAGGTCAATGAAAAAGTTCATGAGCTTAATAGAAATGGCTCTGCCCAACCATTGCTTTGAGAAAAGCCTTAAATAAATTGTTGTACCTTAGCAACAAGCAATAAAAGAGAGATATAACATTAGGAAAGGTCTTGTATTGCTGTAAAGAATGTAAGGAAATACTGAGAGACAAGGGTTAAAGCAATACTATGAATATTTAATAAATGGCTTACGCGTTTGAAGGAAACTCACATTCCAAAGCAGAACTGCATACAAAGAAATGGATCCACACTGTTTTCTTGACAACAGTTGGAATAATGCACTATGAGGTTTTAGAGCAAAGTCAAACTATCACAACGCCCATTGTACTGTGATAGGCTATAAGGGGCTCATCAGAAACTCCTTCAACAATAACCTGGATTGGTAAAGGCCCCCTACTGCTACAAGAAAATGCAAGACCGCACAAAAGCCTTACAGAGCCGTTCAAAGATTATATAGCTTGGATGAGAATCTTTGCCTCATCTCCGTATTGATCTGACTTCTATCACCTGCTCAGATCATTGGATAATCATAGAAATCGTCAAGCCCTTGAAAAAGAGTTGCAGGACTTTTTCACCACTATAAACCAAAGATTTCTACCAACATTACCTACTCGTTAGAGATATGTTACTCATTGTGGGAGGGGGGGGGATTACTTTGATGAATAAATTGAATATCTTGTATGTTATGTGCCGTGCAAATGTTCCACTGAAAATACGCAAGAACTTTTTAAATGACCTGATAGTTAGATAGAAACCTAATACAATTGAGCTAAGTTAATGAATTAATCATTTTGTTGTCAATCACTATAAAATTCTTATCATTCAGTTGGTTGAAAATTTAAAAAGACGCTATGAAGTTATCATGTAAGGGCTTTTTACTCAAGTATTTTCAACCAAGTATAAATTAATGCTTTAAGTTATCTCCAATTAAGTTCATAATATTTTTATTAATTCATATACGTTTAATAGATCCATGTTGCATATTTCAATAAATATAGAGATTTGGTTTCCAATTGCATCAAGCTTCTCCTATATTGCGTTAATACGTGTTTCGGTTTTAAACCATCTTCAGTTTAAGTTACAAGTTTTAATGTTCAAGTATCCATGAAGGGTGGGCTTGGCATCCGCGTCACTTCCCGGTTGGTGGAGGTGCAAACTGCGCCCATATGGACTCATTTTCACCCCCAGTCAATCTCGGGAAGTGACGCGGACGCCAACATCCTTCATAGTTACTTGTACATTGCACTCATTTAAAACTTGTATTAAAAGATGGTTTGTAATATGATGAGATGGTTTAAAACCGAAACACGTATTAACGCAATAAAAAAGAATTTTTTTACTATTGGAACCCAAGTTCCTACATTTAATATTTTTATTACCTATATAGCCCTCAATATGCTTATGGTTACTTTTTGCGTTTATTATAATAATACTTTTCTCTTTTTATAACAGCATGCTTTACCTTTCGTATCCTGTATGATCGATGGCTATCAAAAGGTATATAAAAACCCTTTTCTTCTAATTTTTAGATCTAGCATATATGAAAAAATGTAATACTTACCGCTTATTTTTATATCAAGTTTCTTTTGTGTAAAATACTTGTAAGCAATTTAAAACGACATGGAGTGTCCATTTCTTTTAGAGTAATTTACGTCTACAGGATTATTCTAAAAGATATGGACAATTTCACCTTTTTTTTTTTAGAAAACAAACACATGCGTTATGTGTAGTAGTATAGAGCAGGAAAAAAAGTTTTACATCGGCAGTTATTATGCGTTCAGCATCACAAGAGCGCCCTTTGCACCATCTAAGCAAATTTTATTGATTGCTAGAATTGCGAAAACAAGATCAGTTATTGTCGTAAAATATCATATTAAATAATAAATGATATTATAACTGGAGATAAGCCTACCAAGCATCAGGTAAAGATTTTTCTATCGAAAAATGGAAGGAAACATTCTGCGACCTGGGTTCGAACCAGGAACCTCGGCTGTCATGGCCGACGCCTCTACCAGTTGGGCTATCGCAGACACCCAATGGAACTTCGTTGTCTTTTAAGACACCTTGAAACAGCATGGCTGTCCGGGTGTCTGCAGGTGCCATGACAGCCGAGGTTTCTGGTTCGAACCCAGATCGCAGAATTTTTCCTTCCATTTTTTGATAGAAAAATCTGTACAATATCATTTTAACAGCAATATGGTTGATAAACCTCAACAGAGAGGGCAATCCATCAACGACTGGAACGGACATTTTAGAACAGTGGCTGTTTATATAAAGGGATTCTGGGAGACAATCGTTTAAGGAAGGGCTCATACATAGAACACCTGCAATCTTGATCATATAAAATTAAAGACATACAAAAAAAGCCAGTATTAGCACATGTCTAAAAGTATTGACTATTTATTTATTTATTTATTTATTTATTTATTTATTTATTTATTGTAATTCAATGCGTCCATCCAATGGGTCCCTGAATGGACCTGGATTAACGACTGCTATATCAATAATAATTAAAATTCCCAATTTACACTACGTAATAGTTTCTTAATGAAGAAGGTAAGACGAAATATCAATGCAGCAAACTGTTCACTTGCCAATACAACAGTTAAACATCAGCAATTGAATAATACATAGAAAAATAAATAAAAATCCATGTGTCACTAATGAAACGCAAGCAAACGCACTCAAAAACGTTAATTTAACTTACGTCAATTTTAGAAGTGCTTTTTGTTGCTTTCCTTACAAAATATAAAACTCTCTTAAAATTACTCACAGTCATATAGCAGTTCGTAATTAGCTAAGGTGGCATGATAGCCTGTTTGCATAAAGGTGATCCATGAGAATTCGCGCAAAGCTTCCAGTTCATACAATTTTCAAAAACAGTGGAATCGAATGTTAACTGAAAAATTGATAAAATACCTTCTTAGTATTATCTTAATCAACTTATAAAATAAAACATAAATATCCAATTCAATGTCAAGCACAAAGGCTATTAAAAATGACAACCCGTAAAAAGCTGCAATTGATATAGAGAAAGTTCAAAAATTTCAAAGACAAAAAATTTAACAGCTCTTGAAAATGTTCAAGTTCATGAATTCGCAGTGAAACTCTTTTTTGCAGAACTTTTAAAATAATGTTTGATCATCAGACTTTAAAAAGGATGTCATCAAGTAAGAGAGACGACGGTTTTCTCTAGACATTTTATGTCTGAAGTACTTTATAATTCTAAATGACTTTGTATCGTAATGACCTCGTTCCTTTTTCCCCTCGTTAGTTGGCACTTTAAAAACACGAGAGCAAATAAACAATTAAGGAATCCTGAAAAATAATTAAGTTAATTGGAGTTAATCTCTACTTAAGCTATAACATATAATCGCTTTTTTTTCATTTTCATTCAATAAAGTTAATTATAATGTTTTTTATCTTTCCAGATTTGCCCAACAGACAGTATTTTCACTTACAAGGAGTAAGATAAGAGCCGCAAGATCAATGATAGAAATAGAAACAAGGAAATAATAGAAAGTTTCAGTTCCATCCATTTAAATTAATACAAACATTTATAAAAATCTATTTGTAATGACTCATGTCGTAAACATTTTCATTTAATTTCCAGAAATAAAGCAAAACATAATTTCCCCATAATAAATCAAACAATATTTAATTTCTTATATAATATTCAAATTTAAAGGTAAGGGAGGATTTAAGAAACAGTTGGTTGGGTTTTGAAAAAAAGTTACATCTAAACTCTATCTGAAAATCAAGCGATAACAGGTTTCTTTTTCTCGAAAACGGTTGATTTTTGGATAACTTCTAATAGAGCCACATAAAAACAAAAGTGAGTCACAGTTGCAAATTTTAACATGAGAATAAACAGGAAATAGTAGAAATTTTAACATCAAGGAAATAGTATCATCGTCATATGTGGCGGTACCGCCATCGGAGGAAACTTTAACCTAATGGGATCCACATCTGCGCCGCATGACCTAACCAGTGAAGTACTTTTGCACGAGTGGTGCGCAAAAATTGAATGAAGAAAGGGATGGCGATGTCCGTCCCATGTAAATGTAATGTTTCAGCCTGTCTCTGTCCACTGCAGAACATAGGACTCCCCCACGGGGGGTATTTGGTTTAATCTTCCGCGTTGACCAGACGAGTTGGGAGATGCATTTTTGATCTGCCAGCTGTAATAGCAGCCGGGACCGACGATTTAACGTGCCGTCCGAAGCACGGGGGTGGGGGGGGGGGCAAAATCTCGTGTTACTAAATGCAGTGACTAGCCGTGCTAGGCGATGCTTAACTTCAAGAGCTGGCTTGCTCTGCAAAACCCCTACCCCACGGCTTCCCCCCCTCCCCCATATCCGACGCCTAATCTTCTCTTAAATGGCAGGTCCGACTGCGTCCAGCTCTCATCCTCAAGCGAACAGTTAAGAACTTGCCCTAGAGTCCTCTTATGCTGGACATCATACTCTGCCAGCTTGTCCGCTCTTCTCATGTAGCGGTACTTCGAAGGAAATATTATAAGCGGGGAATGGTCATGGACACTAGAAGGAGGAAAAATGCCGAGTGTGCATTGTGATGGGCAGCGCACATCCAGTTATAGAAAATATCACCTCTTCCTCCATGGGTAGTGAAAAGGTGCTCATTTGCTGATAGCGCATACAACAGTTGGGATGAGATAACAAGTGCAGATGCTCATTTTTCCCGTGTGTTTCCATGGAGGAAGTAGGATTCTACTTCTTCCATGGTGTTTCTATGAGCTTGTCTCGTTTAACTCCTTTTTTTTTTAATTTTGCGCCGTTTTTTTAGTTACGAAACCAAACTTGTGTTCTAAAATGATTGAAAAAGAATCATAATATTGCGGAAGAGTATTTTTAGTGGAAAGTATCACAGTTAAATGAACTATAAAAGGATGTAGGCCTGTAAAAGTTACTTACAAAAGACAGTTACTGTAGAAAAAGATGATTTATGTTAAACGTTTTCCAGCAAGATGATTCTTCAGGTAAAGAAACAGGTGGAAGTCACTTGGCGCAAGATTCGGGCTGTATGGCGGATGGTCCAAAACTTCCCACTTGAAGTTTCTGAGAAGCGCTTTGGGTACATTCGCCGTGTGAGGCCGAGCATTGTCATGAAGCAGGCGGTCACCACTTCGGGTACAAGTGCTTTATGAATATACGTCTACCTTGTGCTTGGAAAAAACGTATGAAGGAACGCACTTAACATTTGGCGGGATTCTGAATCGGCACAGCCATTGTAAACACGTATTACTCGAACTAGATACTACATAGCAATGAGAAACAGCCACGAGAAGGCAGTGGAAGGCTAAAAGTTAAAGTCAGTATAGCCAACTTACGCATTAAAATATACTTACTAGAGGTTCGGGTTGTAGGGAGGGTGTTCGATGATGTCCCAGTAAAACTGCTTCAACAGCGCGTGTCTTCGGGCTGTATGAGCTCGCCCAGTTTAAGGTTACGCCATCTTCCAGGAAGGTGATGGCCACAGTGTTCTGGGACAGTGCGGGTGTCATATTCGTTAATTTTTTGGAAAGAGGGCACACAACGACCGCTAACCTCTACTCCGAGATCTTGATTGCGCGAAACATTCAGGAGGAAAAGGCCAGGACTTCTCACCGAGGGCGTCATCCTCTTTCACAACAATGCGTGACTCATGCAGCCCAGAATACCACCACGTTGTTGAAGCAGTTGCGCTGGGACATCATCGAACACCCTCCCTATAGCCCGGACCTCGCTCTAAGCGACTTTCACCCCTTTCCTCACTTGAAGGAGTACCTAGGAGACCGACATTCGCTTTAGACAAGGTGAAACACTTCGCGACAACGTGGCTGAACACGCAAGGACAGGACTTTTACCAGGAGGGAATATTCCAACTCATCTCACGAACCGACAAGTGCCTAAACCAATATGGAAATTATGTCGAAATATAACCTAATGTATGTACTATCGGTTGGCTGTATTGGTTGTATGAAATAAAATGTACACGTTTTACTGCAGACTTTGTAACCTTTCTTTTTGATCACCCCTCATATTTTACAGACTGCATTTTGCGAACATTTATATTTTTCCTACATATAACTAAAGTTTTATATATCACTAGCTACCTGTCAACGCTTTGCTGTGCCACATAGAACGGTAAAATGGTCTGATTAAATGGGAAAGAAAGAAAAGTGAACGCTGTGCATCCAGAACGGTATAGAAAATGATGTGCTGCAGCGCCATCTAGTGGGGAGTTAAAGTAAAATGAATAGCATAAAAACCTTCTCCATGAAAAAACACTTACATGTGCCAACTTTTATGGTGATCGGTCAAACGATGTTGGAGTTTATCAATCTCATATACTGTATACGAACATCCATTTTTCTATATAAAGATAATAAATGATGCATCAAACAGATACTGCTAAAGTGTAGTCATGTTCAAAGTTTCCAAGAACTTTTTTGTAAGAATAAATGCTAGACGAGCAGTAGGAATACTATAGCACGCGATCGAAATAGTCCCGGTCGATACTACAGCAATTTAATGGCAAAAAAGGAAACTGGGACCAGTGACATAGCAAAATCGTAACGGGCCATGATTTGAACTTTGACAGCCGGGCCGAAATCCGGGTCCCTTGACAGTCTCCCGAGTCGACTGAACCACTTGGAACCATGGTAGCTACGCCCTAGACCGGGACATTAACTGGATCAAGGCCTCCTTATTTTATCCAGGAAGCATTGACTAGACATAGCTGAATAAAGACTCAATGGGGTGCTAGTAGACCTGATATTCTAGGGGCCTATCACTAAAAGCGCCAATATTCTTATCGGAGGCAAAAATTGTAGTCGTGTGAAGGGAGGCACGAGCTTCTGAGTACTGTAACAATCTGTTCATTCCCTCCCAGTTTGGCCAGGAGTTCAGCTGAAATTGTAGTCATCAGCGGTGTCCGTGAATGATTTTTAGCAGTGCGCCTAAAAAAACATGTTTTCAAAAAAGAAACTATTAATGAAAGCAATTATTTTCAAAACTGAAATGTTGTTGCCTGCCTCTGCAATTCGGACTTAAATATACGATTATAAAATGATTTCTTATTAAGTCGTGTCTTGATTTAAAAGCCAAGTAACAAGAATTTTGACTTATTGACGTGAAAAGAATTCTGACTCAATATTAAAGAAGAGGGCAACGAAAAAACTATCCGCAGGCCGACTTGTGGAGGGACGAGTGAAATGCATTTGCGCCCTAGAATGCGTTCAAGTTAACCGATTTGAAAAAATTTCCTTTAATATCCATTGTCATCGATCCTGTGTATGTGTATCAAGTTTCAACTCTCTAGCTTAGCGGGAAGTTGGTTTAATATTGATTACAAGATTTGACCCAGACAGAAGCGGACAGACAGACACCAAAGTGAGTTAAATAAAAGCGTATAATATATATTATTAATTTAGGGTTATAAGTTTCCATATACATATTCTCAATAAACTCGATTCATACAAGAACAAAGGAGTATACATGCTAAATTGCAAAAATTTTACTTCGGCTGTATCACACGCAACTTCAAAACCCGTTATAAAAAATATAAGGGCAATAAAATAATAATCTAAACAACCCACGGGTTGCCCCCAACAGGCCTAAGCCCAACACAGGGTTTTCATATTATAATAAAGGACAATCACAAACATCCATGCCCCAAGCGGGATTCGAACCCGCGACTTGCTGGTTGCGAGAGCGATAAGATCTGCACCTCAGCGCTCTCGGCCAACAATCCGGCAATATCATATTGACCTTTCCACCTATGCACAACGTTTTCTAAATCAACGACACGACAAGATAATGCAAATTTTATGGTCCATAAAACACAATCAATTCTTCCTCCTAATTGAAGCAGTTGAAATACATAAAAAATAAAGTAAACAAAAATAAAATAAAGAATTCCCAAATTAAACATGACATACACACATTATTGAATGAAATAAATATACAATAAAAATTCGTCATAAGCAACAATCTACAGCAAATAAAATTTCCAACAATAAAAAAACTTTCATATATAAATTATTAGCTATCATTTTACCTTCAATTATTTTCATTTCCGTTATATAAAAACCCCTGATGATGATCTAAGTATCGAAACACGCAAGGGAATAAAATATTGTTCTTACAATATGGACCCTGCATTTATTTCAATTTAGGATTATGTATGAAAATGTGATAATAAATTGTAAAAGATTTTTTTAAAATCCTATTTAAAGAAATCTAACAATGAGCCTTCTTAAGATACATTGTTGAAAAAAATAAATTTCAGTAATTATTAAGTAGCGGAAGAATGGAGTATTTATTTGTTTTACAATGTCCTTCCCCTTCATATTTTCTATACACTATTTTTTGACGTAGAAGGTTGAAGTTCGGAATATACCTTATCATAGGCAAATCCTACTTCACTATTTATATAGGAGTTACGGGGGTGGAATTACAGGGGACAAAAGATTTATGTGGTAATTAGCTATGTAAAGGTGTGAAATTCCGTATGCAGATTCCTGTAGGCAAGATCTACGTAACTATGAAGTTTGGGCCAAATTGTTCCAGTGGGGTCAGAATTGTGGGACTGGTAGTCATGTTTTGAATTTATTAGTTACCTCCCATGCACTTCCAAAGACATTTGAATGTTCAACATGCAAATCAAGAAATTACCAAAAATTATCATAATAATATTCACTTTCATGCGGAAAAGCAAATAACAGGCATGCGCCAGCATACAGAACACAGAACAATTCCAGGGTGGCAAGCTACACTGTTCCTGAAATGATCAACATGATCTTCTGCTTTGGACTGTTGGTGATCCGTTCATCGGATTTTGGAAATATTTTTTTTGTTTTGTTCGGAATTTCATGCTGAACAAGTCTTCACTTGGAATTTTTCGTGTATCTTTACGGTTTTTAAGATAGGATTTGAATGTGTCCTAATTTGCATATTTGAGATGATGAAAAGTGCACCATGAAATAGGTCACCCACAACTAGGTCCTATTTATTGGATTCATCAAAATTGATATATCTGCTTCGGTTACAAAAATAAAAGGGGGGGGGACTCATTTTTGTATTCACCCTGTATAGGGTGTTTCATCTGAAGAGATTTTCATCTAGAGATAGCCAATTTCTAAAATTGGACAGAGTATTTTCAATGGAAGAATTGTTGTACTCTAATGTGAGGGGTTTTTATATGTATTCCATTTCCAAAAAAAAAACAACAACAACAACAAATAAAACGTCATTTTCGAATATGGAAACCTCTATTTTTAATGATATTTTCAGATTGCACACAATATTTGAAAAATGTTTTATTCTTGGCTTTTTTCAATTGATTCAATCGTTTAGGAGACAGAGGCAGTGAAATGTGGTGTGTTTGGATTTAAAGAAAAGGCAAAAAGCAAAAAATTGTTCCTAAACACAATGGATTATAAAATGGACAGCATTTATAAAATGGGATTATAAAATGTTTTTATTTGAACATAACATTTTTACAGTAGATTTACAGTTTTCGTTTTTTCACGGATCAAGTGAAAAAAAAACACCAAAAAAAAAATTTCAAATGTTGTGTACAATCTGAAATTACCATTAAAAATAGGGGTTTCCATTATATATTTCACAAATGTGTGAAAATGGCGTCGGTATTTTTGGAAATGGAATACACATAGAAAACCCCTCACTTAAAAGTACAATAATTCTTACATTGAAACTACTCTGCCAGACTTGTATTTTAGAAGTTGGCTATTGATTCACTTTAGGTGAGACACCCTGTATAATTAAGTAAATGAATTAATTTTGATTACTGGAAAATTACTTATTGAAAAACAAATTCGGTCACGCCAGGTTGTAAAACTGGAGATATCAATATATTAACCAATTTATTCATAATATTTATAACCATATCTGTTAGTTAATAATAATATAAGTTTAATGAGTATCCCTTTTTAATTGGTAATGCCGTAAATAATGTAAATAGGAATAAAGTAAATTGCCCAAAAATCACTAATTATGAGTTCTGATGAAGTTTTGTATTGGAGCTGAATTAGAATTGAGTTTTAAGAACTAATTTGACGATATATCTGATGGTTCACCTTGAAGTACTGGATGAATCTGGTTATTGGTGGATAATGTTCTCAATGTTTGTGGAAAATTTTACATTAAAGATTTTTTTGTAGTAACTGGTCCCCTAATATTCATGAAGGTCGGGGCGTTCCAGGTACTGCATGAACCAAGTTTATCCTGCAAATCTGTATTTTTATTTTGCAGCTAACGGCTTCTTCATAGACGACAACGCTACTGTTCTTTGCGCACGGTTGGCTCAGCAGTGGTTTAGCGAGCACGAAGACGATATCTGTCATTCGCCCAGAGCCCAAAACTTAAGTGCATAGAGAATGTTTTGAACATGAAACGATCTATCCGACAGCAAGATACCCCATTGACTTGCATCTGTTTCAACACCTTATTGACTCTATATCAGATCTCACACATCCTACAATTCGGGCCGAAGGAGTGCCACAAAAATATTAAACAGATATCAGGGCGTTATTTTTTAATTAAAATAAAATTTCCAAATTTGTGGATATTATTCATAGCTATAATATGCATCAAGTATATTTTTTATTTATAAAACTGAACATTACTTCGCTGCTGCTGATATAATAGATAAACTACGAATAATATAATGTCAAAGGAACAACATCAAGGGAAAGGTTTCACTTATTCGATGCCTACAAAAGGACGCAAACAGCTGCAGGAAAAATGGAAACTTTTTCTATATCAAAATCTAAACCAATTGTGAAAATGCCTCTTACCGGGTGTTTCAAAAGTAACCGGATAATCAGTATATTTAAAAAATCAATAAAAACTAAACGGGCAGCGATAGAAATACACCGTTTGTAATTTCGAAAGTTTGTCTGCCTGAAAATTTACTGTTGTCCCAAGCATATTGCTTTATTGATTTGTTGATTTTTCATTGATTTATTGATTTTTCAAATATACCGGTCATTTTTGAAATACCCGGTATATACAATAAACTCATGCATTTTCTAGAACGTACAATGAAAACCAAACTCATTTTCTAGAACTCATGCATTTTTCTACATTTGAAAACCAAACTACAACTCGCACGCAAGAGTTAAAAGCCACATTCATATGTAATATAGAGTCGACCATTCAGTTTTCAGCACTTCTAGTTTTTTTTCTTCTCCTACTCTTGGATTACCTTAAACAGTTTTCATTATCGTAAAATAGAATGAAAATGCAGTAATAATTTGAATAATTAATTTTACCCAAAATTAAAGCATAAAAATTAAAAAATTTCTATCGTAAATAGTGGCGTAGAAATAATGGGGCAATAAAAATGAAATACAGAAGATTCATCAAATTCTGTAATATTTGCATAAACGCAATTGATGCAGTGGATATGTCGCGTGCCTACATTGTTCCTTTAAATGGTTGGTAGTTTATATAGAGCACTTCCTTTCGTCGATGCGTCTGTGATTTGGGCGCCAAAAGAATAAACGGCCAAAAAATGGATTTTGCTATAAGAGTTTGGATTTGACTATAATCGCTGCTGAAGCAACAGGAAACATTTATCATGCGAAGGGGGTTCGTTGAATGCAGCACCATAACCAGATAGATGTTCAACGATCGTCGTTCAGGTAAAATTTCTCGAAGATCGGTCAAGATCCGGTGGGTCGCGAACCGAGGCCGTTGACCATGCGTAAAGACAAATCCGACGCTTAACACCCAAATTTTATCAGCCGAGCTGCACATATCAAAACTCAAACTAAATCCACTTCTTCAAATGACATGAAATCTTAAAGTTTGTTTTTGAAAAGATTGATTCTTAAAAATTTTAATTTCTCCATCTTAAAATAAACTAGGCAGAATAAAAATAAGTTTATTTACTATCTTAGTTCGTCATCTTCACGACCTTAGCCAACAGGAGTTGCTGCACTGTACTGATGGAATGAACCAGCTTAAGCAATTCAACGAGTGGAATTCAACAAGGATCTCTTAGACAACCCGTGCGTTGTTCGTTTTATTAAGAGAATTATTATGTGCGATGAAAAATGGTCTAGTCCGAGACAGTTTCCTGAACCTGTTGCCGCTCTGCATGTGGTTTGAATTTTAAAAATAAACTCCGTTATGAGTTTGTTCCAGACCGTCGAACCAAACCTAATACTCTAAACAGCTAAAATAAATGCATGCCGTTTTGAAACGGACGTTTCGTACTGATAAATAGAAGGTGCGTTGTCCTACAGCAGGGAAATGCGAGGCGCAAACAGCTCGAACGACCCAGGAGAAAATTCAGGAACCTGAATGAAGGAGTTCGCCTCGAAGAAACAAGAACTGATATCGAATGTTGAAGGGAGGTCGAACTGTTGTTCAATTTATTCATTGCCGAGCTTTGCGTAGAATCCCTACGCATCATTGCGTCCACTTATTTACAGTCAGAAACTGACTGTCAACGTTTTAAATATATGATATTTTTGGGAGCTAATACATACACTATTAAAAACAATTAAAGGAACACTCGTAGAATCCCCTACAGAGGGCGTAAATAATACTTTTTAGTAATTTCATCTTCTGCAACATGAAACCTATCTCCCTCATAGGAAATGGTTGAAGCCAACACATTTTGCTGCCAGATGGTCTGAGAAATTTGCATAGCAATATAACCCCCCGGAAAACAAAGTGGTTACATGCCAGTACACTCTTTGCTTGGAGATAACGGTCGAACATTAGAAGGTGCAGGCATTCCTGGAGCGTTGTTGTTAGTGCTCTGACATGCCACGAAGGCATCTGTCCACGAAGGCAAAGTTGAATTTTTGTTATATGATGTTTCTTTTTGAGATAACTAATTGAAATCATGTTAAATCAAATTTTAAACTCCCATTATTTCTTAATCATGAAAAAAATAATTATTTAAATATTAAAAAAAAAATATTTTTGGAAAATGGCTTGATTCCTAGTAACGCAAATATGTTAACATATGAAAAAGCATCATACAGCTTGCAAACACATTTAAAATGAAATACAACAATATTAATTTAAAAAATTAACCGTTTGATTGTACTTCAAATCAAATTATAATTTAAATAAAAAATTCATTTAGGAAATTCATTTGAATGTTTTTAATTCGGGCTTACTTTGGAGAAGATCAGAGGAAGAGACAAACTGAAGACTATTGTGAAGATGAAAGTTATGCGGATAAAATGGTCCTGGAGAAAAAGATCCCAATGTTCAGCATGAACTCTCTGAATATCTTTTACGAATCTCCCAGCAACTCTATTCCACACGGTACACGTATCTTCCTCCCCCACCCCCCCGTTTTGGACCACACGGTACACTCATTTGCATATCTTCTATCACTTCCTTTTATGATAACATAAAAAGGCCAAGAATTTTTGTGATTACTTGGTACATTATATTTTGAGCAAAAACTTTTAAATAATGTTTCGCCATCAGACTTTAAAAAAAGGTTGTCATCAAGTAAGAGCTACGGTTTCCTCTAGAGAATTTTCTGTCTGAAGTGCTTTGTAATTTTGAATGTTTTGTATCGTAATGGCTTGTTTCTTCCTTCCCCTCACTTGTTAGCGTTTTAAAATAAGTAATTTAATTGCAGTTAGTTTCCTCTTAGGCTATGAACTTGTATTCGCTTTATTTTGTTTACATTATAAAGACAATAATAATGTTTTTTATTCTATTCAGATTTGGCCTAATGACAGTATTTTCTCTTACAAGGAGTAAGGAAAAAATAAAAAAGCTTCAATAATAAAAACGGAACTAACATTTGTATTGACATTTATTTGAAATAATAAATAAAAAATTAAGCATATCTTTTCATTTATAACACTAGTCAACACACATTTTGTAACTATGACCACACAAAATGTTCTTAGTAGTAATTTGTACGTAGAATCCGAATCTCCTTTTAGATTTTTTTCTATCACGTCACGTTTCCAAGTTATGCACTTCGAGACTTCTATGTTAAAGTAATGGACGTGAAGAGAAGCGTCTGCAATGTTAAACTATCCATATTTTGGGGCCGCAAGAAAATTTATCAAGCCCCAAACACTGAATAATTTAAAAATATTTCATTGGGAAAAAAAAATCTGTGCATGCTAGAGAAATTTCCCAGAAAATTATATTCGTATTAAGCAGAAAAAATACTACCAAAAATTACCCACTTGAATTTGGTTAAAAGAAAAATCTTAAATTTTGTTGGCCAGTGTAATCACTTGAAAATAAAGTTTGTCCCAATAAGAACGGCAGATTTAAGTTTGTAATAAAACTCATCATTTATTCAAAAAATTGGGATATTTTTATTTCAGTATAAAGTATAAAGTCGTATGTACGCTACGATTAATTATGGAACACAGTATGCGGACAAATGCCCAACACGATTTTGCTGGCACACTCTTTCTTTTTTGACTCATTTTCGCTCACTGCGGCACTGATATCGAGAGACCAGCCGATACGACGACGCACGGGTGATTTACTGTCTATAATCGAACATGATTCCTCGTATTTCTTAAATCACTCTTCGAAATGTTGACTAATGATGGGTCGTTCGCAATCGAACAGACTCTTTTGAGTGACTCTTCAATGGGAGCTGGTAAGGAGCCTGCTCGCCATTCAGGAGTCGCGACCACTGACCTCTGTAACATGGACTGAGCATCACTCGCTCTCAGCATATCAGCGAGTGAAGTCAGCGGCAGCCATCTTGGACAGTAAAAAGTTTCATTGAAATGTATAGCATAGTATAGATAAATATATCAAAATCAGTTCTTTGAGATCAAAATTATATACTTTTACGCCCATGTGTTTTAGAATGCAACATTACTTAGTTAAATCGAAAATAATCAAACATTTTTCATTAGAAAATGTTTATTTATTTTTTTATTACACACTTTTATGATTGTTTATGACAGGATTGTTTATGATTAGCCAGGGTAATGTATTGTAAACGCTTTCCTCAGATAGAGACGTAGCTGACTGGGCAGACTTCCAAGATTTTTTTGGTTTTGTAGTTATCATATAAAGGCTTATTTTCTTTTTAAATAAAGACTAATAAGAATAAAATAAAAAATATAAAATAAAAATTTTAAATCATACACTTTCACCTTAAAAGTGCAGTTAAAAGTAGAATATCTAATTTTTTAATGTTTATTTTATTATGTAGTATTTTCTTTTTAAAGTTTAATATTAAACACGACACCACACTTTTACCTTTTTCTCCATCGAATTTTGAGCGATGGGAGAGGCGCAGCGACAAGTTGAGGAGAGAACACGAGCCAGCCACCGGAGATAGACGCAGGCAGCGAGCTACGAGGACTGAAACTGGTAAAAGTTCAGAGTAGCGTCCCCTAATAATCACGGAAGACATCGGCCAGCCCCGTCGCGTTTATGCTCTGAATTTATTATTTTAACATATCTACTTAATAACTGATTGGCTTATCATATTATAGGGTTAATCTTCACTATCCGCACAATCGCAAACGTAAGTCCCACACTCGGCCCTGCACAATCACGAACGCAAGTCCCACAATCACTCGTACGCCAGTCCCACTCTCGTTACTGTTTTCCGTTACTCTGTTTTCTGTCTACGACGTCCCCCTCCGGGGTAAATTACTGATATATACCCCAACCTATTTGGTTACAGGGGGCAGTTGGTTTTCCCCCGGCCGATTACAGGAGATTAATAGTCAGTACTTTCTTTATTTGTCACAGAAATTGGCGTGATTATTAGGGGACGCTACTCTGAACTTTTACCCTGAAACTGTTTCACAGAACTTTTCCACAAGTAATTATATGTGGGAATTTGAAGCAGTGCTATTCTGGAGCACGGCCAATACGTTCGAAGAACGAAGTTCGGAGGTTAGAACGGCGGATTCTCCTGTGCGTGCGTCGCAAACGAGTGCGCCTCAGCAAACTGTGTGTTCTAATGAAAATGTCCCTATCTTTGTGAATCCAGCAGGACAGAGCCGGACAGTTCTATTGGAATTGACACCCATTTCGATTCGTGAATTCTACACGACCAGCCCGACCAACGGAGGGATTTTTCCAGTTTCTTCATCGGCAACCCTACACGGCACCGCAGCTCAGCCTCGTCAGCAACCTGGTGTGGATTATCGATTTGTCTTCGCAGCGGCTACGAGCTACTCATCGCAGTGTGGACCAGTACAGGGACCAAGAGGCTCCAGAGTGGACATTGGTCGCTCCGTGGGGAATTGTTGCTTACTTAGCTGAAGATTTGGGCGCCTACTACATATCTCAGAGGACCAGCATTAGCTGTCCCTGACATTAAACGCCCAGCGTCGCTGCTAGAGGGTAAGAGAGTCCCGTACGACAGTGCCTGGTAAACAAATCTCCAGAGTCAACTATCCGGAAAATTATCTTGTCAAGTTAATATGCTATTCCCTAAGCTCTTACCGCACTGTAAGTGCGCATTGTTTAATACTTACCTCAAGCGAACGTAATTCGCTTCCTTGTCAGCTAAAACCCGTCCTTTATCGGGCGCATCTTGATTAACCTGTACATTTGTGAGTGCTGGGTTTATTTACCATTTTGGCCCTAAGTGGCATCTATTATCTGTACGAGGAAAATTTACCTCGCAAGCGTAACACCTCGTGCCAGAGTTATTTCTATTAATTATTTCTAAGGAGATTCTATTAGTTATTAATCTCCATTATTGTACTATTTCTTATTGTCTAACTTCAATAAATTTTTGTTAAGTTTAATATGACTACATTGCTGTCTTTTTTATTAGCTTTTACGTTTTTTTCACTGCGCTACTAAAATATTCGTGACAAGGTGTATCTTGTATATAATTATTAATAATTCTTAATCCGAAGAATTTTGTCATAGTGAATACGAAAACTATCACTCAAAGCTGATTCGAGTGTTAATCCTTGGTGGTGAATATGGCCGATAGAGTATCAATGGTTGAAGCAAGAACTAAGTCTGTTCAAAGTTCAATTTATGTATTGGTATTTTCTATAGACAAGGAAGGCGTCCAGTAATGTTGACCAATTTATTATCGGGGTAATATTATTATAATCCGAATTTGGAGCAGCCTAATTATGAAGTATGTATATAAGTATGTGATCAAAGCATTGAAAAATAACCACTCTATGGTGAAATAAAGGGTGTCCCAAAATGAACTGACATTTTGAATTTGTCGCCAATTTTTTCGTGGTACAATCAGAGAAGAGATTTTTATATGCTGTCATTATTAAACATTGAGGTTAAATTATGCAAAACTATACAATCGAACAACGCGTAGAAATTGTAAAAACTCACTTCAAAAATGGTGAAAAATTTACGAAAACTCTTCGCAAGGAGGTTATATGAACTGGCCGTTAAGATCATGCGACTTAACACGGTTAGACTTCTTTCTGTGGGGGGTTATTATAAGGATCGACTGTACCTCAATAAACAGCAAACTATTGAGGGCATCAAAGATGAAATTCGACACAACATTTTATGTCAACATTTCTTCAAAAGAGTGAATTTGTGCTACCCCAACGCCAGGGAGGTCATTTGTCAGATGTTTTGTATCACACAAAATCTCCTTGTTTTTACTTTCTAGTAAAGCAAAAATATTATAAATTTTCCAATGAAAAATGTGTTTTATTAAAAAATTAAAATGTCAGATCATATTGGGACACGCTTTATATTTCTTGTAATTTATCAAGCAAATTTGGGTATACTTTTGAATTTAAAATTAAAATAAAATTTAATCGAACCATGACATATTCAATCGAGTCCTCTGAATATCAAACATTCTTTGGGGATGTCATACACAAAAGGCTGTTCGGAAGTCAGTGAAAATCGCGCCCAATCTATGCTTTGAGCACATCCTAAATCATCTTGAGTGTTAAATTTATATAAGGGATGATAGCAAACAAATATTAACAGATATATAAGTCTATGTGAATATAAAAATGCAATTTTGCTGCTTTAGAAGCAGTAACCAATGACACTTAACAATGTGCTTGGCAAGAACTTTCGTATCGCCTTGACATTTAACGTGTGATTAAATTGGACTTTTTGTAAAACAAACTTAGGCATTTTCCTTTATCAGCTCTGTGATGTTAATTAAAAGAACAAAATTTTGAAATCGAATGATACTTTTAGAATTACCTTTTATTTTCTATAATATGGCAATTTTGACAATAAATTAAAAGTGTTTTTTTTTCCTTCTCATTATTCTCATTCAGCACAAACAAAGCTCTATCATACTATTAACCACTATTTATAGTTTATCCACCTTTTTTTAATGCAAGATGCTCATGCCAACACATTGATTATAATAAATAAATAAAAAAAGGACCTGGAGACACCACCTGTTATTTCAATTATATATTTACATAATTTTTCAATGCACAGCTTATAATTTTCATCTTGAACTCCACAACACGAACAAAGACAGGAAAAAAAAGGTACGTAAATATAGTGTACATACCAAGTAGATTTTCAGATCAGTTAATTTTATAAGCATTATCTAGCAAATCATAAGCATTTATTCGATCGACGTAATGACTTAAAGATTAGTAATAAATAAATATTGGTACTATGAGATTATAAACTCACAAAGGAAGATTAACTGATATGTGAAATTTGCTTAGCGTCAACAAGGGAAACATGTAATTTTATATAGGAAAACATAAATAAAATATAATCGTAATAAATAAAAATATATGAGTTTATTGTTTCCCTCGTAAAAATAATTCTGGAATGTATGTATAAGTCAAAATATGCCAGTTTACAATTTTTGTATAAAATTGCTTGTCTTTATTAATAAACTACGCCATCTTCACAAAAATTTTTTCGATAGCTGGAATATCAACATGCTAGTTTTTGGAGTAATTTGACAAGGGGAATAAATTCTTGTAAACATTCCAAGAAGGAGCTTTAGCTTGCCGTAGAAGTAAAAATATGTGTCTTGATAAAGCCAGGAATAAAAGGCGAAACCGGTCGGAATTCTGTGTTTGCTTTCCCGATATGTACTGCAAGTCCTCCATCAACTCCATCAAGAAGGACAGTACAGAGGATTGTCCATTTCATAAATTCACTTTCTTTATCACCGAGTTAACGACTTTAAAAATGCGACGTGTCCAGCGTGTACGCTTTCCGTTCACGCTACTGAAACTATTGCGAACGTAAGGTCGCGTGACACGCTATGGGGCAGAGTCAGTCATACGAGGGAAAATCAAAAAGTAACGTTATTTATTTTTTTAAGAAAGTGCTGGACAGACATGAAAAAACAAAACATACAAAGTACACATCAATGTTCTGGTTATTTCTCTAAGTATGAGCCATTGCGATTAAGGACAATTGTCCATCGTGCTACAAGTTTTTGAATGCCCATCGCATAGAAGTCCGTAAAATTCTTGCACCATGCCCACACTTTTGCGTAGGCCGTGCAGTCGTTGCCGTACACTTTCTACATTTCACTGTGAATTTCCTTGGCTGGACGACCTTTCGCATGAAGAAAACGAATTACAGCTCTTTATCCTTCCAGCGTGGACAATGAGTTCAATGACGCCATCCTGCCGATTGCGATTGCGTGCCTTCACTAGGTGTCAGCACCTTCACGATGCTTTTAAACGATAGGGGAAGGCGACAAGTTTAAAAAGTATATCCACTTTTCCTACCACCTACTTCAATGTTTTAGTAAAAAAATAAATAATGTCACGTTTTGATTTTCCCTCGTACGAGGTGCGTTCAAGTTCCCTCCAAATTTTTTTCTGACAAAATACTTAAACCAGATACTTGTAACGAATGTTACTTCTCAACTTAATCATCGTGAAGTCGAACACATTTTCACAACGGCGGCGCCATGATTCCATGGCTGCTGAGAACTCTTCTTTAGGGGTATGTTTTGCCCACTGGTAAATCGCTGAAGCAACGGCAGCTCTGTTGGGAAACGAGCGGCCACGGAGAATGTCCTTCATGATTGAAAAAAGCCAGAAATCGCTAGGAGCGAGGTCTGGTGAGTATGGAGCACGTGAAACCACTTCAAGGTTGTTATTTTGAAGAAACTGCTGAGTTAGGAGTGCCAGATGAGCAGGCACCCATCCAGTTTTGTTTGGTCGTTTCTCATGCAATGCTGGAAGGAATTATGTTCTCAAAACATTTTCGTATGAATTAGCTGTAATAGTTCTACCCTTTGGAACACAATGCGTGAGGATTACGCCTTCGCTGTCCCAAAACATGACCACCATAACTTTCTCAGCAGCGGCTGTGACTCGAAATTTTTTCGATGGCGGTGAATCAGTGTCTTTCCATTGTGAAGATTGGCATTTCGTTTCGGAGTTAAAAAATGGAATCCACGTCTCATTCATCGTCACAACTGATGAAAAGAAAGCACCATTCATTGCTGCATCACGTGTCAACATCTGCTGAGAAATTGCCACCCGCGCAGACTTGTGTTCGTCGGTCAGCATTCGTGGGACCCACCTTAAAAACTTTCCTCATTTTTAGCTCTTCATGCAAAATGGATTCCACAGACCCCACGGAAATGCCAAGTTTAGAGGCAATATCACGCACACCTAAACGACGGTCTTCCATAACAACTTGTTCCACACGAGCAATCATGGCTTCCATGGCTGGTTCGTGGTCGAGGCTGCTTCGGTTCATTCTCACATGATTCTCGACCTTCTTTAAACTTTCGCACCCATGAATGCACATTTTTAACATTCATAACGCCTTCATCGCATATCTCATTCAATTGGCGATGAATTTCGATGGGTGTTTCACCCCGCAAGTGCAGAAAACGAGTTATTACACGTTGATCTTGTCAATTAAACTTCGCCATTTTAAATACGAGTATATGCACTTTTATTACCTCGTAGGCCGTGGTAAATGAAACATCGTTCGCGGCAACGTGGTAAATGAAACATCGGTATTCACGCTATAGTGCTGCCGTCTACGTTAGTAAAGACGAAATATTACTCACAAAATTTGAAAAGCATCCGGATCTTTCTACTTACTCTACTGCAGAGAAAAAAATTTGGAGACCTTATAACTTGAACGCATCTCATATTTGGAGTCAGGAAATTTGATGTCCTATAAGTAGCCAAACTTTTTTTGACAAAAAACGAACTCCTACTACGCGAGGATGGAATGCGTGATTTTCTTGTACGTAATTTTATCTCGCGTTAATTTCTTAATCCAAGCTTCTCTTAAGCTATAAAAATACGATAATCATTCCCTTACAGAAATACAAAATATAAATACGCCAGGATCCAACA
Source organism: Rhysida immarginata (assembly GCA_023313115.1). Classification (NCBI taxonomy): domain Eukaryota; kingdom Metazoa; phylum Arthropoda; class Chilopoda; order Scolopendromorpha; family Scolopendridae; genus Rhysida; species Rhysida immarginata. The sequence continues at coordinate 54,866 of JAHWFO010020422.1, forward strand.
TTCCACTCTAAATTTTATGAATCTCTTGTAACGTTATCGCCTGGGAAAATTAACGATAGTCAACCGGAACTTTTAGAGCCCCGAATCGGAGCAATTTATGCGAGAAATGGGTTGAAATGGGGGTGATAGCTTTTTTTGGTTAGCTTTGCATGAGAGATAGCAGAGGCATTTTTTATTAATAAAATATTTTAATATTCCAAGAAGGATCTTTAGCTGTGGCGTAGAAGTAATATTAAATTCGAGATTTTAAGGGCTAGATAAAGTTAAACGTACAGACTAAGCGTGCATTCTGTAATAAATAGCTTTCTGCTAAAGCTCCTAATATACAATCGAAAATTAAATGAATAAATGACGAAGAAAATTTAATCAACAATTAATTTTAAAAATAATTATTTAATGAAAATGTAATTGAAAAGCTATCACCCCCATTTTTTGAATAAACTAGCCAGACTGGGGGCTCTAAAAGTTCCGGTCGACTGTAACGACGCCCGAATTTTTTTACTTGACTCCATATCTTGTAAATATAGGCTTATTCCACTCCAAATGATGGCTTATTCGAAATAGTTAAAGTCTTCCCTGCCTTAGTGATTTTGTTGGCCTAGCACTCACTAAGAGTTTCCGAAACTAAAATGTTTTTTTTTTTCTGAAGTCGACTTAAAACCTTATGATTCTAAAAGATCTTGAAATTTTGAAAAAAAATAAATTGTAGTGGCGGAAGGTTACATTCGCACGGGCCTATGAAACGGATTCAAAGAAAAAAGTCTGTTGGGGGTACCTTTCACTGTGCCTTGATGTATATTTTATGTCAATTGGTTAAGCCTTTGTTGAGATATTAATTTTTTCTAAAAAAGAAGAAATAGCTGCACTGGGCATTCTAGCGATCCGAATTCTATCCATGTCGAGTTTATTGACTCCTCTATTAAGGTGATTTTTGGAGTTAGCTCTGATGAGCCGTTTGGACTTATTAAAGGGGCATCCTCCCCCCAAAAAAAGAATTTTTTCTTTAAAAAAAGTAATACCTACTGTCCGCATTCCACGAGAAGACACTGATAAGGGAATACCTCGAACATGTATGTCACAGATTTCCACCAAATTGAAATATGTTACTCATCTGAAGCTACTATAGATCAGGGGTGACCAACCTTTTTTTGTCTCGGGCCAAGATAAATTTCTGAAGGTTTTCAGGGAGCCAACAATTTGTAATTCAAATACATTCAAATATTTTAGGAAGCGTTAACCACGTACAATCTTACTTGTTAATAAATTTTACGGTAAATAGTTAATTTCGCGGGCCGCATAAATTCCTTTGGAGGGCCGCATTTGGCCCGCGGGCCGCAGGTTGGTCACCCCTGCTATAGATGCTTGCAAAATAAGAGAGTGCGAAATTGTGTTTCTTTCAAAATAAACCGCGAAAACGAAAAAATTTCAGCATACAAAGCCATACAAGGACTCCACTGTTAAAGCAGTTAGGCTATGTGGGATTCTCTTGTGAGTTGCTTAATGTGCTCGTATTGCAGATGAATCTATTCAGTTTTGGGGGACAAACAGCCATATTTGAGTAGATCCATGTTTCCTAAGGGACTCTGGCCACGTCATTTTGACGTCATCAATGCTCCCGCCATCTGGTGAGCACCGGGAGAAACGGCCCGATCATATAGTAAGCAGTAGCTTGATCGGGCCGTTTTTCCCAGTGTTCACCAGATGGCTGGAGCATCGATGACGTCAGCCAGAGCCCGGAAGGCAGTGATCGAGCATACCTTATAATCTACTTGCCTTGAATGTAAACAATAGGACGATTTTCTTCCCTTATTTTTTTCATATTTCTCAGGTATGTACCTCTCCATGCAAACGTTTTCACTTGGTTGTAACACGGCAGAACTCATTTTTGCGCTACTTGATTTTAGCGCTTCTTCTCCCTTCATAACTACTTCTTGACTGACCTGCGACTACAGCGACACCATACGAGCAAATTAAGCAACTCAGCGGCCTTTTCGTGGCGTGGGCCTGGGGTTTTTAGGGGGTTCCTTAAACAATGCATTGGCGTATTTTTTTTTTTTTTATAAAAACGGGCTAAGCCTTTTTATATATACCGGGTGATTCAAAAGTTTGTTGCATTTTTTTACATTGTTATCGACATTTTCAGTGTTTGCTTTCCAGCAATTCAATGCTTTCATAAGAATCACGAGGCACGCGCAAGCACTGAAGATGTCGTTAACAATGTAAAAAAACGTAATACACTCTTGGATCACCCGGTATTAATTTTTTTATAAAACTGAAGCTATGGCAGAAGAATTTATTTCAACAACCCAAAAGCAATAAAACCAACATGAACGGACTCTTCTCATTGAGACGATTTTTTTTGAAAAGAAAATGTATGGCTGCGATGAGCCATTTTGGAATAATTAAGACTTTAAAGTCTCGATTATTTGAAGCAGTTTCATGACCAAGTGGTTGGTCTATGCGAATGTACCATTCCGCCATTTCAATTTATTTTGTGATGTCTTTGTTCCCGGTACCTTGTTGGGGATGCCTGTGTGGCACACAGCTACCTTTGTCCTTTTCTTTGGTAGCAATGAAATAATCAAATAAATAAACAAATGAAAATTACTGTGATTTATATATTTTTATTTTAAATAACTGTATTGGTATTTCAAGCAGTACGTATACCCAGTTGCAGGCAATCCATGCACGTAAAGTTATCACCAAGTTCCGTCGGACAAATATTGCGGTAAAACGTGATGTCCATATGTCAGCTTCTCTTTATACCGTTCCCGAATGTAAAGAGAAGTCTAAAGCCCATATTCAGAATGAGCACTAATGCTCTTGCTCTTGCTCAAGATCATTCTTGAATACAAATTTCATATTACTGAATTTGTGCTCAACCATGGTTTGAGCAAGAGCAAGAGCATTAGCGCTCATTCTGAATACGGGCCTAAATCAGCGAAATAATAACTCCTTATTGTAAAGAGAAACAGTGCAGCAATGGCATTGACGTAGGTTCCAAAACAGAAGTTAGCAATACCCAAGCCTTCAAACTGGTAGAGATGTCATCACAACCGGATGTTTACATTTTTAACAAGGTGAATAGTTGAAAAGGAATGTGTGTAACAATTATTACCGATTTTCAGAATAGGTGAATGAATAGCTGGATTTGCAAAGAGAATATAAAATGAATAAAAATTTAGGTTAGGATGTCAAATATATCGTTTTCACTGTCAAGTTTCGTGGTGTTGAAATTTTGATGAGAATGATTCTCGAAGTTGGCTTGAGACCATCATATATGATTCATCGTTCAATTAATTCTGATTCTTGTTTAAATTTTGGACAATCAGGCACTTCCTACTCTCCTACAGTTTTCTTGGAAATAAGCACTGCGTTTCCAAATACGTTTATTAAAATCATACATCTTTATAATTACAGAAGTGTCCAAAAATGTACTCACTGTTTCTAATTCAATAATTTCGAAACAAAAAGACTTACACTTACTAATCTCATGCGGAAATGTAGTGTAACTATGAAACTATGAAATTTGTTGTGGAGGTGGCACTGATGGTCGGGCAAGCGAGTTAGTACAGCAAAAGACAATCGACAGTCGAAGAGCCATTACGCCATAAAAACTGAGCTCTAGTTCGGTATGGCGTTCGGCGCCATCGGCGTTGTTTAGAAGCTGCTGGCGTCGTTTAGAACACATTAAAACGCTCTCATAGTGCAAAAAATTGTACCTGCAAGTCAAATTTGTAAGAAGATATGGACAATCAAAATTTGACTACATTTTTTTTTGTATATTATATTATTTGATTCCTAGGAATTATTGCTTTATATCAAAATGGGTTGTAAAAAATCTATTATACAGGATGAATCTAAAATAGAGGGACAAATTGTGGGGACTGGTTCCCCATATCAATACAAGTAAAAATATTACATAAAAATAAGACCAGAAGTCCCTGGTTGACGAGATATTCCACTACAATAACACAAAATCAGAATACACAGTGTCAATAATTTCTACCATTATAAATCGTGAAAAATCCACGCAGTTCAGTGATGGCTCCAGCAGAAACTGTTCAAAATCAAGGTGAGTGCAATTTACGTTCTACTAATACGTCTTACTGGCGAGGTGTACAGGGCGTTCCTATTGCCTGCACTGTCGCCCGCTCACAATCCGCTGGAATTTTATCTGTGGGGACCCTTCAAAGTCCTCGTATATGCAACGATGAATGCAAATGGGGAGACGCTGCATCAATGTATTGTAGATGTTTGGGAAGTCATCCGCAACCGTTATGGGATCTATGAAGGAGTACAACAGTCAATAATCCATCTTGTCGATGCAGGCGGAGGACTTTTCGAACATTTGCTCTATATTATGAAGTTATCACATTGTGGTATTGTACGACATACATATTATCAATATTTGCTGTTTATTTCCAATATTTCCATTGTATTCCGGTTTTGTGTATTTGTAGCCAAGAAGCATTTCCGATCATATGTATAAACATATGCCCTTCTTTACTTGTTTTGGTATAGTTCCCACAGTTTGTCCACCTATTTTAGAATTACCCTGTATAAAATCATGTTTTATCTTTGAACTATTAAAACTAATTTGGAGTTTATTCACATTGTTTTTCATTAACGCCTTAAATATTCAATCGTTAACAGTAACCGACATGTGGCCGATGTACTTAGTAATGATTGCTCTCATTACTGGCGTATTGTCGCAGGTAACATTTTTCTTTTTTGTACAATAAATACTATTTTTATTATTAAAGATCTATATTTTAGAGCCACGTGGAATTTAATCAAGTCGCAAACATTAATTTAAAATGTTTCATTGAAAAACAAGAAATTTGTGGGTAATATGAGAAAACTGAGTTCAGATACGGATTCACCACACAAAAAAGGATAAGAATAAGCTCTTAACGTTAAAAAAGTTTTTTAAAAATTATTTTTTGTTGGCTTGTATAATTGGAGTTGAAGTTATAATAATAAATTGGCCTAGTAGCCGAGAGCGTTAAGGCACAGTCCTTGTCGCTTTCCAGATAGCAAGTGGCGAGTTCGAATCCCGCAGAAGGCATGGATGTTTGTTCTTGTCCTTTGACTAAAAGCTTGGAGCACCAAGCAAAGTTTCAGCAGGTTGATCCCTGCTAGGTTAAGTTTCAAATAGATCCAATGGTTATTTTAATATCCTCGACACAGAAAAGATAAAAGAGGAAAAGAAAAGAACAAGAAGTTATAATAAATCGTCTTATTGAAATGCGAATCACATACTTCATGGTAATTTAGAAACCGACGTTGCCATTTCAAGAGTCTTTCTTCATTGGAAGGAACTTGAAAAAGATCCCTTTTATCTTTACTATAATCATAGCCAGACTTATACAAAACATGTGAAAAGCATTTTAAGAAAATACTGAAAATAAGAGAATCAGGAGAAACGTGCATTGACGAAAGTCTCCACTTTGGCGATCAATGGACCACTTTGACGTCGAAGGCATCTAGTGAGAGCAGTTTCCCAAATTAGGTTTTTAACAATGGGCAACAATTGAGTTGACCAACCTCTTTCGTTGGAAAGAGCATATGTAAGTATTTTAGCGTGACTCTTTCAAATTATTATAAAATAATTTTATGCATATACACAATTTTTGATTTTAATTTTCAATTTTTTGTGTGTGTTGGATTTAAAATCATTTAAATCATTTAATTAATGGACATATTTACAAATATTCCTGTTTCTGTCTGTTTGACCGGAAAATGATTAAAAAGATTCAATAAGAAACCAGTGTGGATATTTAGAGGTCATCAAACTTTGGGATGAACTTGGGTCCCTGCTGTCTTAGAGAATAAAATGTACATTAGAAGTACTGGAAACCAACTTGAGTTATTTTTTAATTTCTTGAGATTGTATTTTTTTTTACCTACAACTCTATTATTCGGCCAACGTCGGTTGCCTCTACTAATATTTTATACATAGGTTTATGCATATGTAATTTTTAATCTAGTTCACTAATTTTAGAATTTACAGGTTTAGCTAATATACAAAGGTTGAGTCAAAAGTAGTGGCCGATCACCGCGCAAACTTTTAATGGGCACCAGACAGGAACCACTAATTGCTAATCTTCAAAGTAGAGTCCATCATGCTCGATAGTCTTCATCCAAGGATCAGCCAGTTGGCGGATGCCCTCGCGAAACCACTCCTCCGGTTTCTGGGCGAAAAAGTCACGCACGGCGTCTTCAACCTCACTGCCTTTGGCGAAGCGCCGTCCACGCAGGATGTGCACCATGGATCGGAAGAGATGGTAGTTGCAAGGTGCCAGGTGGGGGCTGCATGCTGGATGTGGCAGAACCTGAATTTTTTTCCAGCAGTTGACGACACACCTTCACTTGCGCGGGCGTCAGCTCGTGGGGCACAACTCGGCAGCTCCTGTTGTCCTTTCCCATGGCGGGCAGATGTCGAACCACACTCGATTGTGATGTTCCAATGTCCGCCGCTAGTCCATGGGTAGTGCTGCCTGGGTTGGCTTTCACTTGTTGCCGTAGGGCTGCGTCATCCGCTTCTTTGGGTCTTCCCCTCCTTGGCGCATCTTCCAGGCCCATGTCTCCAGACAAAAAGCGGAAGAATCACCGTCGTGCTGTCCGTTCATTGGTCACACCCTGACCTTCCACTCTGCAAATTTCGGCGGCTACTGCTCGCGCACTGGTCTTCCGTTGTCTCTTTTTTCGGAACCCGCATATCACACATTTTTATGCCATATTTTACACTGGCTGAAGCAGGTGGCACAATGTCTATGGCATTCAAATTCGTACTGACGTTTCTTCCCACTCTTTTCTCTTAATAAACTGCGATATACCCTTGTGGGATGAAATTCGTCAAACTCTAACCCCCACCCCCCAATCCCGAATCGGTCAGAACTTTTGACTCAACCTCTGTACACTTCTAAACAAGGAAAATGTAGAAAGATATTAAACAAGAATGATTTTACCGCCAAAGCGGATAAAGGGAGCACATTTTCTATTTATAGCATCGTACATGGATATATAGAATTAACCAACATTTTAAAACACTTGAGAGTAAATAAATAAATATGAAAACTAAATTGTAAATTACTATTTAAATAGGCTAACGTATAGAGAGAATTTAAAAGAATAAACTTGAAGAATGAAAGGTAAATGGAGAGTGAAGTTATTCCTCATACACTTAAAAAAATAAAAGTTCTTTAATTTGTAAGAATTCTCACATAATGTTAAACGAAGTGAGCCTCAATTGCTGAAGCGTTATGTGTAAGCATCTATTAGATTTTCATATTAAATTACTAAACTCTTATTGAAGCAAGCGATTAACTACTAATAAATTAATTAGTAATGAGTTTTAAATACCATTAAGCCTAAGAGTACTATACTCTTGATTCAAATAAGCTATGGATAACAAAAGATCTAATAACGCGTAAGGAGTTGGTTGATATATTACACGCCATATCTTAGCATTAAAAGTTCTATAAATTCTGTATTGTACCATTAGGGCACGTGCTACAAAACCAATTGCCACTATCATTATTTACTCGTGATAGTCACTCATGGCACGTTGTTACGAGTCGTTTGATATATTACATGCCATATCTTAGCATTGAAAGTTCCAAGGTTACCATATGGTACCATAGGGCACCATTAGGGCACGTGCTACTAAACCAATAACTATTATCATTATTTACACGTGATATTCACTCATGGCACGTTATTACGAGTCGTTTGATCTATCACATGGCATATCTTAGCATTGAAATTACCAATTGTACCATATGGTTCCATAGGGCACCATTAGGGCACGTGCTAGTAAACCAATAACCATTATCATTATTTTCTCGTGATATTCACTCATTACATGTTGTTACGAGTCGTTTGATATATTACATGCCATGTGTTAGAATTGAAACTTCCAATGGTACCATATCATGCCATAGGGCACCATTAGGGTACGTGCTACTAAACCAATAACCATTATCATTATTTTCTCGTGATATTCACTCATGGCACCTTGTTATGAGTCGTTTGATATATTACATGTCATATCTTAGCATTGAAAGTTCCAATGGTATTATATGGTTTCATAGGGCACCATTAGAGCACTTGCTACTAAACCAAAAACAATTATCATTATTTTCTCATGATATTCACACATTACATGTTGTTACGAGTCGTTTGATATATTACATGCTATATCTTAGCATTGAAAGTTCCAATGGTTTCATAGGGCACCATTAGGGCACGCGCTACTAAACCAATACCAATTATCATTATTTTCTCATGATATTCACTCATTACATGTTGTTACGAGTCGTTTGATATATTACATGCCATGTGTTAGAATTGAAACTTCCACTGGTACCATATCATGCCATGGGGCACCATTAGGGCACGTGCTACTAAACCAATAACCATTATCATTATTTTCTCATGATATTCACTCATTACATGTTTTTACGAGTCGTTTGATATATTACATGCCATATCTTAGCATTGAAAGTTGCAATGGTTTCATAGGGCACCATTAGGGCACGTGCTACTAAACTGTTAACCATTATCATTATTTTCTCGTGATAGTCACTCATGGCACGTTGTTACGAGTCGTTTGATATATTACATGCCATATCTTAGCATTGAAATTACCAATGGTACCATATGGTTTCATAGGGCACCATTAGGGCACGTGCTAGTAAACCAATAACCATTATCATTATTTTCTCGTGATATTCACTCATGGCACCTTGTTACGAGTCGTTTGATATATTACATGCCACATCTTAGCATTGAATGTTCCAAGGTTACCATATGGTATCATAGGGCACCATTAGGGCACGTGCTACTAAACCAATAACTATGATCATTATTTTCTCGTGATATTCACTCATGGCACGTTATTAGGAGTGGTTTGATATATTAATGCCATATCCTAGCATTGAAAGTTCCAATGGTACCACTTGGTACCATTAAAACACGTACTACTAAACAATTCAGACATCACTATATACCGTTATATTCATTCATGAGACATCCTTGCACGTACACGTGCCATTAGACCGATACTTGCTATCACTAGTTACTCTTTTATATTCGTTCATGATATGTTGTGACAATTTGTTTGATATATTACTTGCCATATCTTGTTATAGGAAATGTCTAAGAGGGTATCATAATGGTACTATTTAAGCACGTGCTATTAGAGCACGTACTTATTCCTGCTATCTCACGTTCGTACTTCTGCGTACTCTGTCCCATTTTAATGGATTGGTGAAAACAGACTGTGAAAAAGTTAATTCGTTTTCAAGTTATCGTAATAAATGCTAAGCTCCCTAGGAATAAAAAAATTCTCTTGATTTAGGGAGCGAACTGCCCTTTTAATAATCGTCAAACACGTGCATCCTGCACGCACACCATCTCATTAATGTTTAGAGCACGCGCAGAACCGAACCCATGTTCCCAACACGCGTTTTACCAAATGCGAGGATAATTCGTTTCTTCCAGCAATTCAAGACATGATTGAAGGAATTGTGAGATTGCAATACATGCAATTCAATACATGCAACGCAATGAATTGTGGGATTGTCTACAGACGGACGGACGGACGGACGGACATCTGGACAAACCGATCACATAAGCACATTTCTATATATAGAAAATGTGCTAAAAAGCATTAAAATTTGCGTACTTTGTTTTCTTCTATTGAAATACATAAATCTTCTTACCTATAGCTTACACTGTAAGTGAAAGGGCACTTCCAGAAATTTAATTCTGCTTTAATTGATTTTTCTTAAACAAAACAGCAGATTCGTACAAATATGAATAACATATGGTGACTGTTCTTTTAGCAGTTATATTAATATGATAAGTGTAAAAAACAATTTATTAACTCTTATTAATAAATTTACTTTTCAGGATGATTGTTTAGACTATTCTAAGACAGACAAAGAAGGGGTAAGAAAATTTCTTTGATAATTTCTTTAAAAATATATTATTTCTTTTAAAAATTCTTTGAATGGTCTATAAGTGCATAAAACTATTTGAGAAATAAAAAAATGTATTTTTTCCCTAAAATTTCGAAATGAAGAAAACAGTTAGAGAAAAGTTGGCGGCATGTAAAATTAAAGGCCATGGTTCCTCTGTAAGTGCAATTTCTATAATTCTTTTAATCACATATTATTGTTGTTGGCATATCCATTATAAGTATTTATATCTTTGCAGAGATCCAATGCAAACGTAGTTTGTGCTTTGAAGAATTACCACTTCGTAAGTATTGAATGTTTTGAATCTGTACCATGGAAGTTTTTTAATACGTAGGAATGATAATACCATAATAACACGGAATACCGTTGAAATAAATTTATTAACATATAATATTAACAACATTCGCATCATTTGTCCCGACCGCGTCATTTACCTTTCAATTTTCATTTTGTCCATTAATTTTATTTTCATTAGATTACGTTTACATAAAATTGAGAAGCAAATGTTGTTATTATAATATATATTATAATACGAGGGTCGGCCAGAAAGTAAAGAACAATTGGGAGTATCTCAACAAAAAACAAAAGATATCAAAACAAACCTTTATTGCAGCAATACTAAACCTAACAGTACTTTTCTACATAATCGCCGTTGTTATTGAGGTACTTGTTTTACAATGCCGATGTTATATTCATCTGCCGCCAATGACTAAATCCAAGCGTCAATCCATGGAGTGATATCACATGCATTCTCCTTCAGGCTGTGGAATTTTCGTTCCTATTTTCATCAATAATTTAAACATTTAATACTTTGCGTAGAATAAACCCTTATCGAACAATCTTGAGATATTTTTAAATATTTATTACTTTCTTTTTAATAAATGCGTTAAATATTTCATCTGCAAAGTCCATCTTACTGAAACAAAAACCAGCGATTAATCCTTTCAGTTAAAACTAGCCATAAAACTGATACCTACCTATTTCCACTCTGGACGACCATTTTAAACTTCTACGATGTTCGTTCAAACTACTAGACTTAATCAACTTTGGTTAGTTCAATTCCTGCCAAGCAAGTGGAAATGCTTTTGGAATAAACTGTACGTGTTCATTGGCCGCTGATTGCCATCTCCAGCGTGTTCCAGACTCGACCGTCGTGGGTTTCCTTCTTCGCCGATTTCTCCCTTCTGTCTATTCCTTCGACAATCGAACAATCGAACAGTGTAGTGAAAAGAAAGACGCGAGTGGTCCAGGAGCCAAGCTCACTTTGCACGCTCGCCCACAGAGTAACCAGAGGAGGTACACTGAACTGGGAGAGAAGCCTGATGAATCTCTTTAGTCCTCCAGAGAAGAAGTCCCCAGAAGGGACGAGAGTCAGATTGTAGATTGACGAATAGAGTCCCCAAAAATCAGCAGGATCTAAAAGCTCCAGTAGGTGGGGAAGACGGCCTTGTTAACGTCATCAAAGTAGACATCCAGGATATGGCGGGGTCTTCGAAACCTGAGGGGACCCTTAACATCGAGTGGATGGTCCTGAATACCAGAAACCAGAGTATTCTTGTCTGGTGATTCTTCATCTTGGGTAGCATGTTCTTCAGAAGTGTCTGGACAAAGGTGCCTATGTGGGTCATCCCCAAATCGTCATAGATAGAGTGGTTGTTGGCAACTCTTCTATCAAGTTGGGAATGGATTGAAGAGCAACATTTTGGAAGATCTGGAGTTCCTTCCACCTAGATTAGCAAATAGAAGCCCAAGCAGGCATTTCATGGAGTAAAATAGTACGAATCACAACCTTGTATATCAAGAGTTTGTTATCCACACCAAGAGCGCTGTTACGCCCCAGAAGTGCAATCAGACTGAACCTCGCTTTCTTTGCTTTGTTGATCGCGTATTGGACTTGGTCGTTCCAGTTTAGTTTGGAGTCGATCATGACACCAACATATTTATAGCTTTTTACCCACTCAAGTTTCTTGCCAAATAAGAGGGGCTTTGGAGGGTTTTTGCATTTGCGAGTGATAAACATGACCTTGCACTTTTTGACATTCAGCTTTAATCGCCACTTAGTGAACCAGCTCTCGCACTGATGTAAAGCTTTTTGGAGTCGAGTGATGACATGTGCTGGGTTTCGTGCCCAGGTTATGATGGACCCGTCGTCAGCAAACGTGTAAAGATTACACTTTGCAAACTTGGGGAAGTCATGTCTATTCCTTTTCTCCCTTTTATCTGTCAAAATTAATCTCTCATCAATTCTTCTTAGAACATCTACCAATCAAGAGCTCCCTCGCTGAATCTTCTTCTGGTCACAACCATTTTCCCCGCGAGGGATCCACCGACGAGAATCACTGCTCCTCTGAACTTCGCTTTCGCGACGGATGATGTTTTTTCGTCATATCATCAAATCCGCCTGTCTTCTTATCCACTTAGATCCGATGACATGACAATTAGAAGTTCAAATTTAGTATAGACATTTTTAAATCGTGAAATCTCTTTTGGAAAAGATAAAAAAAAATACTTCAAAATTCTTCGCTAAGGTAACAAATGGCATGTTATCCCAATGAAGAGCAGAGTGAAAAATATACAAGCTTCTTGCTCAAATAGTGAAATAACAATGACAGTAAAAAATTTTAAATTGTAATAACAAATTTATTGATCCAAGATTCCTTAAAAAGTTCAAAGTATTTTCTGATTTTCTCTTTACCATCTTCATCAATTCGTGATAAATTTTATTTATTTATATTTCAATCTTGTTGCACAGAATTGAAACAGTACGTATCAGATATTACACGACATTTCACGTCCACATATGTAAAGCAAAGCTATTTTATGGAAGTACTCTATACCCTTGCTCTCTTTTCATTGACCAAATGAAACAATTTGATTTTTTAAATAAAAAAGAAACGCTTCAAAATATGCAAATATGTCAAAATTCGTTATAGAAGCAGTTAGGTTTGGATTGAAGTATGTATCATGTGTATTTGAGTTTCAATTATCAATATTCTTAAGTTTTTAAGTTTCCATCAAGTAATTTTTATAATTGTTATATGTTCTTCAATGAAATTTTATATTTACTATAAAATACACATTTTCTGGACAGAAATTAATAAAAAAATCCTTTACCCTTTATTTAGATGGGAAAGAAAGATGAGTTGTTGGCAGATGACTTTGAGAAACTAATAGAAGAGATCGTATACAGTGAGGTACTTGTAAATTTCATATTCAATTTCTGATTTTCTCGTGTGCTTAAATAGTGGATTTTTAATCGAAATTTATAAAGCAATTACAGTAATTAATATAAAGTGTCACAGAAATGAGGGGATTTAGTTTAAACTACTTCAATTTTAAGAATACTATATTTTTTAATTTTGTAAATGGAATACAAATTTGGTAACGCATCTGGTAACACAATTTCTGAAGTTATAATTTAATTCCGCGTGCGCACCAGTTATTGCAATTGATAGAAGAAAGGCAGGCCCACGCAAACTAGGCTTAGAGCAAAGTATTAAATGTGACCGATTGAAATTCTCTGATAAGCAACTCTAGTAAGTGATAAGGTGATTCTTCCTATGGTTGCAGAATTCGACCAAATGATATTAAAATACACGCCTGCACGGGGAGCATTCATGATTCAAGAAATCTTTTCATTCGCAGCCGCTTATTAGTTTTAAGAAATTCGTTCCATTAAAAACTACCATTAATAAATTATAACTTTTAATTTAATATTTAAAATATAAAAGTTATACTTCGAATAGGATCCTCTTTTTCTGCTACACTCAATAGTGGTGAATCTGATGTTGGTTATTGATCAATTTCAAACAAAAATTTCAAGATGCCCCAAATAATGAAAATAGACAAAGTTCAGAATAAGTCTTATTTGTCATGAAAATAAGAAGACGCCACAAATTTACAATTTATGGAGCAATTATAACTAATCAAAACTTAATAAACTTCTAAATTATGAAAATTTTAAAATTCCAGAGAAACATTTAATCTTTAATTTAATTCTTTCAGTACCATGATCAGATGATGGGGCTCTTCAATGAATGCAAACAAAACAAGGTAAAGCTAATTTTGCTTGTTCTTCTCTTTATAATTTAAGAATGCCATTATAAAAAAATTACCAACATGATAAAGAATTAGAACAAACACTGAGCCAGAAAAGAATAAATCATCAAGCCAAAACCTGTATAAATTTCAGTTCCAATGCAAAATAAGAGAAGTTGTATTGATATTAATATCTGGGATTAATGAAAGGAAAATATTTGAACAATAAAAAAAAAATCTGTTTAGAAATTTGCTGTACATAAACATTTGCATAATTTACGAATTTGCGTGTAACATCTTTGGCATTTGATACCAAGATATTGGTTTGTCTCATAACAATTGGCCGATTTTTATTCAACCCCAAAATTACACAGCATTAAAATTCAGTTAAAAATTTTCCTTCCTCAGTACTGTGATTTCAATACAAAATTATCGTGATGACAGAAGCTGCCATTTCAGCGGTCATTTAGTTAAAATTGCAATAAAAATCTTATCATCATCACTCAGAATGTCCAGAATTAAATGTGAAGTTATCAGCCTAAGCTTCTGGGTCAAAAAAAATTTCATACAAACAGTAATCGTTTATCTTCCAGTTTAGATCATAATTTTTTTGGCCGAGGCTATTTCCACGTACTTTAATTCTTAATTATAACTTAATTTTTATTTTTCTTAATTAAAAAATATATGTATACCAACATAGACAAAGCAATCAAAATAATAGAAAACAACCTAAAAACAAATAAAGTGGAAAGAAATATAATAGACGATATTGTAGCAAGTTTAAAAATAATAAAAACCCACAACTGTTTTGAATTTAACAAAAAATTTTATGAACAACAATATGGACTGAAATAATATCTGAAGTGGGATCCGGACGTTTGCCCTAACGGATATAATCCCCGATTGTTTATATTTATAACTTTATAAAATCATAAATTTATTGTATTCCAGGGTTTTTGCGTCTCGTCCTTATCTCTTATAAATATCCGTTCTTTATAAAATCATCCATTTTCATATTAACTGTAAAAATTCTGCTATAATGCGAACGGCATTTTTTGATTAGTCCCTAACTTAGGAGAAATGAAATATGCAAGAATGTACAGAAAAATCTCTATTTTTTTACGATTTGAAAAATGTATGACCTGGATCTATACAATTAAAAAAAACTTCAAAGGCCTGATTCATTATCGCCTGTTTCTACAAAATTTTCCTTAATACAATACAGATGGTGATTTATTAAAAAGTAATACAAGATTATTTAATTTTGAAGAAAAGAAAAAATTTAAGAATTAATTAGCACATCACCTATTATTAATTTTAACCTTAAAATTATTAGAGGTTTTATTCACAATTTTTCTTAGAGAATTTTGTTTAGAAATTCGTGCCCAGTTCAATTCAGTTCGTTTAAAGTACGTAGAAATAGCTTAGCCTACAGAGGCCGAGCTATTTCTACGTACGTGGAACTCCCGGTCACGTTGACCAATCAGGACAAAGCAACTGTACGTAGAAATAGCCGGCCCTCTGACGGCTATCTATTTCTACGTACGTACGTGGAAATAGACACTCCGAATTTTTTTATTATTATTTATTAAATATGCTTTTGATTATTTTTTGTATTTCTTATAATAATACTTTTCTCTTTATATGCAAGAATGCTGTATCCTTTGGTCGATGTCTGATCGATGGCTATTTTAAGGTACATAAAACCATTTTCGCCTAATTTTTAGATATAGCAATCATAGAAAACTGTAACACTTAGTGCTTATTTTTTTTTATTATTTAACACCGATTTTTATTTGTGTAGAATAAAAAAAATTCAAAATGTA
Source organism: Rhysida immarginata (assembly GCA_023313115.1). NCBI lineage: Eukaryota > Metazoa > Arthropoda > Chilopoda > Scolopendromorpha > Scolopendridae > Rhysida > Rhysida immarginata. Next base: position 70,719 of record JAHWFO010020422.1, read on the forward strand.
ACTAACTTTTAAACGAGTGCTGAAAATTTAGTAACCGAGCTCAATGATATCAGAAAAGGCATACCACACATTCTCTTATAATTCCTCAATATAATTCTCAGCACTGTCCATAACTTTTTCCCGTCGTCATGATAGCTTCATACTTTTGTCAGTAGCGGCAGATCTGTTGATATTACAGATGGAGTGGTGGAGTGCACGCATAACGTCGAGAACCGTGCGGAAACGAACGCCGCATGGAAGTTCCTTAAGTTTTTGATATACATCAAAATCACAGTGGCTAAGTTCTAGAGATCATGAAGGGTGGTACAGTACTTCCCAACTCCATCTGGCGAGTAGGTCACAGACAATAGTAGCCACATGACAACGGGCATTGTCATTGAGGTAATAGGTGGAATGGTGAGAAAGTGACGCAGTTTCCCTTGCGGGGTTTCACAAAGGTTGCTTTAGCAAGAAATGTGAATAATGTGCAGCAATTACACCCATATTCACCAACAGCAGCTTAACCTGCTTTTTTGCAAGCAGGCTTAAAAAGTTCAACTTCGTTTTAACCTGATTGGTATACACCAACATTTCATTGGCCATAACCTCCAATGATAAATCTCTTACGCCCGTATTCAGTACGTTTTAAACTCGGATTCAAACGTGTCATATTCACCACGCGGTTAAGTCAACTTAAATGTCGCTGAGTTTAAATTGCCCTCTACGGCCGCGTAAGTCGATCTTAGACTGAAGCGCATGCGCAGTGTATCTTCAGCAACTCCGGCCAAAGAAAAATAACATGGAGGACGATATGCAGTCTTCGTATTTTGAAGACGTTTTGTTTCTAAACAAATTCATTCGTTGATGATATCTGCGAAATTTTCTACACATGAGACCAAACGTCTTTCTCAAACTGAGAAAAATTACCGCCACATTGTTTAAATATAAATTTGCTTTTCTGTACAGGTTGAAAGCACGGTCTATAGATATTCATGATCATCGAGCTCCATTGTTAAAATGAAGCTAAGTTTCTAGCTCCCGGTAGGGTGGGAACTCTATTGAAAAGTGACGCTGCATGTACAATCTGCCCAACTGCGCCACTCTATCGGCAGACAGAAACTTTACTTTCGTATTCAGTTTCAATGAAAATCTCTATCGCACGTTGCGGTCGGGAATAGTGCGATCTATGCGGCACCAGGCGCGATCTATTTTCCTTAGCTTCTCGAAACAATGGAAAATGGCCGAAGCTCGATGACCATGAATATCTATAGACCGTGGTTGAAAGTAAATTTATTTTTACCACATTGTTGTTACGACATTCTTGCCGCATTGTTGTTTACCGCCATGGCCATGCTTGGAATGAAATGTGACCGTGACGTCAGGTCATATACGTGTCACAGGTCACGTGAAACTTTGAACCAATAACAGAAGTCGACACAACAACGTTTGGTTTACGCTACGGCTTACCCAAGCTGCCGCCTTGAAATGTTGAAGAATACCAATCAGGTTCAAACGAAGTTGAAATTTCAAGCCTCACTTGCTAAAGAGCGAGTTAAGCAGCTGTTGGTGACCTATGATCCGTATATGATCTAACGTTACGGTCACATTTCATTCCAAGCATGGCCATAGCGACTAAACAACAGCGCGCTTGCTGGTCTCCTTCACGAAAGTTTCGTGCGATAACCGATAGTGCTTTCGAAAATCAACCTCGTCAAAGTTGTACAAGGTAGAAAATATTTTTTTCTTATTAGATTCATCGCTTACGACGAATGAATATGTTTAGAAACAAAACTTCTTCCAAAATAAGATGAGACTGCATATCATCCTCCATGTTGTTTTTATTTGGCTGGAGATAAATTGCGCATGCGCATCGGTCTAAGATCGACCTAAGCGGCCCGTAGGAAGCAACTTAAACTCAGCGGCATTTAACTTCGTGGTGAATACGAGTTATGCTAAAACTCGAGTTTAAACTCGTTTTAAAACGTGGTGAATACGGGCGTTACAATTTGTTCATTGTATACTTTGTGAATAAGGATCACGCCAACGTAATCTATGCAACAATAAATTACAATTGGTTGACACGCATTTTCTTTGGACATGGACATCGTAATATGCGCCTTTGGTTGGACTGATTTTTTGTGTTCAATTTCGTACGAGCGTGTCCGATTTTTTGTAGGAAATGTCCCCCTTCACGATCGCACAGTTCTAGATGGATCCTATCATTCCCGTAACGCTGCCAAGCTTCTATGTCGGTAAGCGCGTTTAAGAACTCCACACGCAGAAATGTTTTCCTATTTCAGCTGCTTCTTAAGGATTTTAAGGATGGTCGTATGACTGAGACCAGTATCACAAGCGATCTCACGAACTGAGACCACTTCCACTGCCGATCATTTTCCAGCAAGTTCACTTGTGCATCGGAAGCGGCGGGTCGCCTAGGCTATTCGTTCACATTCTCACGTCCACGCTTGAATGCGTACAGCCACTGCCTTACCGCATTGCGCGGTAATGCATCTGCTTCATTGTGTATGGCTCATTGCAGTTAAATTTTAAGCCAGGAACGCCGCTCCGATTTGGAAAATATTTCTCCAACAACTTTGTTCTCTCTTAAATTTCCAACCCTCGTATTAAATACTGTTCTTGTAAATCAATATTTATTTAAGGAAACCAAATTAATCTTAAATTTCCTTATACAGGATTATTCTAAAATAAATTACAGAAAACAAACATACATTATGCATACGACAATTCCTTGACAATTAGAATAGCTGTATTTTAAGTTTTGAAGTTAAATTTGAGTGGAGAGTATTCAAAGAAATTTTGAAAGTACAGTTTTAGACTATTTTTTCTGGATAATGTACTTATCCTCTAGTCGACCTCAGAAGGGACATAAATTAATGAACAAAATTTTCATTAAGGATCATAATTTTCATTAAACAAATTGAAGATGACAAAATAATTTAATAATCCCCATATCGAGGGAAAAAATCATAATGTAAAAAAAAAGATACACGCCAAAAGTGACACGCACAGCCAAGAACAGAAAGGCAAGGGCCTAAAGGGGAAATCAACTCCAAGCAAATGTGGAGAGAAATGGAGAACTAAGGAAAAGTTAACCCACCGTTACTAAAACATGAATTGAATATTAAGTTAAGTACCCTCCCACTAAGCTTCACCAGCGCTTAGTAAAAATTTAAAGTTAAAAAGTTCTTAATTAAAAGAGAGGAATTACAAGCAAAAATTGAACATTTATTGCAGAGGAATACAGCTAATTACAAGTAATTGTACAGTAATCAAAAGAACAATAACATTTTTATACACACAAAAAAATTCAGTGATTCGGACGGAAGATTCAAAGGCGCTGGAAGAGCCCCCAAACAGAACGAAGCACGTCTGAAGGTTCGCCGTCGCGAAGAGCCATCGAAACAGTCCATAACGGAGGCGTAGAATTAGCGTGTCCCATAAATTAATAATCACGAAGCACAATCCTGCTTGAAAATAAAAGTTGGCGAAAACCCCCAGAAATTGTCAAAAAAAAACAATTTCATAAATTTTAAATTGGACTAATGTTTGGTGAATTACTTGGCCAAGGTAACACAGACGTATTTCTTCGCTGAAGCCGTTCTTTTGTAGATTTATCAGGATGATTAGACGCACCATCTTGTGGAAACTGAAATGAATCACATCACAGATTTTCAGATTATCAATAACACTCTGCTTTCCTGACAACATTAAAGTGTCCACTTCTTTTTAGAAACCCTGTATATTCGTATTTTCTTTACACCGAACATTCATTGCGACATAGTCGATGTTCGCATAATAAAAACTGTCTTTGTTAATATAAATGAAATAAAAATATAGGGTAATTCAAAAGTTACTGTGCAGTTGTGCGAGTAAAACCTCATGTATTTAACCTCATGAATAAAATAATTTTAAACATCCAGAAACATTATTTTTTGTTATTTTAAAAAATAGGCATGTTTTATCCTGTGAGAAATGAACGCTATTATTCATTTTACGCCACCTCCGACCAACCACTGCACAGTAACTTTTGAATCACCCTGTATGTGCAAAATTCCACGTAAAATATAAAGTAAGAATCGCAAAGTTGAAAGTAAATATTGCTTACAAAATATAAAACTCTTTTGAAATCGCTGATATAACTTGTTTCTCTTGTGAAAGACTTGTCATATAAGCAGTTCGTAATTTAGCAAAGGTGGCATGTTAGCCTATTTACATAGAGGCAACACTTTTTTGTGATCCATGAACATTCTCGTAATGTAACTAAATTGAGAATTCATACAATTTTCAAGAACTGTGGAATAAAATATTAACTGAAAAATTACAAATGCGATTAAAAATGACAACCGGTACAAAATTACAATTGACTTGGAGAAATTGCAGAGAATTTCAAAGGCAAATTTAAGCTGCGCTTGAAAATGTCGTAGTTCATGAATTCACACATAAACAGTCACATGTTCAGAAAATACATTATATTTTAGGCGAAATTTTTAAATAATGCTTTGTCATCAGACTTTAAAAAAGGATGTCATCAAGTAAGAGATAGGGGTCCTCCTACAGGACTTTCTCTCTGAAATGCTTTGTAATTCTAAATGACTTTATATCATAATGACTTGTTCTTTCTTCCCCTCACTTGTTAGATAAGTAAATTAATTGCGGTTATTTTCTCTTAAGCTTTGAACATATATTCGCTTTATAAAGAAATATGTTTACCTTTTAAAGAAAATAATGTTTTTTATTTTTTACAGATTTGCCCTAATG
>JAHWFO010020422.1:84521-107575 GCA_023313115.1 Rhysida immarginata
CTCATTGAGACGAATTTTTTTGAAAAGAAAATGTATGGCTGCGATGAGCCATTTTGGAATAATTAAGATTTTAAAATCCCCTCCCCCGCAAAAGAAAACAAAAAGATTATTTGAAACAGTTTCATGACCAAGTGGTAGGCCTATGCGAACGTACAATCACAATCCGCTGGAATTTTATCTGTGGGGACCCTTCCAAGTCCTCGTGTAAGCAACGATGAATGCAAATGGGAGATGCTACATCAATGTATTGTGGATGTTTGAGAAGCCATCCGCAACCGTTATGTCCACGCAGGCTGGAGGACTTTTCGAAGGAAATGCAACAGTCAATGGTCCATCTTGTTGATGCAGGCGGAGGACTTTTCGAGCATTTGCTCTAACTTATGAGGTTATCACATTGTGGTATTGCATAAATTATCAATATATGCTCTTTATTTCCAATGTTTCCATTGTATTCTGGTTTTGTGTATTTGTAGAACAACAAGCACTTCCGATCATATGTATAAACATGTGCCCTTCTTTACTTGTTTTGGTATGGGGAACCATTCCCATAGTTTGTCCACCTATTTTAGAATTACCCTGTATAAAATCATGTTTTATCTTATTATCTTTGAACTATTGAAACTAATTTGCAGTTTATTCACATTGTTTTTTCATTAAAGCCTTAAATATTCAATCGTTAAAGTACCCAACATGTGGCTGATGTACTTAGTGATGATTGCTCTCATTGCTGGCGTATTGTCGCAGGTAACATTTTTCTTTTTTGTAAGATAAATAAATACTAGTTTATTATTAAAGATCCATATTTTTAGCCACATAAAATTTAATCAAGCCCAAACTCTGAATAATTTAAAATGCTTCATTGAAAAACAAGAAATTTGTGGGTAATATGAAAAAAAACTGAGTTCAGATACGGATTCACGACAAAAAAAAAAGCATAAGATTAAGCTCTTAACGTTAAAAAAGTTTTTTTAAAAAGTTATTTTTTGTTGGCTTGTGTAATTGGAGTTGAAGTTATAATAATAAATTGGCCTAGTAGCTAGTTAAGGCCTAGTAGTAGTTAAGGCACAGTTCTTGTCGCTCTCCAGATAGCAAGTGGCGGTTTCGAATCCGCAGAAGGCATGGGATGTTTGTTCTTGTCCCTTTACAAAAAAGCTTGGAGCACCAGGCAAAGTTTCAGTGGGCTGATCCCTGATCGGTTAAGTTTCAAATAGATCCAACGGTTATTTTAACATCCTCGACACAGAAAAGATAAAAGAGGAAAAGAAAAGAACAAGAAGTTATAATAAATCGTCTTATTGAAATGCGAATCCTTACTTCATGGTGATTTAGAAAGCGCGAAATCCTTTTGAGGAAGCATACTTTGTCATTTCAAGAGTCTTTCTTCATCGGAAGAAACTTAGCCAGAATTATCACATCTACAAACATAGCCAGAATTATCATAACATGTGAGAAGCATTTTAAGAGAATATTGAAAGAGAATCAGGAGAAACGTGCGCTGACGAAGGCCTCCATTAAAAATAAGTTTAATTCTTGGCGGTCAATGGACTACCTTGACGTCGAAGCCATCTAGTGAGAGCGGTTTCCCAAATAAAGTCTTCAACAAGGGGCAACAATGGAGTTGACCATCCTCTAACTTCTAATAACTACGGTATACTCTGTCCAACGAAAGTTTAACGGGGCGCGTCCAATCAACACCACCTAGACAAAAGGCCTGATAACGAAAACGTTATACATTGTTACATCATCATTAGTCGACCATTGTTAATCCTATTTCTACCAATAAGAAGCCCTAAATTTGGTCGACTAATGATGATGTAACAATGTATGAAGTTTCCGTTATCAGACCTTCTGTCTAGGATGTGTTGCCGTAGCCAACGAGAAAAACAGGCCCCGGCGCGGAAAACCACGGCCTTCTAGAAACTACCAGGCCTGAACATGGAAAAGATAAAACATTGTTACATCCTGTGAAAACCAAAGATAAAAAAAACAACACAAGGGAATGAGACAGTCGAACCGAGTGAACGTGAAGGGATTCTTTTCTGATGTAGCTGTACGGTATTACTGTATAGTATTGCATACGATATGGCGATTTTCTGACGAAGGAAACGCTGCCAATTCTTTCTTCTTAAATAATTGCTAACGCTTTTCTACGTAACCATGTACTATTGAAGCGAAAGATTAGCTACGAGCTATTGTTAAATTTTCCTAACACAAATTAGCTATTTATAATATAAGGCGTAAGTAATTACATGCCATATCTTAGCATTGAAAGTTCCAATGAATCATTATGGGTCCACTAAACTAGACGCCTTGGAACCTATTTCAACTATCATTAATTTTACGATATATTCATTCATTACACATCATTCCAAAGTGTTTGATATATTATATGCGCCATATCTTAACATTGAAAGTTCCAATGAACCATAATGGTTATACTAAATCCAGGTTCCTTTGAACCGGTTTCGACTATCATCAATTTTACATTATATTCGTTCATGACACATCATTCCAGGCTGTTTTGATATATTACATGCTGTATCTTAGCATTGAAAATTTACACTGAACCATAACGGTTCCACTAAACAGGTGCGTTTGAGCCAATTTCGAATATAATTAATTTTATGTTATATTCATTCATGACATGTTATTCCGAGTTGTTTGATATATCACATGACAAATCTGTGGTTTCCACTGAATCATAATGGTTCCAAGAAACCACATACCATTGAACCTATTTCGACTATCATTAATTTTAGGTTAATATTCAACCATAACAGGTTATTCCAAGTTGTTTAATATAATGAATGCCATATCTTAGCATTGACAGTTTCCAGTGGACCATAATGGTACCACTAAACCACAGACGCTTGAACCAGTTTTGAGTGATATTGTTCATCAAGGAAGAACATCACGTGACTTCACTTTATTCACAAGCCTCTTCTCTGGTTTAGCTATGGAATGCCAAAGAGAGAACAGCATTGGTCAGTGCATAGGCCATTTATGCAGACTTGAAAGCCATTTTTCCCGCTGTTCGAACAACCTACTGCAGCACAATTAGGCTTTATGCCTTTAGTTTTATAAATGGTTTTTAATTCGGAAAAAAATTACAGCTGGCGATGTTTAAATGCTGTTGTATAGCGTGATACAAGTATCGGCATTGCAAGCCATCTTGCAAGCATGGTTAGCACATAATGGCGTCCATAATTCACGTGTCGGCTCTAACCAATCGTTTTCGACTTCAGTTGTCGTATCTGATACATACAGGTTCTCTAATCTTTGATAGAGTGCCTTTAAGGAGAGTGGCGACAACTCGGAACGGATTTTGATTGGTTAACGCTCCGGACGCCATAGTTTTCCCAAAATAGCGTACCGTTTGCATTGCAGATATAAAGAAATTAATAGTTTTCATTCAGTTTTTCGTTTTATTGTGCATGTTTCTTAATTTTTGCTAATAAAATTGCATTATTCATGTTAAAAGTTGTGGTTTTTATTAGATTCGCTTTAAAATTAAAGATTGGAGTAGCAAAGAGGGAAAGGAAAACATTTTTTCATAATAAAGTATTTATTGTTTTACTGTTGTTCATAAAAATGTAAATCTCATAAAATAAAGTGATTTTTTAATGATATAATAATAGAGAAATATTTCAAGGAATCTTTATTCAAGGGTCATTCGGGCCCAACGAGCAAATTTTTTATCTTGAAAAATGTAAAACAAACCGTAAATTTTACGGCGTAAAACCAATAGTAAAACTAACATTTAATAAACAAAACATATTTAAGTCATATAATATATTCAAACGGAGACAAATTTTGAAAAATGAAACTTGAAATTTAAGTGTTTTATAGATAGTTAATAGTGTCAAAATTTATTTTTCAGTTGTATATTTAATTGCTAGACAGTGAAGTGATCAACGAGGCCGGATAACGAGCGCAGTTGTTCGCGCGAAACGTTTTGCCAAGTTTTTGTCTCTTTTAACACCTAGACGCAACTATTATAATTTTGGTTCATACTTTTTAATTTATTTGCAACTTGCAAACACGAGAAAGTGACATTAGAACAATTCCACGATAAAAAGAATGTATAAGTTAATCTAGATTTTTTCCTAAAACTAATCATCGATAATTGAGAATTTTTTTTCATATTTTTCAATAGATGTCAAATTTTTATTTTTGTATAAATATAAAATGCGTACAGACTGCTAAATATAAACTCTTTTATTTTTCGTTATTAGTTTCCCTTTTTGCTGAAAAGGTGAAAAAATCAATTCTCGAACTTGCTATCACCTGATCAAATAATCACATTTATTATGAAAATTAAAACGTTAATGTGCGTCTTTTTTTTAACCTCCTTTATCTAATATACAAATAAAAGCTTGGTAGGCTAACCAGCATTAGCCATTTTTATATTTCTTCTTAATAAACTGAGAAGTATCGTAAATTATACCTCTGCTAATTCAATCGTTGGGAAAAACATGGCCGACGGCCCGAGTTGTCGCCACTCTCCTTACAGGAACCCTAATCTTTGATAGAGCACTAGATGTAGAAGCTACAACTAGTGCTCTAATCTTTGAAGCAAATTACTATAATTTCCAAATCAGTCCACCTGGAAACGAGGGAACAGTTTTTCAGCTAGGGTCGTAATTCTGCAGTGGATTCGACTATGCAATATGGTGCTCGCATTCCACAAACCTGATAAGAGTTCATTAGTGCAGAAAGAGCATGGATTTTGATAAGCACACAACATGCAATGCTGTGCTTGTTCCCAGAAAAGAAATCAACTAGTTTAATTAATTAAGCACTCCAAATAGGTTGCTGCCATAGAACAATAGCATAGATGCGGGTTACTGCCAATTTACGTTCCATCTAAGAAGCTTCTATAAAGCCTCCCAATCCTTCACTTAGATATGCACTTATATTCCATGGGAAAATTCCCCAGACGTAAGGTGAGCTTAACGAAGTTAACTCCTCGAAAATTCCCAAACAATTTTTGTACTCACTGATAGCCCACTTGACAAGAACCAGTCTGCTTATCGTCGAGTTAACCTGGATGGGTCGCAATATTGCCGTACACCCATCGAATCCAGAGCTCCGTTCGGCTTTCTTCTCTATTGCGGAGGACGTCTTTCCCAAGTCGCTCTCCGTCTCAGAGGCTAACATATGCAACTCGCTTCTCCTAAATTTTCGTGAAGGCTTCAGTGAATTGGCCACGCAGATTCTCTCTCCATCCTTGCCGTTCGAGATAAATTCCAACGGTCTTTTTGAATTTTTCGCTTGACGTCTCCTCCTACGTCATCGCTCCTTTCGTCTTCTCATTGGATCTTTTCTCCTCTCTTGCGGATGACGTCTTTGTCGATGCGCCGAACGGTAAAAGATTCTCTTTCGCTTTCTCTGCGAAATTTGCTGTGACACATATGTAATTTTTTATCTAGTTCACTAATATTAGAATTTACAGGTTTATCTAATAAACACTTCAGAACAAGGAAAATGTAGAAAGATTAAAAAAAAATTGTTAAAAATTTGCGTATTTCGTTTTTTTCTGTTTTAATACAGGAATCATGTTACCTATAGTTTACACAGTAAGTAAAAGGGCACTTCCAGAAATTTAATTTTACTTATAATTTTCCGCGTTTTATTTTTCTTAAGCAAAATAACGGTGCAGATTTGTATACACGGTGAATGTTCTTTTAGCAGTTATATTAATATGATAAGTGTAAGAAACATTTTATTAACTCTTATTAATACATTTACTTTTCAGGATGATTGTTTCGACTATTCTAAGACAGACAAAGAAGGAGTAAGAAAATTTCTTAAGCTTTGACAATTTATTTACTAATACATTTTTTCTTTTTTGAAAAATTCATTGAATGGTCTATAGTGCACAAAACTATTTGAGAAATAAATATATTTTTTTCCTTAAACTTTCGAAATGAAGAAAACAAACAGAGAAAAGTTGGCGGCATGTAAAATTAAAGGCCATGGTTCCTCTGTAGGTGTAATTTCTATAATTCTTTTAATCATATATTATTGTTATTAGCATATCCATTATAAGTATTTATATCTTTACAGAGATCCAATGCAAACGTAGTTTGTGCTATGAAGAGTTTCCACCTAGTAAGTATTGAATGTTTTGAATCTGTACCACGGAAATTTCTGTTTTCGTAGGAATTATAATACCATAATACGGAATACCGTTGAAATAAATTTATTAACATATAAAATTAACAACATTCGCATCATTTTGTCCCGCCTGCGGCATTTCCTTTCAATTTTCATTTTGTCCATTAACTTTCATTAGATTACATTTACATAAAGTTGAGAAGCAAATGTTGTTATACTCTGTCCAACGAAAGTCGGAGTGGGCGTGTCCAGTTAACTTCCTATTTCAATTGTTAGACATTGTTGATTCTACTTTGGCAACAATGTCTAACAATTGAAATAGGAAGTTTAACTGGACACGCCCACTCCAACTCTCGTTGGATAGAGTATAGTATTATAATACGAGGGTCGTCCAGAAAGTAAAGAATGATTGGGAGTATCTCAACAAAAAACATAAGATATCAAAAGAAAGCTTTATTGCAACAATACTAAACCTAACAATACTTTCCTACGTAATCGTCATTGTTATTGAGGCACTTGTTTTACAATCCGATGTTATATTCATCTGCCGCCAATGACTAAATCCAATCGCCAATCCATGGAGTGGCATCACACGCATTCTCCTTCAGGCTATGGAATTTTCGTTCCTATTTTCAACAATAATTTAAATATCTAATGCTTGGCGTAGAATAAACCCTTATCGAAAATCCTTCAGATATTCTTAAATATTTATTGCTGCTTTTAATAAATTCGTTAAATATTTCATCTGCAAAGTCTATCTTACTGAAATAAAAAACAGCGATTAGTCTTTTCAGTTAAAAACAACTGTAATTCGCCCACACTAGCCGTAAACCTGATCCCACCTATTTCCACTTTGGGCGGCCAAGTCTATTTTAAAGTTCTACGATGTTCGTTCAAACTACTAGACTTTATCAACTTTGGTTAGTTCAACTCCTGCCCAGGGCCGTAGTGAGAGGGGGGGCGCCTAGGCACCTGCCCGGGGCCCTCTGTAGATAGGGGCCCCCCCATTCAATGTATGGTCCCAATCTAAAATGTCACAATTATTTTCTGTGAAGTAATGATTGGCACATATGGTCAATACTTGGATTTTGGATAGGTTTAAGTTAAATTTTTTTTGGGGTAAACTTTGTTTAGGGCCCCATAAAAGTTGATTTGCCCAGGGCCCAATTTTCTCACTACGGCGCTGCTCCTGCCAAGCAAGTGGAAACGCTTTTAGAATAGACTGTACGCGTTCGTTCGCCGCCGATTGCCATCTCCTGCGTGTTCCAGACACGACCGTTGTGGGTTTCCCTCTGAAATTGTAATAGCAAATTTATTGATCCAAGATTCCTTAAAAAGTTCAAAGCATTTTCTGATTTTATCTTTACATCTTCATCAATTCATGATAAATTTTCTATTTACTTTGAAATCTTGTTGCACGGAATTGAAACAGTACGTATCAGATATTACACGACATTCATGTCGACATATGTAAAGCAAAGATATTTCAGGGAAGTACTCTATACTCTTGCTCTCCTTTCATTGATCAAATGAAATAATTTGATTTCTTAAATAAAAAAGAAACGCTTCAAAATATGCAAATATGTCAAAATTCGTTATAGAAGCAGTTAGGTTTGGATTAAAGTATGTAACATGTGTATTTTGAGTTTCATTTATCAATATTCTTAAGTTTTTAAGTTTCCATCAAGTAATTTTTAAAAATATTGTTATATGTTTTTCAATGAAATTTTATATTTAGTATAAAATACACATGTTCTGGACAGAAATTAATAAAAAAAATTCATTTACCCTTTATTTAGATGGGAAAGAAAGAGGAGTTGTTGGCAGATAACTTTAAGAAAGTAATAGAAGAGGCCGTATATAGTAAGGTACTTGTATAATTTCATATTCAATTTCTTACTGAATCTCGTGTGCTTAAATAGTGAATTTTTAATCGAAATTTATAAGGCAATTACAGTAATCAATATAAAGTGTCACAAAGTGTTGTTTAAACTACTCCAATATTTAAGTACTATATTTTTTAAATTTCGTAAATGGAATACATATTTGGTAATGCATCTTATAACACAACTTCTGACATTGTGATGTGATTCCGGGTGCGCACCAGTTCTTGCGATTGATAGAAATAAGAAAGGCCCACGCAAACTAGGCTTACAGGAACGTGTTAAATGTAGCCGCTTGTATTCTCTGATAAGCAACTTCTGTAAGAAGGTGATTCTTCGTATGGTTGCAAAATTCGTACAGATATTAAAAGATACGCCTGCACCCATTTATAAATGTTTAATAAGATTGGAGCATTCATTACTCAAGAAATCTTAGCATTCGTAGCCGCTTACTAGTTTTAAGAAATATCGTTCCATTAAAAAATGCAATGAATAAATTTTAACTTTTAATATAAAAGGGGATCATCTTTTTTCTGATACACCCTATAGTACTGAATCTGATCTTGTTTATTGATCAATTTCAAACAAAAATTTCAAGATGCTCCAAATAATGAAAATAGACAAAGTTCAGAATAAGTCTTATTTGTCATGAAAATAAGAAGAGGCCACAAATTTACAATTTATGGAGAAATTATAACTAATCAAAACTTAATAAATTTTGAATTATGAAAATTTTAAAATTCCAGAGAAACATTTAATCTTTAATTTAATTCTTTCAGTACCATGATCAGATAATGGGTCTCTTCAATGAATGCAAACAAAAGAAGGTAAAGCTAATTTTGCTTGTTCTTCTCTTTATAAATTAAGAAAGCCATTATAAAAAAAATTACAAACATGATTTTTAGAATAAACACTGAGCCAGAAAAGAATAAATCAACAAGCTAAAACCTGTGCAGATTTCAGTTCCAGTGCAAAATAGATTTCAGTTGCAATTGGATTATTGAAAGGAAAATATTTGAACAATAAAAATAAAATCTTTATAAAACTTTGCTGTACATAAACATTTGTATAATTTACGAATTTGCGTGTAACATCTTTGGCATTTGATACCAAGATATTGGTTTGTCTCATAATAATTGGCTGATTTTTATTCAACCCTAAAAATACACAACATTAAAAATCAGTTAAAAATTTTTCTTCCTCAGTACTGTGATTTCAATACAAAATTATCGTGATGACAGAAGCTGCCATTTCAGTGGTCATTTAGTTACAATTGCAATAAAAATTTTATCATCATCACTCAGAATGTCCAGAATTTAAATGTGAAGTTATTAGCCTAAGCTTATTGGTCAAAACATTTTCATACAAACAGTAATTAATGCTTTCATTTATCTTCCAGTTTAGTTCATAACTTTTTTATTATTATTTATTAAATATGCTTTTGATTACTTTATGTATTTCTTATAATAATACTTTTCTCTTTATATGCAAGAATGCTGCATCCTTCGCTCGATGTATGATCGATGGCTATAGTAAGGTACATAAAACTATTTTCGCCTAATTTTTAGATATAGCTATCATAGAAAACTGTAACACCTACTGCTTATTTGTTTAATTATACCAATTTTTATTTGTGTAGAATAAAAATAAATTCAAAATGTAACCAACTTTTAAACGAGGGCTGAAAATTTAGTAATTAGCACAATGATATCAGAAAAGTCATACCACATATTCTTTACAATCCCTCAATATAGTTCTCAGCATTTTCCATAACTTTTTTCCATCGTCGTGGTAACTTCATAATTCTGTCAGTAGTGACAGATCAGTTGATGTTACGGTAGAGATCCTGTATGCATAAGAGATACGACAACTGCGTAGTCAAAAACGACTGGTTAGAGCCAGCACGTGCTTATGGACGCCATTATGTGCTTACTGTGCTAGCAGATGCCATGCGATGTCCTCTATATAGGTGTATAAAATTTCAAGCCTCTAATTCAATCTTTTCAAAAGTTATGGCATCCAAATGTTACGAGCAGCAGCGGGAGGATTCGAGATCTTTAAATTAGAGATCTTTAAATTCTGACGTCATATAGTCAAACTCTGACGTCAGAAATTGATCACACGCAATAAAAACTCCATAGACTTGAAAGGAAATCAGTTGGGGAAACCACAAAAACACATGGTTTGGTCCACCCTAGAGGATGCGCTATATTTTTCGCTCCGTCCCCTGTACAGGGCCTACGTGTGTAGAAAATTTCAAGCCTCTAGGTCAATCCTTTCAAAAGTTATGGCGTGTGACATACATGTTACATACATCTGTACTGTCGTTAATAGGGTTTTAGATGATGCTAAAACCTTAAAAAGGATGTCATCAAGTAAGAGATAGGGGTCCTCCTACAGAATTTTCTGTCTGAAGTGCTTTGTAATTCTGAATGACTTTGTATCGTAATCACTTGTTCTTTCTTCCCCTTACTTGTTAAAATAAGTAATTTAATTGCGGTTATTTTTCTCTTAAGCTTTGAACATATATTCGCTTTATAAAGAAATATGTTTACGTTTTAAAGAAAATAATGTTTTTTATTTTTTACAGATTTGCCCTAATGACAGTGTTTTCTCTTACAATGAGTAAGAGATAAGAGTGGCAAGATTCAATGTGAGAAGCTGAAACAAGGAAAAAATAAAAACGGAACTGACATATGTATTTATCTTTATTTCAATTTGAATAAATAAAGAAACAAGCAAATCTTTTCATTTATAATCACTTAAACATGTTCCAATAAGAACGCCGGATTTAAGTTTGTAATAAAACTCATCATTAATTCAAAAAATTGGGTTATTTTTATTTCATTATAAAGATTATGCTATGATTAATAATTATTGTGGAACACAGTATCCGACAAATGCCCACCACGATTCTGCTGGCACACTATTCTTTTTTGATCGGCAATGTTAACTGCAATCGATAATGTTATCGAGAGACCGACAGGTACGATAACGCACAGGGGTGATTTACTGTCTATAATCGAACATGTTTCCTCGTATTTCTTAATCACTCTTCGAACTGTTGACTTGTGATGGGTCGTTCGCAAACGAACTGACTCTTTTGAGCGATTCTTCAATGGGAGCTTTTCAGGAGTCGCGACTTGCGAACGATTTCGGTTTGCAAATAGCTCGCAGTTATCTCACGAACGATCTTAACTTGCAGTGCAGCCAGTACAGATTCCCAAGCCTGAAGAATGAAGCTCTCGAATAGCTGATAGTTTTTTGTGAATGTGTCATATGACTATAATCTGGGACTTCTCATCTATTCCTGATGCAGTACTGTATTGCGTAATGAAGTGGTAGTTGAAAGGACAGACTAACAAAAACGCTATTAACCTATGTTTCCTGCACTACTTATTTACATTTATAAAATAATGAACGGGGCACACGCGCAGTTTGCGCAGTAATAGTTTTCCAAATTCAATTCCTATTGCTGGAAAGCTCGCACATTCAAATTATTTCGTGTGATGAACTCACATGTCCTCCTTTATTTATAGTTTTGTGATTTGTGATTGATTGATGATAAAAATTGTTGCTCAGACAACAACGGTCGGGTGGCTTTTCAGTTCCGGCATGTGCTTTAAATGAGCGCCAACAATGCTTAAACGTGCAACAACAATGCAAAACTGTTTCCGTGACGAACTCACATGTTCTCCTTTATTTATAGTTGGATTTTGTAAGAAACCACTCTATTTTTTTCGATATAACTAATATTTCCTAAAACTTATTTAATCGATAAATAATGTTGACTGAGAGATTAAAAAAAGCAACATTTGCATCTAGCTTTTCGTTTTGAGTTGCACAACAATTTGAAAACATACAATTAAAATCTGATCTGGTTTCACTGCAACACGAAATGAATTGAAAAAAAAATTAAAAGTGAGGATAATTTTCGTTTTGTGTCGTGGTCATTTATTTCATAACAGTGCATTTGTTCATTCAATTAAATTGTTAGTGAACTTTTAATCTGTGTGGATTTTAATTTATCAAAAAAAAAAAATAAAGAATTTGTTCAAATAAATAACTCTTTTGAATAATTTCATCTGGATACGTTATTCAAATATATTAGTCGTATTCGAATACATTCCGTACGTTCATTTAGGGATGGGGTTTGGGTAATGTGTTACAAAGGGGAGGACGGGATTAAAATTGTGTCATTTTAGCGAACGTATTGTGTGAATGACTCCATATCCAGGCCCATTTTGATTCCATGCCACGACGTTTAGAGACTCCGATTGCAGCACCTGGGGGGCTTCACACTATACAGAATTATCAAATTCAGAGATCGTGCACAGTCCTGTAATCCTAATCATTTGTGTATTATCATGTAACTAATATACGGTATAAAGTTCATTTCAATCACATGCATCCTTCTTGGTATTGCAATTTCTAGAAATACTAAAAATTTATGGTTTCCCTAATAAAGGCTTAGAACCTTAAATGTTGAAATAAACATTGAGAAACCCATTATTTTGTTCAAGTTCGTTTGTGAACTCTCCATTGCAACAAAGAGAGAGGTGGCAACATCTACTAGTTATTTTCAAAACTGCAATTTTCATTCAACAATTCGTCAATTCTGATTATCATATATTTGAATATTTCATGTATAGTGTAATCAGTCTCTAGTATATAATTTTTAACAATTATTCTTTATCCGAGAATTTTGTCATGGTAAATTTGAAAGCTATCACTCGAAGCTGATTCGAGTGTTAATCCTTGGTGGTGAATATGGCCGATAGAGTATCAATGATTGAATCAAGAACTAAGTCAGTTCAAGCTGAAAGAACTAGTGCAGTCCCATGACTTTTGGTAATTGGCTATCTTCTAGAGACGAGGAAGTTGTCCAGTGATGTTGACAAATTGTATTATCGGGGTAATAACATTAGATTGTCCGAATTTGGAGCAGCCTAATTATGAAGTTTGTACACCCGCATGCCACAAGTCATGGGATAGCACTGAGATATATTTAAGCAAGTGATCAAAGCAATGAAAAATAAGCACACTTTGGTGGAATGTATATCTTGTAATTTAATCAAGCTCCTTGGGTAAACTTTTAAACTTAAAATCAAAATAAAATTTTAACCAGGATATATTCAATCAAGTCGTTTGAATATCAAACATTCTTGGGGATGTCAGAAACTAAAAGTTGTTTGGAACTCAGATACACGAAAAATTCCACTTGAAGACTCTTGTTTAGTATGGAATTCCGAACAAATCAAAACAAAAGTTTCCAAAATCCGATGAACGGATCACCAACAATCACATGTTGAATTTATTAATTACCTCCCTATGCACTTCACAAAGGCATTTGAATGTTCAACATGTAAATCAAGAAATTTACCAAAAATTACCATAATAACATTTATTTTCACGAGGAAAACCAAATAAAAGGCATATGTCAGCATACAGAAGAC
The DNA here is from genome assembly GCA_023313115.1 of Rhysida immarginata. NCBI lineage: Eukaryota > Metazoa > Arthropoda > Chilopoda > Scolopendromorpha > Scolopendridae > Rhysida > Rhysida immarginata. The sequence goes on from JAHWFO010020422.1 coordinate 97,981, forward strand.
AGAACAATTCTAGGATGATAAACTACACCGTTACCTGAAATGGTCAACATGATTGTGATTGTTGATGATCCGTTAATCGGATTTGAGAATTTTTTTTTTGTTTTTTTCGGAATTCTATGCTGAACAAGTCTTCAATTGGAATTTTTCGTGTATCTGTTACGGTTTTTACGATGGGATTTGAATGTGTCCTAATTTCAAACAAATTTTGAATGATGAAAAGTGCACCATGGGATAGGTCACCCACAACTTCGTATTCATTGGATTCATCAAAACTGACATATTGTCACGGAAATCCCCGATCATCGTAGAGCACGACGGAGGAATCGGGCATTTCCGTACACGATCGTTTCGCCACTCGGAGAGGAGGAGGCAACGTCAGAGACTGCGTCACGAGGAAACAGCCAATGGGAGAGAGGAGTCGTTCTCGGGCGCGAACCTCAAAGAGAAAGAAAGAACTTGGAATTCAAAAACGACTGAAGCTGGTAAGGCGAATCGTCGGAGAAGCCGTACAACGGTAAAGCGTGGGAGCCGTGAAAAGGGCTCTATGTCGTGGCCAGGCAGGCAGACAGAGAGAGAGACGAACGCCGCCCGAAATTCCAGAGTGACGGCCGATAACACCGCTACCGACGAAAGAAAGAGAGCCGTGCAGTGAAGCATTCGTGGCGGAGATTGCGCCGACGTGGCAGAGCGGCGGAAATGGCAGCGTGTTTCCTTCACTTGAATACGTTCAGTGGGCTCCGCAAAGTGTCAGAAAGTCAGTAGTCGAACAGGCTTTTTCTCTTGTGAATTTGAACTTTGTGGTTGGCGTTAATATACCAAAATTTCTAAGCCACATGACTTATGGAATCGCGAACTGCGTAATTCAACTCGAATCAATTGCGTGTGGCCAGGACGCATGTATAATTATTTCTCACTTCATTTAGGATTTGCAATGGCCTACATCTAATTTGTTTGTGCAAAATTGTTCAAGTCTAGCTTATACATAGTGCTCCGTCGAAGGAAGCGTGGGAATGTGTTAGCGCTAATTAATCTCATAAAAATCGTTACTCATTGATAATTTTATTAGCCATTATGATTAGCAGTTCAGGAAAGATTTCATAAAGTGAATTTTTGTGTGGTATAAGAATTTACCTGTGAATCTCCGCATTTAGGCTAAGGACATTATTTTAAGTTCCACTGATTTGGACTGGACTCTTTAACCTTGTGACTTAATTATTTTTCTTGTTTTTCTTTTCCGGATTGGACTTTATTAAAACTCGGACTAATCAAAACATTGACCTGGACTAAAGAACATTTGTGTTATTTAATTTTGCTGTATGTAGCTATATTTAACATAGGCGCTTAGTGTGTCAAATTAAGCGGATTAGTGTATACAGTGTTTGTAGCCCTGATGGGTTTGTTGTATAGTAAGCTGTTATACAGATATTTGCAATAATTGTGTTGGAGCTAAAAACGATAGCTCGGCGTTTAATGTTACCACGAGGAAGGTATCTTAAGTTAGTGCCCCGGGTATTATTGTAATTTTGTAATGGTTACGTATAATCAATAAGGTTACACCGGGACGTATTACTACATATGATTGTATTTTTGCTGGTGTTGTTGTAGCATGTTTACACAGTAAATTGTTATATTACTAGTTCATGCCTTATTGCAAGGGTTTTCTTTAGCATTGAAGATAGTGCTGGTTATCTAAGTATAATTTTACAAATTGTTACTCATAAGCAACTAAGGACTTTGCATAGTGTTCGAATGTATCCATGTGACAACTCGTATTTCTGTACCTTGTAGTAATAAGGAATTATTGATATTGTTGTTTCCTAAATTTTAGTTATATTTAGAAGCCCTTTATTTAAGCATAATCAAGGGGTATTGATATTTTATTTCATTTATTTAATTATTGATAATTTTGTGCTATTAATAAACTATTTGATTATTCATTTTAATCCTTCACTGTTCGTGCTCATTTCTGCTCATAAACAGATATATTGCACGTTACACATATCTCCTTCGGTTATGAAAATAAAAGGGGGGGGGCTCATTTTTGTATCCACCCTGTATAATAATAATAATAATAATAATAATAATTGATAGCAAACAAATGTTAACGGATAGACCAGTCTACGTGATAATAAAAACGCATTTTTGCTGCTTAAGAAGCAGCGACCAATGGCACTTTACAATATGTTTGGCAAGAATTTTCGGATCGCCTTGACATTTTATGTGCGACTAAATTGGACTTTTTGTAAAACAAACTTAGGCATTTTCCCTTTATATTTAAGTATTAGCACTCTGTGCTGATAATCTAAAAAATAAAATTTTGGAATCGCATGATTCTTTCATAATTACTCTATTTTATATAATATGGCAAATTTGACAATAATTTTAAAGCGTTTTTTTTCCTTATCATTCTTACTCAGCACAAACATAATGCGCTATATGTTTATCAATTGGTTAGCGACGTTTTTATTTTTGATGCAAATACTCATGTCAAAACATTAATTATAATAAATAAATAAAAGAAGGACCTTGATACACCACCTGTTATCCCAATATATAAATAAATATAATTTATCAATGCATAGCTTATAATTTTCATCCTGGACTCCACAACACGAACAAAGATAGAAAAAAGGTACGTAAATATAATATACATACCAAGTAGATTTTCAGATCAGTTAATTTTATAAGCAGTATGAAGCAAATCGTAAGCATTTATCAATCGACGAAATGAATTAAAGATTAATAATAAGTAAATATTAGTAAAGTGAGATTATAAACTCACAAAGGAAGATTAACTGATATGTGAAATTTGCCTAGCGTCAATAAGGGATAATTTTATATGGGGAAACTTACATAAATTATCACAATAATTAAAAATATGAGTTTATTGTTTCTTTCGTAAAAATATGCCAGTTTATAATACTTGTATAAAATTGTTTGTCAAATGACTTTATTAATAAACTACAGCATCTTGTCAAAGAAAAAAATATTTCGATAGCTGGAATATCAACATGCTAGTTTTTGAAGTAATTTTTAAAAAGGAAATAAAATCTTGTAAACATTCCAAGAAGGATCTTTAGCTGTGACGTAGAAGTTATATTAAATTACAGAATTTAAAGTCTAGCTAAAGGTACTAATAACTAATGGAAATCCATTTAATTCTTTCCAAATTTAAAATTGGGGGGGGGGAGCGGGGGGGTGGCCTGGTTGTCTCGTCGATCGGCTCGCCGTCGATGGAGTTAAGCAACTTCAGGAACGGCTAGCTGGGTGACTACCAGTGGCTTGAGGACCACTACTGGATGGGACGGCTATTTGGGTACAGCTGTTGGGGGACCTTAGTCTGACCCATTTGCTGAGTGACCAGTGCTGGTGATAGCCACTGGTTTGTTCGTCCGCCAGCAGTTCTTCCATCATTCTTGACGAATCTATTGTTATATGACATACCAATATCTTTGTATTCTTTACGGTCACTGTTTTAGCGCGTGAATTCTACTTGAAAGGGTCCACGAAAAAGCTTGAAAATTTGATACGTCAGAGCTAAAACCTTGGTCATATTTCTGAAAACCGAATTTGAAACTGTTAATCAGTTTTCAAGTTATCGTGCCAACAGCGGATGGCCGGACAAACATACAGATCAAGTGTGCTTTCATATAAGTAGCCTTCTGCTAAAGCTCCTAATAAACTAGACTTCTGGCCACTGTTTGATAAATCCACTTTCGATGAAGGAGATACACCTCTTGCAGTACATATCAGGAAAAGCCTCGGTTTCGCCTTTTATTGCTGGCTTTATCAAGGAATAAAAGGCGAAGCCGGTCGGAGTTCTGTTTTCTTTCCAGATATGTATTGCAACTCCTCCAACAACTTCATCAAGAAGAACAATACAAAGAACTCTCCATTTCATAAATCCACTTTCCTTATCACCGAGTTAACGACTTTGAAAAATACGCTGTGTCCACCGTGTACGCTTTCAGTTCGCGGCTGTGGAACTGATGCAAGCGGTTTGTTGCGTGACTCAGACTTTGGAGTCAGGAAATTTGATGTTCTGTAAGTAGTTAAACCCTTTTAGACAAAAAAGAACTGCCTACTACGCGAGGATGTTTCTACGCGGTAAGGACCGTTCATGATTTTTTTCCCCGCGTTAATTTCTAAAAACTTTAAAAATATAGTAAATCATTCCCTTACTAAGTAGATACAGAAATACAAAGCATAAATATGCCCAGGCTAAACGTTTCACTTGAGAAAATTCAAAATAGTCGACCGGAGTTTTTAATCCTTGAGTCGGAGCAGTTTATTCGAAAAAGAAGAATGAAATGGGGGTGAGAGCTTTTTAGGTTAGCTTTGCATAAGAGACAACAGGGGCATTTTTTTCCAGCCACATATTTCAGCGACAGTGTTAATGAAAAATCTACCACGACTGAATGACAGATAGGAACCAATTTTATGGCCTGCACTGTCGCCCGATCAAAATCCACTGGACGTTTATTTGTGGGGAGTTTCAAATCCCTCGGGTATGCAACGACGATTGCAAATGCGAAGATGCTATATCAATGTTTTGTAGATGTTTGTAAAGTCATCCGCAACCGTTATAGAATATGAAAGAGTCAATGGTCCATCGTATCCATACGTGCGTCGACGCAGTAGGAGGACTTTTCGAACATTTGCTCTGACATTGTGGTATTCTACAACATACATACTACCAATATATGGCGTCTATTTCCATTGTATTCTGGTTTTGTGTCTTCGTTGTCAATTAAGCACTTCCGATCTTATGTGTAAATATATGCCCTACTTACTAGTTTTTGTATGGGAAACAAGTTCCCACAGTTTGTCCACCTATTTTAGAATTACCCTATATGAAATAATGTTTTATCTTTGAACTATTGAAACTAATTTGGAGTTTGTTCACATCGTTTTTCATCAAAGTCTTAAATATTCAATCGTTAACAGTATCCAATATGTGGCCGATGCACTTAGTGATGGTTGCTCTCATTACTGGCGTATTGTCGCAGGTAACATTTTTCTTTTTTTGTAAGATAAATACTATTTTGTTATTAAAGTATACATGTTTTTGAGCCACAAGGAATTTAATCAGGCCCCAAACTCTTCCAGAAATTTAATTTTACTTATAAGTTTCTGCATTTTATTTTCCTTAAACAAAATAGCAGATTCGTACAAATGAACACTTATTATTAAATTTACTTTTCAGAATGATTGCTTCAACTATTCTATAACAGACGAAGAAGGGGTAAGAAAAGTTCATAGGCTTTGACAATTTCTTTAAAAATATATTATTCTTGCTTTTAAACTTCACTGAATGGACTATAAGTTGCATAAAACTAATTGAGAAATAAAGATATTTTCCCCTAATATTTCAAAATGAAGAAAACAATTAGAGAAAAGTTGGAGTCATGTAAAATTAAAGGCCATGGTTCCGCTGTAGGTGAACTTTTTTATAATTCTTTTAACACATATTGTTGTTAGCATATCCATTATAAGTCTATATCTTTGCAGGGATACAATGCAAACATTGTGTGTGGTTTGAAGAAATTCCACTTCGTAAGTATTTAATGTTTTGAATTTGTACCTTAGAATTTTATTTTTTCGTAGGAATTATAATACAAGAATAACATGGAATACGGTTGAAATGAATTTATTAACATATGATATTAACAACATTCGCTTCTCATATCAACTTTAGTACATAAAAGTATAGATAATGAAAAGAAAAAAGAAATGGACAAAATGGAAATTGAAATGAAATGAAGGTATTTCAATTAAATTTAGAATTTGGAGAAATAGATAAAGAATTAGTGATGTTCCGGAAGGTCCTCATGTTATCATTTAATTTATTTTATGCTAATTTTAATTTAAATAAGTGTTGCTGATGTTGCTTAACTTCACAGAAATTGTGTTTCAGTGAAAGCCCACCAGGCCACGGCCTCCCCTATTAAATATTCTTACATTTAATAAGTTACCAAATAACCGTTAATAGCAAATGTCGTTAAAACGGGATTCAATGATTTCCAATCTACCCGAGCGACTCACGCTCAAGTGGTACGCAGTCCACAAGTTCGTGCTAACAAGGGAACCCCACATAGCCGATAGCGTTGCTCGGCAGTGGAGCGCTCCGGAAGCGCGCAGGGTTCAACAAACATGGCGGTCAGAAGGAAAAGCAAAATCGTTAGTAGCGGTCGCCAAAGAATTGCAGTTAAAGCACTGTTATTAAGCATAATTAACCTTAATTTTGCTGTACAATTATTTGTCTGGATATAATTTATAAGATGAGGTAAGCATCCATGAATACTATTTTTATTTAAAATTATAAAGCACCGCGATACATACCCCCTCACCAACGCAACGTATACTCGACGTTGCACATGAAGCCAGCCCCGTGTTTGATTACCGAATTACTTAATAAAATGAAATAATAAATTAAGGAAATGGTTATTAATTACTATAGACATTTTGTACTGGAAGGCAATTAGCTAATTGTAATAATCTATTTTTAAAAACTAAGTTTGTTTAGAAACTTCAGAAGCCATTCAATTGTCTGCTGCTGAATACTTCCATTGATTTCATCTGAAGTGGATTCAGTGGATTCCATTGATTTCATCTGAAGCGCTGAGTAGTGGAAGAAAGAAGTTAAGCGCATTAATACACATACACAGCTTTAACAACGGAGTCCTTGTACGACTGTGTGTGCTCAAATTTTTTCGTTTTAGTGGTTTATTTTAAAAGAAACAAAATTTTCCACTCTCTTATTTTGCAAGCATCTATTGTAGCTTCAATTGAGTAACATATTCCAATTTGGTGGAAATCTGTGACATACATGTTCGAGGGATTACCTTGTAAGTATAAAAAGCGGATTAAGAAATATTTTACTCACAATGATCATTTAATTATAACTTTACTCCCTTCTACTCTTTTAAAGAGTTCCTTTAATATAAATTCTACGAAGTCTTTTCCATCCTCGCTCAAACAAATCCTTACTTAAAATTAATAGAAATACGAAATAAACAAGACCAACTCCAATTGAATTTAATTAATTAAATAATGGCCCTGAGAGATTTGAGAGATTGAAATAATCATCACGAGATTTACCCGTTATGGCATACCTCATACCGCTATGTCACGGCGATTACTTCTCCTTCCCCTCGACGCGGCGACGTTTCTACAACATCGGTTGACAATTTACTATAGTGCCCGGCACGAAAGAAAAAGGAAAGTGGCGTTTGCGTGAATGAAAAAAAAACCTCGTTCAACCGCTCAAACACGGAAAATAAATGGGGAATTACTTATTACTTATGCCAGGAATAAGTAATACATCATTTCTTGTTCGTTTCTGATTGGTTGAAGGAGGTTTTTACATTTACGCACGCGCCAGTTTCCTTTTTCTTTCGTGCCGGGCACTATAATCATGAATCTAATGGAATTTGTGATCCATTCCTATTCTACGGACCTTTGCAATTTAACGGAATGGTGATTCCACGACTTCTTAAAAAAAAAGAAACGCTTCAAAATATGCAAAAATTTTCAAAATTCATTATAGAAGCCATAGATTCGGATAAAATAATGTAAATAGTGCATTTTGAATTTCAATTATCAATTTTTCTAAGTTTTTACCTTGAATGAAGTAATTTTTTATTATTTTTTTAAGTTTTTCAGTGAAATTTTATGTTTCTATAAAATATAAAGTTCCGGACAAAAATTAATAAAAAAAATCCTTTACCCTTTATTTAGATGGGAAAGAAAGAGGAGTTGTTGGTAGATGAGTTTGAGAAAACGTTTAAACAGATGGTGCTCAGTAAGGTACTTGTTTAAATTCTTATTTTTTTTCATTTAAAAAAATTTAACGGTTGGATCAATTAATTTTTCAATCCATTATTACAAAAATGAAAAGCCAAATACTTACATGTTATTTAAAAGAAAGTTGTTATATTTGTAACATGTTCTGATACATTTTGAAAATATAATTCGTTGATACCGTTATTTTGATAATTTCACAACTGAAAGATAAATTTAAAGCATACTTAATTGATGACTTCAGCGCCATCTCTTAACGAGATATAAACTATATAATAAATATAAATATAATGTCAATATATAAAATAAATTTTAAAAAATTAACATCTATATGAGGTGGTTAAATTTTTTTTTTTACTAAAAATTGTTATGTAATTTTCCATTAATTGGAGGTTTCAAATACAATTAACCAAACAGATGCCTTAGAATAGTTTCCGTTTCCTTTTCAAGCGAATTGATACCACTTTGACCATGCCCGTTTTTATTTCATAGACAGTGGGACCAGACTTTAGTGGTTCCCAAAAAATATTTTATTTCTTATTGTTTCTGATGCGCTTAAATAGTAAATTTTTAATCAAAATTTATAAAGCAGCTACAGTAATCAGTATAAAGTGTCACAGAAATGAGGGGATGCTGTTTAAACTACTCTAATATTATATATTTTGTAAATGGAATACACATTTGGTAACGCATCTGGTTACACATCTTCTGAGGTTGTAATATGATTCCGCGTGCGCACCAGTTGTTGCGATAGATGTGTAATAATGGCCCACATAAAACTAGGCTTAGACCATCATGTTAAAACATCTGGAAGAGGGTGATTCTTCGTATGGTTGCAGAATTCGGCCGTTGATATTAAAAGACATATATAAACTGTTTCATAAGACAGGAGCATTCATCACTCAAGAATTCCTTGCATTGATGATAAGCATGGGGTACAGCATGTGAAAGAAAGTGGAGATCGATTTGCGGCAGCTTTGCAAATCGCTAAAGATTTTCTCCATAGGCATTCAAAGCATCTGAAGCTCCACCTTTACAATTCTTATCAGGCAACGCATTATCTGGTGAATTATTAGGACAGAGTGTTGCGATATTTGGTTGGGTATGTTGGGGGATAAGAAGTAGTACAGATGAGGCAAATTTCATGTGAGAAGTTGTGTACCGAAAGAAGGGAAGCCAGAAAATCTAAGTAAGGACTACTGAAAGTTATCGACAATGCTCTGGTATTATAAAGTATGCATGAGTGATGACTTTTGACAGTCTAATATGAACATAGTTTGTTTGAATGAACTGGTAATTGTGAAACTAATCCCATCATATTCATGATGCGATTATTCCGCGATGTACCTCGAGGTACAATAGTTCCTTAACGAAACATTTTCACGAAGATGGATCGGACGTCGAAGAGCGATATCATGGTCTATCTCATGCTTTCTGTGAGGCTACTTAAAAAATAAAATATAAGGGCGCTATTCACAACATCAAACATCTCCTTGAGGTCACTAAAGAAGAATTCAATAATATTTCACTTATTTTAAATGGAACGTTATTTTTGTAAAACATCGTACAAAAACATCGCCCTTCGCCTTCAGATCCTGTGGCGACGTAAACTTGGCACATGAGTTCGAGAAAACCAAATTCTCTTTTAAATGGATTGTTGGTATCCGCTTATTAGTTTTAAGAAATATCGTTCCATTAAAAATGTAATAAAATCTTGTAAACATTCCAAGGAGGAGCTTTAACAGTGAAGCAGAAATACATTTATAAGTTTATTAAAAAAAAATTAATCCCC
>JAHWFO010020422.1:107675-127308 GCA_023313115.1 Rhysida immarginata
CCCCCCCCCCCCCTCCGCCTCCCGAGTAGGATAAGGCAAGTCATCTACTTTTACCCCTTTATCTGCACTTTTTACCTCTCCCCAAGTTTTTTTTAATCAATAAATTGATTTTCTCGAACGTAATATGTAAAAAATGTAACAAACCTCGTATCTTCTTTCCTTTCTCATCATTTCCGAACGTATGATATATCACATGCCATATGTTGCCATAGTTCTAAGGACCAAGAGACTGCCACCCCCACAAATCCGATCCCACTGGAACAATTGGGCTTAAACTTCATAGTAATGTAGATCTTGCCTAAAAGAAATCTAGATACTGGATTTTATGCCTTTACGTACCTAAATAGCACATAGATATGTTGCCCTCTCTGAATCTCAACCCGTAATTCCGACCCCCGTATACTAGTCAAAACCAAACTAAATAGTGCAGATGGGCATGCCCATAGTAAGCTACATTCTGAATTTCAACCTTCTACCTCAAAAAAATGTAGAAATTATGAAGGGGACGGGCTGACATTATAAAACCAATAAATAGATCCATTCTTATTCTACTTACGAGAGTCAGTCAAATGAAAATCGGAAATATTTTTTACAGCACCTTTATTACAGACAGAGTTGGTACACTAATTTTCAATGTAGTCCACATCTTTTCGATGCATTTCCGCCACCGAGTCAGGAAGGCATGGATACCTCGGGGAAAAAAATCTTCATATAATGGAGATCTTGCTTATGGGGAATCTGCATACCGAATTTCACTCCTTTATATGCATTAATACACCTAGACCTTTTGGTCCCCTCTAATTTCCACCCCAAAACTCCGACCTTAGTGGGATAATCAAAACCAAACTAAATACTGAAGATGCACATGCCCATAGTAAGCTACATTCCGAATTTCAACCTTCTATCTCAAAAAATGTAGAAATGATGAAGGGTGATTCAAATCGTGTGTAAAATAAAACCAATAAGCAGCTCCATTTTTTCGCTACTTAATAATAAGCTTATAGATTATGAGCACTTGAGCAGTCGTGCGTCGACAAAGCGATTTCACGTGTGCGCGCCAATGTCAATAATGCTTAAAAGATGAACAGAAAGTAACAATGTATTCCTTCTTGACAAATCGATTGTTATATGACATTCCAGTATCTTTGAATTCTTTACACTCACTGTTTTAGCACTTGAATTCGACTTGAAGGGGTCCACGAAAAATTCTGAAAAGTTGATACGGTCGAGCTAAGACTTTGATGGTCATTTTTCTGAAAACAGAATTTGAAAAAGTTAATCTGTTTTCAAGTTGTCGTGCAAACGGCAGACGGACGGCCGGATAAACGTACAGACCAAGGGCGCATTCTTATAAGTAGCTTTTATGCTAAAGCTCCTAATAATAAATTTTAACTTTTAAAATATAATATTTAAAATATAAAAGTTATACTTCAAATAGGATCCTCTTTTTTCTGCTACACTTGATAGTACTGAATCTGATCTTGTTTATTGATCAATTTCAAACAAAAATTTCGAGATGCTCCAAATAAAAAGTTCAGAATAAGTTTTATTTGTCATGAAAATAAGAAGATGCCACAATTTACAATTTGTGGAGCAATTATAGCTGAACGAAACTTAATAAATTTCAGAATTATGAAAGTTTTTATATTTTAGAGAAACATTTAATCTTTAATTTAATTCTTTCAGTACCATGATCAGATAATGAAGCTGTACGATGAATGCAAACCAGACAAGGTAAAGTTAATTTTGCTTGTTCTTCTCTATAAAATACGAATACGATTATGAAAAATAATTGCAAACGTGATAAAATATTAGAATAAACACTGAGCCAGAAAAGAATAAATCAACAAGCCAAAACCTGTATAAATTTCCGTTCCAATGCAAAATAAGAGGAACTTGTATTGAAATTAATATCTGGAATTATTGAAAGGAAAATATTTGAACAATAAAAATCTCTTTTTAGAAATTTGTTGTACATAATTTACGAATTTACGAATTTGCGTGTAAAATTTTTGGCATTTGACACCAAGATATTGGTTTGTCTCATAATTATTGGCCGATTCTTATCCAACCCCAAAAATAAACAGCATTAAAATTCAGATAAATATCTTCCTTCCTCAGCAATGGGATTTCAATACAAAAATACCGCGATGACAGAAGCTGCCATTTCAAAGGTCTAAGAATCGTTGATGGCATGAATCACAGCCTCCTGGTTAGTTAATCAAGAAATGGTTCAAATGGCAAAACATGCAATGTAGCACGTCTGTTGAATACGCGGGCTGAGTGAAGGCTCCTACATTTATTTCGGTTTCTCATTTATCCAGCCACTGCTATCATCAACCGTAAGAGAGCGCTAGCCTCACCTCTTCGGTGAACAGTCCACGTTTTCATCTTATCTGATTGAGTTCGTCTGGAATACAGTTTCTTCGAACTTGTCCATAACTGCCAGATGTCTGAGCTCACGTACTGTGAACACAGGTTTTTCTTCGACTTTCTGCCTTAAGTATATCAGATAATAATTATGAAGCAACTTTATACAACTGACTTCACTCATAAAAACAACCATTTTGTTGTTACTCAGAAGATCCAAAATTTAAATAGAGATTTGTGAAGTTATCAACCAAAGCTTCTTGGTCAAAAATTTTCATGCAAATAGTGTTTAATGCTTTCATTTATCACCAATCAAGTTCATAAATTTTTTATTATTACTTATATAATAGCTTATGATTACTTTTTGCATTTCTTATAATAACAGTTTTCTTTTTATATGCAAGCATGCTGTATCCTTCGCATTATGCATGATCGATGGCTATAATAAGGTACATAAAACTCTTTCGCCTAATTTTTAGATATAGCACTCATAGAAAACTGTAATACTTACTGCTTATTTTTTATACAAATTTTTATTTGTGTAGAATAAAAAAATTCAAAATATAATCAAATTGTAAACAAGGGCTAGGAATTTAGTAATGAGCACAATTATATCAGCAAAAGCTTACCACATATTCTCTTTTACAATCCCTCAATATAATTCCCAGCATTGTCCATGACTTTTTTTCCATCGCAGTGGAAGCTTCATAATTCTGTCAATAGCCACAGATCTGTTCATGTCACGTATGGAATGGTGGATGCACTCATAAATTCGGGAAACGAATGCCGCAGAGAAGTTCCTTAAGTTTTGGGAATAAATCAAAGTCACAGCGGCTAAAATCTGGAGGTCATGGAGGATGATACAGTAGTTCCTAACCCCATTTTGCGAGCAGGTCACAGACAACACCAGCAGCATCACATTGGGCATTGTCATTGAGTTAATGCGTGGAATGGTGAGAAAGTGATGACGTTTCCTCTGCAGGATTTCACGAAGGTTGTATTGCAAGAAATATGAATAGTGTGCAGCGTTTACAGCTTGTCCGTCGTGGTACTTCATGAGTAAGGATCACACAATCGTTATCTATGCAACAACAGGCATTACTTTAAAGTTTGTGGGGTTGACGCATTTTTTTTTGGACGTGGAGAGCTGTAATGGGCGTCATTCGTTGGATTGACGTTTTTGTTCAACTTCTCAACGAGCTTGCCCAAGGCAATGAATTTTTGTGGGAATTTTCCCCCTTCACGATGGTTCCTAGCAATCTCGTAACACTTCCCAGCTTCTATATCCGTAAGCGCGTGAGAAATCCAGCACGTATAAATTTTTTTCCACTTGCAGCCGCTTTTTAAGAATTTTAAGGATAGTCGTACATGTATGACTGAGACAAATTTCACAAGCGATCACACGAACTGAGACCAGTTCCACTGCCGATTATTTTCCAATAAATTAACTTGTGCATCTGAAACTGCGGGTCGCCTAGGCGCATCCACGCTTGAATGCATTCAGCCACTCCCTTACGGTAATGCATCAGCTTCCCGGTAGTACTCATTTGCAGTATGGCCCCTTGCCGCTCAATCTGAATACAGGAACGCTGCTCCGATTTGGAAAACATATTTCTCCAACAACTTTCTGTTTTAAACAGAATGTGTAACGTTAGTCTGCACGTGCAGCGCGTGAAAATGCAATGTGGGGAGGGTACGGTATTTTCTTGCATGTGCCAGTACAATTAGGGTTGCACATGTCATTGCTCCCCTCCAGTACTGCTGTGATCACTATTAAAGTTCCAACCCTCGTATTAATAGACTCTTTTTGTATATCAGCTATTGTTTAAGGAAATCCAAATTAATCCTAAATTTTCTTTATAAAGGATTGGTCTAAAATAACTAGACACTTTTAGCGTTTTATAGAAAAAAAACAAACACCTACAGAATGCATAGGACAATTCCTTGCCAAAAATTAGAATAACGGTATTTTACGTTTTAAAGTTACATTTGAGTAATCAACGAAATTTTGTAACTGCACATTTAGACTATTTTTTCTTGATAATGTACTTAATTCTCTAGTCGATCTCAAAAGGAAAAGTAATAATTTATTCAGAAATTAAAATTTACATTAAACAAATTGAAGGTGACAAAATAATAGAATAATCCCAATATAGAGAAAAAAAATTATAATCGTGACGAAAACAATTAATATGTCATTTTGGCTTTTATTATAAGACTTAGCCTGTATGGCATACTGTTGATTAACTTAGCACATTCTTCACGACTGATATTAGAGTATATATGTTTGATTGCTGAAATCAATTCCTGTTTACTGTGTGGAGGTCTAGACTTCATCAACTTCCATAAAGTTTTAATTGGATTTATATCTGATGAATTGGCCATGGTAACACGAGATATTTCTTCGTTGAAGCCATTCTTTCGTAGATTTAGCCATATGACTAGACGCATCATTCTTCTGGAACAGAAAGGAATCCCAGCACAGATCTTCAGATGATGTGATCTGAAATTTTCAACCATTTCTTGATAGACTGCAGTATTTTCTACACCATTTAAGGGCTCATAACTTTTCTGTTTTTTTCTCTGATGACATTCATCCCCATACAATTTCTGAAGTAGCAAATTTCACTGATCTCTTGATGCAGTTCCTGTTGTAAGCTTCTTTGTCTGTTTCCACTCACGTGTCCCTTTGTCATTAATAGAAGGAGAACACGGATTCGTCACTAAATAGGACATTACTCTTTCCTTGCACCACTTTAAACGGGCCAGTCTTTGCTTTAAAGTCATCAGGGGTTTAATTTTGGGAACTTTGGATTGAAACGCAAATTGATGTATTTCTGCTTGGCACGATTACTCGCATAAAATATATATTTAACACTTTAGAAACGGATTTCTCCACAATATTCTTCATTTGCCTGTCCTGCCCCTCAGTAGTCTTGCGTTTTCCTCTACATGACTTCCTGTAAAAGTTGGATCCTCCTTTCGATGCTTTGACAGCTTTGCTACCGAAGACTGTGGTCACTTCATGATTTTCGCAACTCCTGCCTGAGCTTTACCAGTTCCATAAAGAACACATGTAATGTAGCCTGAGCTACAAAAAGTTGTAATGCCTGTAACGACATTCTTGGTATTAAAACGAATTGCTTGTATTGAGTAATTATTCGGAATTGGCTGTTGTATTGTTTAATACCCAAAACGTTCAACCTGATGACCGTCGACCCTACAATTTACATACAAATTCGGACGTTGCTGTGGTTTTACCTGGCAGTGAAGTCAGTGCATATCGAGATATTATTTTGCCCCAGCGTACAGATAGCAGAGTTCGTCGGATTTTAGAAAATCACCCATTGTATGATCCTGTGCACTATGTGCTTATGTTTCCGTACGCAAGGATGGCATATTTTTGTGCAGTCGAAGAAAAATGCTCATACCAAACGTGTTACATACATCAGTTTTATGCTTATGATCTTCAAATTCGTCACGTACAATATTTAAGCTCGGCGAAGACGGACTGGCACTTACATATGTTTTATATATTATTGTAGGTGCCAGTTGTTTGCCTTTTACTAAAGATCAGGAGGCCTGAGTCTGTTGAGATGGGCGAATCTTATTGCTCTTTATGCTTGCTTGGTCACTGACTGTTTTTTTTTTTAAGATTAATGAGATAGACTGCTATTTTAGGTTAATGCTTCACCTTTCCGTCTTCGCCGAGCTTGTAACCAAGTTTTGTTGAACACACTAAGTAACAAACGCGCCAAAGTAGCATTACAAAAATGTAAGTAATTTTGTTATTACAAAGGTGTTGTGCCCGGCGCAACCGAGTAGAGGCAACAAGCAACATTAAACACCCATAGATTATACGAAAATAAATATACATTTATTTATTAACTCTCATGTCCAGGATCTGTTTTTGCATAGCAATTCTGTATGTTACGATTGAATGGGGGTATTAGGTTGAAGTTACAATTAGATCCAGACCTAGCTTGAACATTGAATGTGCCATTCGCCCGACCATTAATTGAAGTGCTGCAATTTCACTCGTTGCGGTTGCCAGGGCAATTTTGCCTTCCAATCGAACAGTCGCCAGCACTTTTTCCAGCAAAAATGATCTACCAATTTCGCCAGGACCGTCCAAGAACAGAGTCTCCTTTCTGGCGTCTCATTGCATACCGCATTTAATATGTGATTGTACACAATCAGTTGTTATTCATTTAACTGCAATTCATGTGGAAGAATTTTTTAGATGCGCTTGAAAATGTCGTAGTTCATGAACTGCTCAGAACATACTGTGTTTTGCGCGAAACTTTCAAAATAATGCTTCGTCATCAGAATTTTAAAAAGACGTCATCAAATAAGCGATACCATTTTCCTTAGAGAATTTTATATCTTAAGTGCTTAATGATTATAAATGACTTTGTATCCTAATGACTTTGTTTTTTATTTCCTCACTTGTGAGCGTTTTAAAATAAGTAATTTAATTGCAGTTATTTTCCTCTTAAGCTTTGAAAATATATTCATTTTATTTTGTTTACATTATAAAGAAAATAATAATGTTTTTTATTCTATTCAGATTTGCCCTAATGACAGTGTTTTCTCTTACAATGAGTAAGAGATAAAAGTGACAAGATTCAATGGGAGAAGCAGATACAAGAAAAAAAAATAAAAATCTTCAATAACAAAAATGGATCTGACATTTGTACTGACATTTTTTAAAATTTGAAATAATAAATAAAGAAGCAAGCATATCTTTTTATTTATAATCCTTGAAAATAAAAGGTGTCTAAATAAAACGCCGGATTTATAGTATACATTAGTTTGAAAAACTGAAAACATGTACAGTAAACATAACACCTGTAGAAATTAATAAAGCGTCAATTTTCTGTATGTAGGCTGTATTTTGAACATGCTAACATTATTATAGCTGGAAAAAATCATAAAATTATTTGCAAATACTCTAAAAAGCATACAAATTTTAGTTCATTTTGTAAACGCCTTTTACTATTTATTTTATTATTCTCGTAATTTCAGTGAAATAGTTCCATATGAAAATGACAAATAGTTCAACGTGAAAGAATGAGTGTGGGAAAACACCCATGAAATATGAAATATGTTTTAAAACTATTGCTCTAGCACATGTGTTTTGACTATTACGATATTATAAAAATTGAAAATGAAAAGTTTATCATTACCCAACTTCAGAGCGCACGTGTCCTTTAAGTACTTTATTTCGTGCTTTTGTACAATTTTTCTATGTTCGCTAATTGCTAAATTTTATGCCTAAAACAGAATTATAGACTGAACTCTTGCAAGGTTACAAAGTTTATGAAGTTATGCAATTACATGGCGATCTCATGTATGTATTCAGACCAAAGCTATTCCATCTCCTTTGCTAAGCATCCATTTAAAGAATGCACATTATAAATAAAGTTTTCATTTCATTGATATAACATAGTAGCAAAGACTTAAAAAATAACTTATAATATTATTTATTTTTACTACAAATCTTAGTGAACTTAAAAATATTGAGCATTTATTGTTATCGATGCAGGGGGAATAAGAAGTCATTATAATAAAAGAATGAGAATAAAAATAAAATCTTAAGACTTAATATACACTATAAAATTAATACCTCAACTACATAAAAACAGAATATTAATTAAAAATTATAAGCAGGTCCCGCTCAGCCAAAGCTACGCCTACCATGAAAAGATTAGAATGCAAATTATATTAGTTCCAATTAGGATTTATTATGTAAGAAGTAATTTTTTAATAAATGCTTTATATTTTTGATACAAGGTTATTTTTAAAAATGTATATGTATATCTTGGGAGAACCTGCCATCTTATGTGATATTACAAACAAAAAGCCGTACTGTCTCGTCACATAGGCTGAATGTACAGGGTGTCCAAAAAGTCTGGTAACATGGCAGATATCTCAAAGCTGCCAGGTTGGCGAGATCTGATGTGTGTGGTTTATAGGTAATCGGGGGGTGGGGAATTTATTGCCGCACTCAAATTTGACTTTGACCCCCAAATTTAAGCTCATCTATTTGCTAACTTGAAAACTATTAAAGATAGAGTAAAATTTCCAATTACTACCCTGTAGAGCAGTAGTGCCCAACCTACGGCTCGCGGGCCAAATCCGGCCCGTGAAGCTCACTCATATGGCCCGCCTTTATATTCTGAAAAACAGATACAAATTTCCCATTAATAAAATGCAACAATTTGTTAACTATATAAATTTTGAATATTTGTTTTGCTTGTGTTCTGGCTCGGGAAATTTATTTCAGTATGAGTGCGGCCCTCGTATAAAAAAAGGTTGGGCACCGCTGCTGTAGAGCAACATCACATTATTCTAAAAACAATTTTTAATCACACCCTCCCCCTTGAAAGATTTTGAGAAAATGGGTGATAAAGAGTCACTCAAGATCAACTTGGGCTGGCCAGATTGGCTGAGGTTTCTAACACATTTGAATTGCAGTGAAACACACCGTTCGGAATTTTCTTTCCTTGAGTGTAGATTTGGAGGTCATATCCAGTTTATCTATATACTAAAACTCTAGCGTATATTTATTTATTTATTTATTTATTTATTTATTTATTTATCTGTAATTCTATCTCCTCCTAGACGGTTTGAGCTAGCGACTTGAAATTTTCAGGGCAGGCGTATCAATAAAGGACCTGCTCTATCGCCAAAAATCAGCCCCCTAAAACCCCCTCCTTCCCCACTTTCTGGGGTTTTCATTTAAAATTATCTGCTTTTGCTTTGTAATTCCCCTCAACAGATGGCGCGGGCGGGCGAAGCCGCGGGTAACAACTAGTATTTAATTATTTATCGGAATGGTATTGGGCTCATAAAACTTTTCTCTTTCAGAGACGTTTAATTGAGAGGGTTATTAGGGATTGTATGACATGCGTGTATGCGGCAGATATAGTATCTTTTTTTAGATGCCATGCGGATTTTTCGCACAACTATATTTCATCAGAAACAAGAAATTAATCTTCCCCAGAAAGGTATAGGAAAGTAGCGAAGCCCTGAGATCATCTATTTTTACCCTTTTATCTCATTTTTAACCCCCTCCCCAATTTTTCTCGAACGTAGTATTTAGAAAGTGTAAAAGAGCTCTATCTTCTTACGTTTCTCATCATTTCCGATCGAATGATATATCACAAGCCATATGTTACCATAGTTCTAAAGACCAAGTTACAACTCCGACCCTATTGGGACAATTGGGCCCAAAATTAATAGTAATGGAGATCTTGCTTAGAGGAATCTGCATACCGAATTTCACTCCTTTATATACATAAATACACTTAGACCTTTTAGTCCCCTCTAATTTCCACCTTCGAAACTCCGACCTTAGTGGGCTAATCAAAACCAAACTAAATAGAGAAGGTGCACATGCCCATGGTAAGCTACATTCCGAATTTCAACTTTCTACCTCAAAAAATGCGGAAATTATGATGGGGACGGACAGAGGGATATTGTGAAATCAATAAGTAGCACCATTCTTCCGCTACTTAATAATGAAATGTTCTGAAATGTCTTGATTGTAGTCTTTGTTCTTCAATCCTATACTTATCCTCATTTCTTTCTCTTTTTGAAAATTTGGAAAGTGTTTCCTTTATGTCTGCCTTTGAAAATTAAATAATAATAATAATAATAATAATAATAATAATAATAATAATAATAAAAATCTTCTCTATTTATTAAGTAGCGGAAGAATGTAGCTACTTATTGTTTTCACAATGTCCGTCTGTCTGTCTGTCTGTCCATCTCCTTATAATTTCCGCATTTTTTTAGATAGAAGGTTGAAATTCAGAATATAGTTTAGTATGGGCATGTGCACCTTCACTATTTAATTTGGTTTTGATTGGCCCACTGGGGTCAGAGTTTCGGAGGCGGAAATTAGAGGGGACCAAAAGGTCTACGCGTATTTATGCATATAAAGGAGTGAAATTTGGTACGCAGGTTCCTCTAAGCAAGATCAACATTACTGTAAAGTTTGGGCAAAATTGTCCCAATAGGGTCGAAGTTGTGCGGGTGGCAATCACTTGGTCTTAAAAAATTTAGGGCAACATTTAGTGTGTGATATATCATTCGATTGAAAATGATGAGAAAGGAAAGATAGATAGATCTTTTATATTTTCTAAATAAAAGGTTCGAGAAAATCAATTTTTGATTAAAAAATTGGGGGGTTAAAAAGTGCAGGTGAAGGAATAAAAAATAGATGAACTCAGGGCTTCCGCTACTTTCCTATACCTTCCTCGGGAGGCTTAATTTCTTGTTAAGGAAGTATTTTCATTATGTATACTTTTTAATGCTCGCTCCTCTGAATTTTAATATACAGGGCGATTCAAAATGATGTTCGGCATTTCAAAATTTTAATATTAATTTATTTTATAACATGAACTAACCAGACTGGGTTTAAAATGCAGAAAAACTCAAATATTTTTAACCTTCCCGCAATTGGAGGCTGTGGTGGTGCTAGTGTCGCGATAAAAGATGGCGGCTGTGAATGAAAAGGTATATTGCGTCTTGGAGTGTGCAAAAACAAACTCTATATATAATTTTAGTCCAGCGGGCATTTCGTAGGCAATTTCATAAACATTGCCCTACTGACAAAAGCATCCGTAAGTGGTATGATCAATTTCTGGAAACTGGATGTCTTTGTAAACGCAAAAGACATGCTGAAATGAGTTTCGGATGAGATTGACTATCATCTTGACAGGGTGACTCGAGGGAGTCACATAGAACATTTGTAATGCTGGAATCAATAAATATTTTAGTTTTCCCACGGTCTGTTTAGTTTATGTTATAAAATAAATGCATTATAAAATTTTGAAATGCCGGACATCATTTTGAATCATCCTGCATATCTCGAGATGATTTCCGAAATCTAGATGGAAATATGTATAAAAGTGATACAGATGGTAAAAATTCTTGTAACCCTTAAAGGAGCAGTCATCATTACGGCAACAAAAAATATTTTTTGAATCAAATCTTGTTTATATACAGGGTCGGGACACATTAATATGACCACCTCTCCTCGAACATGTTGGAACGTCCCATGGTATGCAGATGAAAAATCATTGCATATCATTAAAAGCTGACAACAGCAGACGTGTAGTAGCATCCGTTAACACAGCAATTGTCATGGGCAGAGCAAGTGACCTGTCGGACCTCCAAAAGGGGATGATCATTGGCTATCGGGCCAAGGGGGGCAGCATTTCAGAAACGGCCACCTTTGTGAACTGTTCTAGGGCTGCCGTTGTGAAGGTGTATTGCGACTGGACGAACTAGATAGTTTCGAGCAACCGAAAAGGTAACTGTGGGGCCTTACGGGCCATCGATCCTAGAGGCGAGCGTCGGTTACGACGCCTGGCCAAGACCAATCGGCGTGCCACTGTTGAGCAACTGACACAGCAAATGAACAGTGAGGCCACTAGGCGTGTCAGCACCAAGACAGTGCAACGATCCCTCCTGAGGTTGGGGCTCCGGAGCAGGCGTATGGTAACAGCACCCATGTTGACGCCTATGCATCGCCGAAAACGCATCCAATTCGGCCGAGTGGCAAAGGGTTGCTTTCTCTGAGGAGTCGCGGTTTCTGGTGAACAGAGTGGACGGACGATGGAGAATTCGCCGGGAAGCATCTGAGAACAGTCATCTCGACACCATCGTTGGTAGACGACAGGCTGGTGAGAGAGGTGTGACTGTTTGGGGGATGTTTTCGTGGTAAGGTCTGAGTCCACTGATACCGCTGGAGGGTACAATGAATACTCCTGATGATCGTCGCAGACCAGGTACACCCCTTCATGTCGACAGTGTTTCTTCAGGGTGATGGCACCTTTCAACAGGACAATGGTCCCTGCCATACTGCCAAAATTATCCACGACTGGTTCGAGGAGCATGAGGATGAATTCAAGCTACTCCCATGGCCACCAAACTCCCCGGACCTCAATCCCATTGAACATTTATGGGACCATCTCGATCGCCATGTCCGCAAGCTGGACGGTGATGGAATTACGGGATGCACTGATCGCTGAATGGTCCCAGATACCTGCAACCACCTTCCGAGGACTTATTGACTCTCTGCCACGTCGACTGGCTGCTGTGCTTGCCGCCACAGGTGGATATTCCGGATACTAGCAGGTGGTCATATTAATGTGTCCCGACCCTGTAAGTATAGCAATGCCAATAAGGGAGTTAAAAAATTTTACGCAAAATAGTAAGTCTTTTTCATAATGTATCTTAGAAGATACATTGCTCCTTCTGAACTTAAATGAAAATGCAAGAAAGCTCAAATAATACTTTTAAATGTTTATATTATCTCTACTATTATTTATCTTAGTTCTACAGTTCTTAAAAGTTAAAAGCATATAAAAAGTAGATTAATTTTACATGGCCACTTGAGGAGGCACCAACATCATCTGCCATTTTGAAGGATGGGGTTGAAGAAAAAAATTATTTTTACCTTTACTATCGACTGAGTGCTTCACTTGTTTAATAAGTACATTAGATGTTTCCAGTGTTGGCATCGCTAGATAATAAATCTAGTTCGCTAAGCTACCGCTATATCAACCAAAATGTAGCTAATTATCGCTACCGCTAAAGCTATATAGACGAAAATCTAGCTAAATATCGCTATCGCTATGTCGACGAAATTCTAGCGAATCTTCGCTATACTATCGCTAGACTGATAAAAAAAATTTGCATAAAATGGCTTGATAATGGTGCAAAACCGACAGTGATACATTTGAAGTGACATGTATTTTTATATATCATTTTTTTATAGATATGTTAATTTCTTTTTTTATTACCATTGTTTGGTTTTTAAAAGTTTCTTATAAAGCAAAATATATGAACTGATTTTTCGATTTTAGTCTTTATTTTGCATTCGTATAAGAATTTAACACTTAATTGCTATTTGCATAGCTCGAACTATAAAATTATTATAATATTAGAGAGTGATAGCGCGCTATTTTTAGCGGTAGCAGTGCCAACACTAGATGCTTCTTTAAAGATACATAGCTGTTAGTTCAGCTTAACCTATGAATTTAATCAAGAAAAAAATTGAAATTCATGTATCTTTAAAATACATTTTACCTTTAAGGGGTTACATTATGAAATTATAAAATATATTTTTTTTATGTTGATCTGTAAGTAAATTAACACGAAGAAATTAGTCTGCCTTTAAAATTGCATTCGAATGTGTTTGACTATTCGACTTTCGAAATAGTTGAGATCACGCAATAACAGCAGGGAAAATGATATATAAATATGGACACAATTAGCTCTTTCCAGTGCAAACAAATATTTCTCTTTTGTAAGGAGTACCATGTAAATAATTTCTTATCAACTCATCTTTGTAAACTTTCCATTTTATGCATTTGTTTATATCAATAACTTATTTGTAAGAATATAATAGCATGACTTGATAGAACATCAGGGCATCAAATGACTATAATCATCTCCAGTATTCATACTCTTTTCCATTACTAAAACACTTAGAAAGATGAAATCAAATAAGTTAAAATTATAAATTTCGCCACCACAAATAGAAGAAAAATTTAATGTGACGAAAGAGCTAAATTTGTCATATTTGATAACTCTTTTACATTGTTATATTCCTTCGGAATGCTGCATACTAATAATAATAACTTTTGTTGTTTTTTTTTAACTTTAGATTGGACCTCACAAATTTCTCAGTTTCCATTTAAAACCAAAATGTTTTCAGTATATTTGGCTTTCCTTATACTCTTTTCCGGTGTATTAGCGCAGGTAACATTTTCATTATTACATAAGCATTATAAACAGTAGTTTTTGTCAAGCTTAAGTTAATGCTTACGTAAACTTCAGTTAGTATTTTATAAGACAGAAAAAAAATTTAGCAAGATAACATTTAAGCAATCTATTTCCGATTTCATTTGTAATGATGGCATAAAAGTATTCGTGCAGAGAAAAAGGAAACGCGGTTCTTAAATTTTAACATTGTGAGTAAAGACCAAAAACCCTAAAAGAAGCAGAATGCCCTTTCTTTTCTTCGGTTCATATCCAACTATATATAAAGGAGAACATGTGGGTTCGTCACGGAAACAGTTTTGCATTGTTGTTGCACGTTTAAGCATTGTTGGCGCTCACTTAAAGCACACGCCGGAACTGTAAAGTCACCTGAGCATTGTTAGTCTGAGCAACAATTTTTAACATCAATCAATCACAAAACTATAAATAAAGGAGAAAATATTAATTCATCAAACGAAACAATTTGAATGAATTGAATTTGATAAAAATAATTACCGCGCAAATTGCGCGTGGGCCCCGTTCATATGTTTATTAAAAAAAAAACTGCCATTTAGATTATGTGTAATTTTTTTTTCGTAGAAATTAAAAAAGAATAGATTTCTCTTTAGAGTGTAATCTTAGAAAATAATGCCTCCAGAAAAAATGAATTTTTGATCGATACACGAAAGCGCTATGGAACATGTTTATAATTTCACACTTATTTGCTTATTTTTCTTTATCAGGATGAATGCTTCGACTATTCTCTAAAAAACGATGAAGGGGTAAGTTTTAACTTCACAATGGTAACTATAACTTTAGACTTCGAAATGATTTGGGGCGATTCCCTGTCAAGTGGACCAAAATAAGAAAATGTTCCCAGTTTACCTTCCCCAATTTTCTTGAAATTTTACACACTTATTCCTACAGGGTAGATATGAAAATATACCAAGCAAGAACATTTTATTTAGCTTGGTTGGTGTGCTATAGCCCTCCAAAAATGGCTCAAAGAACAGCGGCCGACAAAATGTGATTGAGTGACTAGTTTTGAGTTGAGGCTATGTTTTAACTATTAATGCTGTAAATAAAATTCTTTGAAGCCACATACAGTTTTTTGGTGCAAATCCAAAAATTGAAGTTTTGAGGCTTGTACTAAAATATTGAGTGCCCAACTGTAGCCCAAAGTTGACAAAAAAACCCATTGTTATTCGTCGCATCAAATTTATGCCCAACTTTCAATGCACACAACTTCCATGGAAATGATCTAAATTAGATGCTATTTTGAGATATAACTGACACTATTGATGCTATAAAGCCTGCAAAATTTGAAGCTTACATTTTTTGAGATCTGGACGCATAAATTTGGATGAAAAAATAAGCTTCCAGAAAATAGGGTATGTTTGGGAGAAAATATTTCAAATGTCATAACCTCAAATTTCAAACTTTTTATACTGTGTGAAAGAGCAGATTTTTCTCTATCAGAATCATATTTGATCAGCCTGAGATGTTTAAATATGAAAGAGTAAAAATTATTTGAAAAGCGACAAATTTTAGTTATTTGCCATTTTATTTTAATGTAAACTATTTGTTATTGTATGGTTTTTTTCTTATACTTTTACTGTCTTTAACATGCTGTTGGCCAAATTAAGGAAACAGTTCTCATATGTTGTACTTTTTGTTTGAAGCTACAGTAGTTGCCTTAATGGCATTATAGCCCATTGCACTGCCAGAAAACTACATGAGTATTCTAGTGTGTATCATCTTTCATCGTTATTTTAAACAGTACTTGTGTTTTATTTAAATAAAAGTATTATTACACTTTGGTTGGTTTATACAAATATTTAAATAAAGTTTTACATCTTATTTGCAAGTTTAATCAATTGATTGGCTATAATTCCTTGGGGCTGTTTCTTGCATTTTATTCAGTTGTCTAAAGCATGGCTGAGCCTACATTTAAGTGCTCAATTGGAATCCTTGATAGCTCAGATTGCAACAGTTTGAAATTTATGCAAGGTGCTAAAAATCAACTTTAAGAGAAGACACAACTAAACTTTAAGACCTTATCAAGATGACTAAAAGAATATTGAAAACATTGGATATAACATATTAAGAATTGGTAAACTTTGATAAAGAAATAAATTTCAAAAATTATCCGTTATATAGATAAAGGTTCTAAAATAGTTCTTTAGTTATGAGTCAGCAAACATTTAAAAACTTAATCATCATAGAAAAAACTCAAAAACAATATGATCTACGTGGTATAAATGCATTTTCCCAACTTTTCAAATAATTTTGACTCCTTTACTTTTAAACATCCCAGACTGATCAAATATGATTCTGATAGAGAAAAATCAGCTTTTTCGCATAGTATAAAAAATTTTGGAATTTGAGGTTGACATTTGAAATATTTTCTCCCAAACATACCCTATTTTCTGGAAGCTTATTTTTTCATCCAAATTTATGCGTCCAGATCTCAAAAAGTGTAAGCTTATAGAGCTTCAAACTTTGCAGGCTTTATAGCATCAATAGTGTCAGTTATATCTCAAAATAGCATCTAATTTAGTTCATTTCCATGGAAGCTGTGTGCATTGAAAGTTGGGCATAAATTTGATGCGACAAATAACAATGGGTTTTTTTTGTCAACTTTGGGCTACAGTTGGGCACTCAAAATTTTAGTACAAGCCTCAAAACTTCAATTTTTGGATTTGCACCAAAAAACTGTATATGGCTTCAAAGAGTTTTATTTACAGCATTAATAGTTAAAACATAGCCTCAACTCAAAACTAGTCACTCAATCACATTTTGTCGGCCGCTGTTCTTTGAGCCATTTTTTGGAGGGCTATAGCACATCAACCAAGCTAAATAGAATGTTCTTGCTTGGTATATTTTTATATCTACCCTGTAGGAATAAGTGTGTAAAATTTCAAGAAAATTGAAGAAGGTAAGGTGGGAGCCGTTGGTCCACTTGACATGGAATCACCCTTTGTTCAGATTAAAATTTAGTTATATTATACATTTAAATTTAATTGATGCTAAAAACCTCACATATTAATCATACAGGTTTTTTACTAATTATTCCCATTTCTTGATTAAAGAAATCAGCCAAAGAAAGGATTTTCTCGTGCGGAATGACAGGTCATGGCTCATCAGTAAGTACACTTTTTATAATTTAACTCGTGCCGAAATTTTTTATTTTTATTAATATTTTTCTATATGTTTACTTCTTCACAGAAACATGGTAAAGTCGCAGCATGTGTTTGGAAATTGTTCGGATTCGTAAGTAGAAAAATTACATTCTGTTGATTTATAAAAAGGATATGAATGCGTATGGTACGTTTTCATTAATTTGAACATAAATCTTTATAATTGCGAAAATTTATATTTATTGTTTTAAATTTTAAAAAATAACGGGAGATAATACCTCTTTTATAATGTACAGGGTGAGGTAATATATAAAAGTCTGGTAATAGAGCATGTAACTCGAAAACTATTTGGTGTAGGTTAATGAAATTAATACGAGCATATAACTCGTAATACAGGGCGTTTTTAAATTATCTCCCGTATTATACACGTTTATTACTCAAAAACTATTACAGATTTTAACGTGATTTTTTTTATTCACAAAGAAAAGTTCAAAAAGTTTCTTAGCATGCCTTAATAAATTTCTATGTGCCCCCATTTATGGCGTGAAGAACGTCAGAGCGAAACTTGATTTCCTCCCATGTTCAGGGTGATTTCAGCGATTGCTTCAATTATTCTATTCTTGAGAGTTTCAATTCATCAACGTTGGTCTTGTACGAGGTGCATTCAAGTTATAAGGTCTCCAATTTTTTTTCTCTGCAGTGAGAGTAAGCAGAAAGATCCGGATGCTTTTAAAATTTTGCGGGAAACATTTCGTCTTTACTAATATAGATGGCAGCACTATACCGTGAACGGCGTGAATACCGTGCGCGTTGCCGCGAACCACAGATATATAGTAAATACTAGATACTAAGATTTACTATATATCTGTGCCGCGAACGATGTTTCATATACTTAAAATGGCGAAGTTTAGCTTACAAGATCAACGTGTTATCATTCGTTTTCTGCACTTGCGGGGCGAAACACCTATCGAAATTCATTGCCAATTCATCGCGAGTGAGATATGCGATGAAGGCGTTATGAATGATAAAAATATCCGTTCATGGGTGCGAAAGTTTAAATGTCGAGAATCATGTGAGAATGAACCGAAGCAGCCTCGACCACGAACCAGCCGGACGGAAGCCATGAATGCTCGTGTAGCAATGAATGGTGCTTTTTTTTCATCAGTTGTGACGATGGATGAGACGTGGATTCCATTTTTTAACTCCGAAACGAAACGCCAATCTTCACAATGGAAACACACTGATTCACCGCCACCGAAGAAATTTCGAGTCACAGCCTCTGCTGAGAAAGTTATGGTGGCCATGTTGTGGGACAGCGAAGGCGAAATCCTCACGCATTGTGTTCCAAAGGGTACAACTGTTACAGCTAAGTCATACAAAAATGTTTTGAGAACAAAATTCCTTCCAGCATTGCAAAAGAAACGACCAAACAAGGCTGGATGGGAGCTTTTTCATCAAGACAACGCCCCTGCTCATCAGGCACTCGTAACTCAGCAGGTTCTTCAAAATAATAACTTTGAGGTGGTTTCTCAGGCTCCATACTCACCAGACCTCGCTACTAGCGTTTTCTGGCTTTTTCCAATCAAGAAGGACACTCTCCGTGGCCGCTCGTTTCCCAACCGAGCTGCCGTTGCTTCAGCGATTTACCAGTAAGCAAAACATACCCTTAAAGAGTTCTCAGCAGCCATGGAATCATAGCGCCGCCGTTGTGAAAAATGTGTTTGACCTCACGATGATTACGTCGAGAAGTAACAGTAGTTACAACTTTCTGGGTTAAGTATTTTGTCAGAAAAAAATTAGAACTTGAACGCACCTCATACACTCTGTCTTTACAGGGTGTTTCATAATTGGTGTCCCGTCTTTAGGTCCAAATAACGACTCAAGGGGAACAGATTGGGGGGAAAATGAATATTGATTATTTGGTTTTAATGTCCCCTAATTAAGAATAAAAACATTTCGCGTCCCTGAGGGTGAAGGGGTAAATATTGAAAATTTTAATTTTGTAGGGGGTAGGGGTTAGACCCCATGTGTTATTTAGAAAGTTGTAGAGCATCATGTAAAATATGGGTTTAGCAAAAAACCCGGTGAAAAAATCTCATGCCCTGCCCCCTTTATCGAGTGGGTAAAGTGAAAGGTATGGCTAGCCGATGTGGACAAAAACCATACGGACAAAAACCATACTTAGTAGAAAACAGTAGGGCCTACATTTAGAAAATTAATGAGAATGAATGAGTCGTTACCCTGAAAAGCTAATGAACTCATTCATTCTCATTCATTTTCAAATGTACTGTTTTCTAATAAGTAATAAAGTTCTAATAAGTTTCTAATGAATTTTCTGTTTT
>JAHWFO010020422.1:161618-194588 GCA_023313115.1 Rhysida immarginata
TGAATAGGTTTTTATATCAACAATATCAGTTTTAGCAGCAAGGATTGACCTCTTACACATTCAGTTGTGATCTTTATAATTTTCTAATATGTTTAGATAAACATTATCCATAATTTCTTTAAAGGATATTACTACATTAGAAACAGTATATGAAATAAATTTTTTTCCAGTTTTTGGTTCATTAGGGAAAGTACCTTCACCTTCACCGCCTTAAAAGTTGTGTTCTCTTATTTGTTTTTATAATAATTTTTTATATCTTTCCAAACATTTAAATAAAAAAGAAAAAGTGATATTTATTTACTTTATTTAAAATTTTTTATAATCATCCCTCATAAAACGTGAATCATTATGGCAAGCGTCATACCTGACGGAAAAGATGGTCAGGTGACTTTTGAGTGCTGAGGCCTGTCTTTTTCGTCGGCTACGGCAAGCATTAATGCCACCAACCGACTGCTGATGCAAACACGACCGGCTGATAGTTCGCACATGCACGCAAACAAACATAAACCCAGTCTATTTTATATACCCTGTCTACCGAAAAGTAATTGGACATTTTCGATTTTATTGTGCTGAATATCTAGAAAAATACTTGACAAATTTTCCTGGGAGGAAACTTCAGGAGGGTAAAGAGCATGTTACACCTCATAAATTTTTAGAGAAGGTTTTGTTCCGAAGGCAAATAGGAGGACAGGAACACAGGAACAAGTTGAACAAAAAAAATAATGTTTGTGGTCACTCTAAAAAAAATAATATTTGAAATGCATTATAGCTGTTGTATAAGATTATGAGGTTTCTTTTACTTATGTGGTCATTGTATGAGAATAGCAAGTATATTCATGGCGAGATAAAGGTTTCTTTAAAAAAATCAAAATTTTTTTCGTAATTTTTTTATTTATAAACATGCAGGGATTTCATCCCAATGCAATGCCGTTTTCGGGAAACTTGACAAATTACGGTAGAGACAACGCCCTGCAATCAGAATATAAAAATATTAATATTTGATGAAATATGAGCATACGCAAGCGTTACCAAAAGGTCTTTTGCATTTTTTTTAGGCAAATGCATAAGCTACTCTTATGAAAAGCCCAAGCAACTATTCTGAAAATTCAGAAAGATATCGCCGATAGAATGAGTTGAATTTCAGTTGCTTTCAAAAATAAACATAACGATAAGGGGTTTTCTTCAAAAAAAAATTTTTTTGGAACGGACCCCAGTACCAAACTCCACTCTTTAGCTGACCTGAAAGTATATTGATATGAAGGCATGTTGCCTTCATATTAGCGTAAGGAGAAGTCGATTCTTGTTTCCGGTTCAAAAATAAAAATTTGGAGAAAAGTTTGGAAGGGTTTAATGCATAAATCGATTTCACATGCGTTTATTTATGCAAGTTCTTAACATCTTCATATAGATTGAGCACCAAAATTCACTGGAGTACTTAAACATGCATTTACTGTATCCAAAAATATAGTAGTACAAATTTTATGCCAATAATGTGCCTACATTTTTTTTTATGCTTAAGTGTGAGTGAATTTTTGGACCCCTTTGTATTTGCATGCAGTTTTCGCCAATCGACATATTATTTGCTCTTAAATTTCATATAAAAATTCTTATATGCTTCTTTCCAGCAAATTTTATTATTTATTTGATATTTTTATTTTTACCCCAATAGTTTTTTGAATATTAATCTTTATCGTTACAGAAACATAGTGACGTCGCATCCTGTATTTGGAAAAAATTCGGATTCGTAAGTAACAAAAAAATACATTTTGCTGGTTTTTTTTGTTTTTTTTTCTTGAAGCAATGATTTGAGTGTAGATTTGCATTAATTTAAATAACAAATATTTAAAATTAAAATTTTATTAATTGTTATAAATTTAGAAACGTTATACGCGCATTTTATAATGCATATCATTAAATTTCAAAACCTGTTCCAATTGAGAACTTTTCTATCCTTAAGATAACTAGACCTCTCATTCGTAAAACAACTCAACAATTTTATAGATTAAGCACGTGCGCGTGACTAAGCACCTGAAATGATGCTATTACATTCGCATTGTTGTGTAAAAGTCATGAAAAAATATTTCTGAAAATCGGACCTTACTGGAAAGGGTACATTACTGCCCTTTCTGACGCTAATTATAGCTATTCTGCTATATTTTACGCAAGGAAAACACGATATTTCTCTGTTTCGAAGAAAGGCATATCGGCAGTACTAAATGGAAAAGGAAAATCTCGGGAAGCGTTAATTCCAACTGACCAGCAACAGAAAAGCAAAATCCTCGAGTTACTACAAGCCAAACAAACTTTGGAGCAAGCTATCTCTATCACCAATAATAAATTGTCCACTAATCCCTATACGAAGCACACTGAACAGCACCAGTTCTTACACTATGACACCTGCCATCGAAAGGATAATCTTCTCAGTGAGTTAACTTGCCATTGCAAGGACAACCCTCTAGGTCCAGTTAACTCGCATCCATAGGATCTGCACTATTCAATCCGACAAGGACTTTCACGGAAGAGTAATTTGAAATCCTCTGCAGAAACACTTTCTTAGTTGATTCTGGTCCATCTGTGCAGCCCAGGTCCTCTTTCTGGTACGCTGCGAAATCCAAACGGAAATATACCGTATGTATAATTTAGTCCGTAAGCCAACTTCCTGTTGCCGCTGCTCCTCGATAGAACGAAGTTGCTCTCCGTAAATTTTAAAGTACACTAAGTTTCTCCACTGATGTTGCGAATGAAAGTGAAGGAATTTGTATCTAAGTTCGTTTACTTTTCCGCAAAATTTTCTCATTATCTTGATCGCTGTACCAGTTGCCATTCCTGTTATCATTACTTAAAAACGTCTCTCATTTTCTCCGCAATTTTTGTCCACCACCTCCTTCGTTCCCAGCTTGGCACCATCTAACTTCAATTCCTTTTCCTTCTTCAGGCACTTCTCATTCCTCTACTTCGGGTTAGAGGAGGTTTAGGCGAACGGGCCGCTTTGTGGCTGCTTCCCCGCAGGCACGTTATCATGCCGCCTTCCTCGTCATGGTCGTTCTTGTTGAATAGAACCATCTCGTTTTATAGGACGATTCGAAAGTCCCCAAACTCAAAGTAAATGCCTCTTACATTTGGAGTTCGGAGACTTTCGAATCACCCTGTATAAGTCTTACGATCGGACCATGACAAGTAGTGCATTTCTCTGGGAGAAAATCAATCACCAGTGGTCGAAGGAACAGGTTAACATCACCTTCCCTGCAGGGAGCATTGCTTTTGATCTCTTTGGCTTACACCAATTGTTCACAGCTGCTCATCCTAAACAGTGCTCACCATACTTAGCCTTCATTCGACGATAAATGCTAACATTCTGCGCGCCTTCCGCTACTAAAAACCGCATTACTCTTCGCGTTACGTCCTGGACGCTTCAAGTTTTATACTCTTTCTTCTAACGTTCGTTGTATACACAGAAAAAGGCGAAGTCGCAATTTATACACTCCGGTACACGTCTGAAATCTACTAACACACACCTTCACTAGAGCGATTTTGTCGCTGCTATGGGACACGTCCAGTTTTCATTCGGGCAACCCTCATACTTTTATGTGTGCCAGACTCACTCGAAGCAATTTTTCATGGTGTTACATATTTTCTATGGAGCATTTTATTAACATTAAACAGGGTGTTTCAAAATGAATATCAGAGATTTGAGGCTTCGTAGTGTTTATTATATTTAACTTAAAGTTATAAATAATACATCAAATGAAAGAGCAACTTAAACAGTTTTGTTGATACACCTAAAACGTCGTTGTACCCGAGCGCTGGATTGGCTGCCAGGGCCGAATGACAGAGCTTGTTTCGCATGGCCTCCACGATCACCCGATCTGTCGCCGTGCGATTTTTACCTTTGGAATTCATACAGGATAATGTGCATGTGCCTCTGCTATCAGTTGACCTACCGACTTAAGAAACAGGACTGAAGCAGTTGTTGCAACAATTACTCCAGACACACTAATCAAGGTTTGGGAAGAACTCTCCTATCGACTCGAAGCCTCAAACCCCGATACTCATTTTGAAACTCCTTGTATAGTGGACTACGGGGTGCCGTGGGCTAGGGGGCTTTTGCAGAGCAAGCAAGCTCTGGAAGTTAAGCATCGCCTAGCACGGCTAGTAACTTGATGGGTGACCAGTGAAGCGTTTTCTTACTCCCTCCCCCCGTGCTTCGGAGGGCACGTTAAGCCGTCGGTTCCGGATGCTACTAATACCTTGTAGCATTCGTAAAAAGCTGGCAGAAGCTCAAAAATGCATCTCCCAACCCGTCTGGTCAGCGTAGGAGATTAGACTAACCCCCCGTGGGGGAGGCCAATGTCCTGCAGTGGTCTGAGACAGGCTGAATATTTATTTATATAATGGATATAACTTCAGCATTCTTATACATTTCTAACTTCAGCATTTTAATATTTTCTTTACGCTTAAATCCGAAGTTTAAAGAATTTCATTTAATAACTTTAATGATGACAGTTGTTCTTATTTAACATGTAATGTGTAGATATTTCTATAAAAATATAACATTTGGTTACTTCTTTGGGCTTAGATGGATGAGGATGAGAATACCGTCTTGGATGCTTTAAAGGAATCATTAGAACAATATACCTACAAAAACGTAAGTGTTGTAAATTAAACTAATTAACTGCAATAATAACTGTTTATAAACATTACATTACGTAGAACGTTAATATTTTTATGACAACTGATGAAAATTTAAGGCGAATGAAATTTTTTATAATTTTTTTATAGTTTTATATATTTTAATGTTTGTATTATAATATAATAATTATTTCGCGTTAATTATGCTGCAGTCTTGAACAAAGAAAAACAAATAAAAGCACTTTCTATATTTCTATATTTTATTTCTTTCTATATTTTATTGGATAAGAAAATGATAGTGATCATCTTTTTTGAAAGTACGTTGACGAAAAGACTTCCTTCATAAAGACATACTATGTGATCAAAAGTTTCCGCCCACCTATACTTTTTGCACTGCAACTAAATTTTCACGAAAATTAATATGGTATCAGGGGTGTAGTCAAGGAAGGAGGGGTCGAAAATTTCAATGAAAGAACTATGTGGTATCGTTTTTTTATTTTTATTTTGGCCGGTCAAATCTTGTAGGGAACGCGATATTTTATCTAAAGTTTACCTAGGGATGCAAGCCGAAAAAAAAGTTGAAAAACGCTGCCTACTCTTCTTAAGTACCCTCTACCCAAAAACCCTTTAGAGGAATATCTGGCCACGCTACTATACAGGGTGTATCTGAAACGTCTGTACAAACTTACAGCATGAGTTCCTTGTAGCCACAGAAGCAATATATGTCCATGAACATAGAGTCAAACGCTTCCTTCTGGAGATACAACCGTGCGACGTTGACCTACAATAGCTGGCGGAATTGTCACATCAAATCCGTTCAGCGTTACAAACTAGGCTTATTTCCAGCTTGTATGGTAACAGAACAGTCCAGATTTGCTAAAGTACATGCTCAAAATAACCTCAGTTAGATTCCACGCAGGCCTGCACACGTCGCTGCATTGACTGGCGAACCCGTTGGAAAATACCGGGTGTGTACGGATGACATCGCAATTGCCCACGATCCGCTAGCGAAGAGTATCAGCATCTGGTACGGGGGTGAAATAAACAAGGGTTTTTAAGTGGCCCCACAAAAAAACAAGGGTTTTCTAAGGGATTAATATCCGGCAAACGTGCTGGCCATGGTATTGGTCCTCCACGGCCAACTGGTAACGCCTCCTAAAAACAAAGCCTTGGCACTGAAACGTCATACATTGTTACATCATCATAAGTCGACCTAATTTAGAGCTTATTATTGGCAAAAATCCGACTAACAAAGGACGAAATATGATGATGTAACAATGCATGACGTTTCAGTGCGGAGGCTACACGTTGACGTGTAGGAAACGTCGCACGGTTGTATCTCCAGAAGGAAGCGTTTGTGACCCTAAATTCATAGGACATATATTGGTTCTCTGGCTACAAGCAATCTTGCTGTAAGTTTGTACAGACCGTTCAGATACACCCTGAATAATGTTGAACCCCCTTCGCTTTTATCACGTCAAACAAGATCATCTGATTGCCAGACAGGGCATCGAAATTCGTCGCTTTATAAGACAGGCTTTTCATTGCTCCATGGTCCAGTTTCGATGTCCTGTACAGTATTCTAAACGTCACCTGACCGAATCAAAATCTGCTGATGTAGGATATGTCCATGGAAACCTAAGGTTCTCAATTCCCAGCGCGTTGTGATTCTACTGGAGGTACTAGAAGAGGCATATCGGAAGTTACTAGCAATTGTTTCAACTGAAGACTTCCGAATGCATATCGTGTCACACATGATGGCATTTGACGATTTCGTTCTTCTTTCTTTGGTATACCAATTCGCGATTCCACTGATGTTGCTCTTTGAGATTTCTACCATTTCTGACAATGATGTCACTTAAAGTTGAACGGAATATTTGCAGAATGGTAGAAAACTTGAGTGAATAGGTGAAATCCTACAATTGGACCACGTTGGAACCCACTAAGCTTTATGGGTTGAGCGAACGCACCATACTATACAAATATGGATCACAAATGAGTCCAATAATGCATGTTTCTATTCACATTATCTTAGTCATCATAGATATATAAATTAGGACACATTTTTGAGGCGTGTCCGGAAACTTTTGATCATATAGTGTATGAATTTTAATACGAGATAAGAATTAAAAAAAGAATTAAAAAAATCAAGGGAAAAGAAGTCCCATAAATAGCATTGACAACAAAATACTTTAACATAAAAACCTCTTTGAAAAGGAAAAATTAAGATATTTCATATTAAAATTATTAGGAATAAATAGTCCTTTTGAAAATAATTCTTCTAAGCTAACTTAAGGTAACAATCTGGTTTCATAAAAATTCATTCGTGGAAATTCTAATCTTTAAATATTATAAAATTATAATACTAAAATAGTGAAATATTTATTTTCATAAAAAAGCAGATTTGAAAAATGTTATTCAAATACGACTTTTTTTCATTAAACTTCTTAGCATTATGAACAAATGATGGCGCTATTCGATAAATGCAAGGAGAACAAGGTAATAATTAATTGTTATACAATACTATTTTAGAGCAGTCGAGATGCAAAATACTATAATCAAATTAAAAATTTGTTAACATTCGATACTAAAGCATTATTGAAAATAAAATTTAAAATTTAATAACAATTACACTTTTACTGTCTATAATAGTATTAAAGGTAATGATTGACTTAATTATTCTGAAACTAAAATTAATGTTACAACAACGATAACATCTGTTATCTGGATAGGAAATACAGAGGCACTTGATAATCCGAGCCCTCTAGTAATCCGAAATGCAGTTTGAAAGAAAAAAAAAATTATTACTTATTAATATTTTGAATATTATTATTTTAGTTTATAAATTATTTTAATTATTGTTTAGTTTATTATTATCACAATACACTATAATTTTATATTGCCGATTGCAGGAAGTCATAAGGAAAAATCCGAATTGAACGAACTTTAAAGAAATTGAGAACCTTTAATATGTATGGAATAAAGGCCGTCGTTTTCTTTATAGTCTACCTATTATATAAGATTGAATGTGTGTTCACGTTTGCTTTTTTTATATCGTGAAACACGCACTGTATTGTCAGCATGAATCATCGCTGTCGTACGTTGAACTGTATTCTCTAGTGACCAGTTTTGTACTTTGCTCCTTTAGCAACAACCATTTGCTTTTGAATGGCTGAAAATACAAGTAGACGAAGTCACATTTTTGGCATTCATAGTAATTTAGCGTGTAAGCTATTATTTGATTTAAAAAACGAGGAATCGTGATTTACACAAAGAGATGCATGTTATTGTGTCTCGAAAGTATAAATTTTCTTGTCCTGAAATTTGGTGTTGGTCCACAATTGATGTTTATCCATAATTTATTGGTCCGTTTGTATTTTCAGCCATTCATTTTGTGTACATAATGCTGATGTAACAATGTATGGTGTTTCCGTTATCAGGCCTTCTGTCTAGGTGGTGTTGATTTCTACCAATAATATGCCCTAAATTTAGCCTTTTGATGTTGATCTAACAATGTATGACGTTTCTGTACGCAGGCCTTCTGTGTAGGTGGTGTTGGGTGTTGGCTGACCACTTCGGTTCGGCTCTGCCCGTGCTCTAAACGTTGTTGAGATGCTGCCCGTGCAGGATGCACATGATTGACTATTATAGAAAGATGAGATCGGTGCCTAAACCAAAAGAATTTCTTTATTCGTAGAGAGCTTATTATTTATTATGATAATTTGAAAACGAATTAACCTTTTCACATTCTGTTTTCACCAATCCATAAGTATGGGACAGAGCACGAACAAGTACGAAGGTGAGATAGCCGGAATAAGTACAATATCATGTTATGAAACCCCCCTTAAAAATTTCCAATGATAAGGTATGGCATTTAATACATCAAACAAGTCGTCACGACGTGTCATGAACGAATATAACGAGTAATTAATGATAGTCGGAATTGTTTAGTGGTACGTGTTTTAATGGTACATCTGGTACCGTTGGAACTTTTTTCAATTTAAGATATGGCATGTAATACACTATATCAACCAACTCCTTATGAGTTGTTAAGCCTATTGTTATCCATAGCTTATTGGTATCAAGAGCATATTGCTGTTAGGCCTAAAATATTATCCATAAATAATTACTTTGCGACATATTGCTAATTCCTAGTAGCTAATCGCTTGCTTCAACGGTAGATGATAACATAGAAACGCCTTAGTAATAGAATATAAATATTAGTTATTAAATAAAAATGAAAAATAAAATAATAATTAACAATTAACAAAATAATTAATAAATAATAAGTAAAATCAAAATAAAACTAGAAATATAAAATCAAATAAAAAGCTGACGTTTCAGCTGCATGACAGGATCTTCAATGCAGGCTTTAAAGGATAACTTGTTGTCAAATAAAACGCCTAGGATTTTCTGGGTGTCTAAGGGCATATTGTTGCCGTTAGTAATTTTAAGTAAACGGGCCTTGGATTCATTATGTGTCATCAATGTTGTCGTACTGATATGGCACGGGGCAATAAAATACTGATATATGCATGAACCATCCCACCAGTATTGCCATACTTTTGAAGCTGTAGAATTATCCAAAATAGACTGTTAATAAGAGCGGATTAGCGTTTCTGGCTTTGTTCTCGCTATTCTATCTTCATAAATAATGCATGGCATTCGTGATTTGGTTCATAAATAACTAATGGATCTACGAGTACTATAAAAAAATCCTCATATCATTACAGTGCCTCCATCAAGTTCATTATCGGGAATATAGTATCTAGAAGAAATACCAGGCCTTCGTGACTCGGAGAACGCTAGAAAAATAGACTGGACAACCTACTCCCTCTTTTATTTATTCCCACATCCCTGGAACTGCAATTTCTGCTATTAATCACAAAGTCAATCGCCATTCTCTTACTAGCAAGTTTCGCACACTCTGGATCATTCAGAAGTTCTACTTGTCGACGGCAGATCCGAACGTGGCCCTTCTTTCAGTAAATTTTTACCTTAGCGAAAGCATGTAAATCACTCCTATACCATATTATGTTCACAGCATTTTCCCCTATAATTTGATAAATATTCTATGCATGTGTTTTGTTTTTGACGTTGTTTGGAGGCATGCATTTTTATTTTATAAATAAGAATTTAATAAGGAGACATTCTCTATGTAATTAATAGAATGTGCAACGTCTGCTCAAAGTATTGTCTAAGCATATTACAAAGTAATTAATTATGTAGAATATAATAAAATTGTTTTTCATTACAATAGAATAGAATATTGTTTAATTCTTTTTTATCATATGAATCTTATTAATCTGAGGATTAAAAAACTAACAACTATATTATTTATTGGATACAATTCTATAAATTAATTTGTTAATGAAGTGGTTCTACATTATTTTAAGATAAATTTTGTCAAATCCATTAGAATACAAACCAATTTTAATATAATTTTTATATGAATATATTTCTTATGTATTTCTTATATTTCAAAACAGCATGGACTTACATTATATTACTGCATGTTTGATGGCTATCAAGAGGTAAATATAACACCCTTTTAGCTACTTTATTAAGAACGCTTTCCTAATAGACTACCACAGTTTACTAATTTTTCGGAAAAGAGCAGCGATTCGAATGATATCAATTTATTATATTAACTCGAGTATTGTTCGGACTGAAAATATTAAACTGCCACGACCGAGATCTCCAATGGATGATGATTTGGGGACTGAGATGATTAAGAAAGTCGAAAATTTCTTCATTAATATCCATGGGTCATTCAAAAACTGGCATACGAGGCGCATCCAGAAAGTAAGTTTCCCGATGTTTTCCCCTTTAAAGTAAACGTAATTAGCCGTGTGAATTGCGCATGCGTAACAGATCTATGACGTATCAATCATATGCCAGCCGGACAGATCCCGCCTCGTGCCAGTAGCGTGGTAGCAATGGTCCGAAATGGAAGCTCTTATTTCTTCTCCCGCCGCCTGCGAGGTTCGGTCGGTGATAAAGTTCTTGAATGCACAAAGCATTGCGCCAATTGAAATTCATCGTCAGCTATGTCAGGTCTATGGGCCGAACATCATGGGTGCGTCGCTGGTGTAGGCAGTTTACCGAAGGTGGTCAAAGTGTCCATGATGAAGAGCGCAGTGGGCGACCATCCCTCATCAATGATGATCTTGTTGAGCTTGTGCGGCAGCGCGTGATGGAGAACCGTCGCTTCACGATTACGGAGCTGAGCACCCATTTTCCGCAGATATCGCGATCCTTGTTGCATGAGATTGTCACTAAGTACCTGCTGTTCAAAAAATTGTGTGCCAGGTGGGTGCCGAAAAACCTGACACCCGAACACAAAATTCAACGCTTAGGAGCAGCACTGACATTTCTGCAATCTCAAGAAATTCCTGTCCTCCGGTGAGCGTTTTGGTAACGACGAAGAGCTAAAGACGTCTGTCACACGCTGGTTCCATTCACACACAGGCGGCAGAGTTCTACGACAGGGGGATACAAAAGTTGATCCCACGATACGACAAGTGTCTCAATTCTGGTGGTGGCTATGTTGAAAAATAGCTGAAACATTGCTGTACTTGTTGCCAATAAATATGTTCCTGTAAGTGTGAATCCTTTTTTTTTTAATAGGGAAACTTACTTTCTGGATGCGCCTCGTAGAATAAACTCATGTTGGAAGAGTATCATGCTTGGGTGAAGTCGATCAGTCACGATGATTAGTGATTTATTTTCATTCTTTCACATTCCCCACATCATTACCTCTGCAGACTTAGAAAATCGAGTCGATACTAGGGGAATGCATGCTTGCTTAATGATTTCTCTGCCGTTGTATGACATACATGTACTGGAAACGAAATTCATTAGACAATATGACCAATCATCTCTCGCCCAATTCTGGTATTCCTACGCTTAAAGGAGAAAGCTTTTCTTGTTGGTAGCAGCTATGAAGGTCGTCTGCAATTGTTCTTTATGCACCAACCTATACTTTAAAACTCTTCATGTTACGTTTTTATTCTTATGTACCAGTCAGGCAAATTTTGCTAAACACTGATAAACTATTCGCGCACACAGTGAATATTAAAACAGTTGCTTTTGAACAATCCACACAAGGATCCACAATCAATTTTTAAATTTACATATAAGTTAATGATACTCCAGTAATTCCGACAGAAAATAAATAAATAAATAATTATTTGCGGAGAATAGACGGTTCAGCTTATAAATATGCTATGTTTATTTCTTTGTTTCATATAAATGTTTTCTTACAATATCATTTAGAAATTTGTTTAAAATTCTAATGACAATGTCTATTGTTTTAGATTTGTCCTAACGACCAATACTTATCATACAGAAAGGACCATTAGACGATATTGGGATACAAAGAAGAGATGGTGGAGAAATTAAGACTGGACAAAAATGCACGTGCTATTTGAATATGTTGTTTCTAAGATGTAGTAAAAAATTTTGCAATTTATTACCAGAATAATGTTGTAACGATTTCAAGTCTACTGATTAAAGCAAATTAAATAATTGTTTAAAAAATATTTTTTTTACTTTTATTGACACTTGACAATAAAGCTTACTTATAATTTTCGATGCACATTTCTGCAGCTATGCTGTCTTCATCAACATGTCATCTATCTATCTTCTATTCTATCTTCTTCTATCTATATACACTGAACGACCAATTTATGAAACACCTCTTACGAAAAATGGATCGGCATCCCAGTGACACCCAAACAATGGAACAGGCCGAAGCGGTGTATAAAAGGGATGCATTGGATCACAAGTTGCAGTCAGCAGCAGAAGTGGACTGAATATGGGTAAATCCAAGGATCTGACCGACTTTGAACGAGACATGATCGTTGGAGCTCGACGGGCGCAGTTGAGCATTTCGCAAACCTCCTCGGGTTTTCCCGTGCAACAGTGTCAAGGGTATTCCGTGAATGGCAGTTATGCCAAAAAACAACCTCCAACAAACACAACTCCGGACGAAACAGGACCGTTTATGAACGAGGCCAACGGCGACTGGCACGAATCATCCACAACAACAGGACGGGAACAGCCTAACAAATTGCAGTGCAGTTCAATGAGGGAGCATCCCAACCCTTTTCGGAGCACAGTGCGGCGCACCTTGCACCGAGCTGGGTTTAACACCAGACGGCCAATACGGGTAGCGTCGCTGTCACCGCAAAATAGGCAAGCACGCCTCCTATGGGCACACAGGCATCGCCACTCGACACTGAATGAGTGGAAGAAGGTCGCCCGGACAGACGAATCGCGGTTCCTACTTCATCATGCGGACGGCAGAGTGCGCATCTGGCGCAGACAGCACGAGGGCATGGACCCATCCTGTCAGTAGACAACCGTACAGGCGGGTGGAGGAGGAGTGCTAGTCTGGGGTGTCTTATCTTAGGACACATTGGATCCCCTGATATCC
The DNA here is from genome assembly GCA_023313115.1 of Rhysida immarginata. Lineage (NCBI taxonomy): Eukaryota > Metazoa > Arthropoda > Chilopoda > Scolopendromorpha > Scolopendridae > Rhysida > Rhysida immarginata. Next base: position 174,688 of record JAHWFO010020422.1, read on the forward strand.
GTAGACACATCCCTGAATGCGACACACTATCTGAACATTGCTGCCGATCAGGTGCATCCGTTCATGAAGACTGTGTTCCCTGGTGGTGACAGACAGTTTCAGCAGGACAGTGCTCCCTGTCACCGTGCTCGAACCTAGACTGGTTCCTGGAACATGACGCGGACTTCCACCTGTTTCAGTGGCCAGCTAGGTTGCCCGATCTCAACCCGCTCGAGCATTTATGGGATATATTGGAGAGAAAGATCCGACGCCTTCTCACACTACCACACTACCATTCAACCTGCACCAATTACGGGACGCTGTAAAGTCAGCCTGGGCTGCTATTCTCCGCAACGGTTTCAACACCTTGTTGAATCCATGCCAGCACGTATTCGGGCAGTTCTCGCCGCTAAAGGAAGCGCAACACGTTATTAACGGGGTGTGTCTAATAAATTGGTCGTTCAGTGTATATACAAAGTGCCAAATAAATAATGAGAGAACTAGCATTACATCCAAACTAAGAACTTTGCACCTGAACACAATGTTTATATCGATCATACAAGTAGTTGAAAGAACGCTGGAATCCCTGATTGTGTATTCCTTCAGTCTGTCGGTCACAGCACGTTGGATGTCCTCGATGTCACTGAAACGTTCCCCTTTTAAAGCACATTTAAATTTTGGAAATAGAAAAAAGTATGCAGTTTCACGGGTAGTGCGCTGTGAACCGGTGCTTTATCATGCAGAAGAACCCAACTCGAACAAAGAGACGTTGCATGACTTCTAAGTAGTACTGTCCATGACTTCTAAGTAGTACTGTTGTGCCCTAAAGGAGATTTTCATAATGGATCACTCCAGAAGCCTCGAAAAAACAATCACCATTGTCTTGATGCGTGATTTCTGCAACCTGAGTTTTTTCTGCATCGATGACAATGTTCCATGCCATTCCATACTCTGACGTTTGTCTCTCGGTCGAACTGAAAACAACAACTTTCATCCCCAGTTCAATTAGTTTCAACAGATTAGGATCAATATCAACTGCAGCGCAACATGCGGCTCGATGCTCACTCTGCTCTTCTGTCAATGAATGTGGTACAAATCGGGAAAAAATCTTTCTCTTGTGCAAATCGTTCTCTAAAATGGACCTGGCCGTTTCCTTACTGACACCAAGTTTTACTGCAAGCATTCTGGTGGACATTCCACAATGGCTGGACAAATCTTAACGAAATTTTGCATGGTAATTCAGGTTGACCATGGGAAGGTTTTAGGCAGGTCAAATTGATCATGGGTCAAGGTTATGATGGAGATATAACGCTAAACTAACTAAGCGCTCGAGAGAAGGCGTCAGAGAAACGCTACCCTTCATTGTTTCCAACAAACGAAAAAATACTGACTGCTAAAATCCAAGATGGAAACAGTGAAGATTACATTGATGCTTCGACTAAGAATATCAGGTAATTTTCAATGCCAGGGCTTGTGTTTTCGCTAGCTACGATGTTTGCCTTAATGATTCACGTTTTAAGGGGGATAGTTATAAAAATAAATAAATAAATAAATAAATAAATAAATAAATAAAAATCATTATTATTTCTTTTTTATTAAAATCTTTGGAGAGATGTAAGAAATTATTCTAAAGAAATAAGAGAATATATAACTTCTAGGGCGTGCAGCTTTTCAAGCTTTTGCTGAAAGAGTAAAGGTACAGGGTGTTGCAGATAACTACGGGGCAGTATAATGGAAAGCCTACTCGCTCGATTGTAGGGGCCGGCTCGACATCAAATGATAATTGGGCAATGTTATCAAAAACATGACAGTTTTGACGTCCCCCCCCCCTCCCCGACTGTGTAAACTGCTGGCTGCTGCAGGCCACCTTCATCTCCCTCCACTCTGTCAATCGACCGAGCCGGCCCCTGCAATCGAGCGGGTAGGATTCCCATTATCTGCCCTGTAGTTATCTGCAACACCCTGTACTTTCCCTAATGAGCTAATAACTGGAAAAATTTCATTTTTTATATAGTTTCAGTAATGTCTATACTCACATTTTCTTGTTGTAATGGGCAGAGTATGAAGGCATGATTTCTAAAAAGTTAAATTAAGTTTCTCCATTTAAATTATTCGGCAGAAAGTGCAATCCAATCGGCATACCACAAACAACGGCTACCCATACGTTAACACTAAAGTGGGCGATAACTCGATAACCGTTGCACTTTGCATAATCTCTGATGGCAGAGTGTACTTTGCATATCGGAGTTTTGAGGCTTCGTAGTATTCATTACATTTAACTTACAATTATAAATAATACATCACATGAAAGAGAAACTTAAACGGTTTTGTTGGTACACCTGTGGCATAACTCAGTACGCGATTGGTTAAATGTCGTTGTACCCGAGCACTGGATTTGCCGCAAGGGGCCGAATGACAGAGTTTGTTTCGCATGGCCTCCACGATCACCCGATCTGACTCCGTGCGATTTTTATCTTTAGGGGTTCATAAAGGATAATGTGTATGTGCCTCCGCTACCAGCTGACCTACCCGACTTAAGAAACAGGATAGAAGCAGTTGTTGCAACAATTACTCCAGACACATTGATCAAAGTTTGGGAAGACCTCTCCTATCGATTCGATGTGTGCCGTGTGACGAACGGTGTTCACATTGAACACTTGTAGGAAAACTGTTTGGGTTGCTCTTTCATTTGATGTATTATTTATAACTAAGTTAAACGTAATAAATGCTACGAAGCCTCAAAACCTCGATATTCATTTTGAAACACCCTGTATAGTGTTTAATTTGCTCCTTTTGATCTCCCGTGTCTTCTCCTTCAAGACTAACATCGATGCTCTTAACACTATACATTGTGACTTTTATGATTTTTTTTAAATTTTTATTTATTTAATTTTACATAATGTAAGCCAATATTAAAGAAAATACTCGACACTGGCTTATGTTTCTCCGAAAACAAACTTTTGTAAAATAATATCTTTGTCTCAATAATGTCCCAAATAAATATTCCTATTTAAATTCTAGTATTTCACATCCTTTACTGTATTCTTGCAGATTACACATGCCTTTAGACCATATGCAACCTCGTTGTTAAGCAATGCAATTCGCAGAAAGTTTCGCAAAATTTAATGCATGTTTCGTGATCAAAAATAATAAAATTCTCGTTCCACAGTTGTTTTCATAAAATAGCTTAAACAAGAAAATAATCCCCCACCCCCACCCCGAAGAAAAAATAGATTTACTTTTAAAGAAAATAAAACTGGAAGCTCCTCATTGGAAATAATTTTCCAAGTGATTTGTCAGAAACAATACTCGATTAACTTTCCAAACGAGTGCCCCCTGCACCTCTGAGAAAACAATCACAGACAGTATCGTCGTCGTCACCGAAGTATAGGAAAGTAGCGGAAGCCCTGAGTTCATCTAATTTTTATCCCTACTGTTTAACCCCTCTTAACCCATTTTATTCGCACTTTTAACCCCTATTTTTTTAATCAAAAAATTAATTTTCTCGACTGTACCGTCTGTCTAAGAAAAGAGTGTACGCTATAATTTTAATAATTTATTTAAGGAAAATGAGAAGACCAACTTCAATAATGTTTCAATGTCTATGGATAGCACCTAATAATGTGCCAAAAGTCATGGGATAGCACCTAATAACATGTGGGACCTCCTCTAATCCGGCGAAGTGCCACAATGCGACGTGACACTGATTCTACAAGTCGGTGGAAGACATCTGAAGACATTGCCAACCATTCCGACTGGAGAGCTTCCCACAATTGCCCATTACGAGCCACCACCGGCTTGCACAGTGCATGCTTGACAACTTGGGTCCACCACACTCAAGCCCTACCATCAGCTCATATCAGCTGGAATCGAGACTCATCAGACCAGGTCACACGTTTCCAGTTGTCAAGTGCCCAGTCGATGTTTCATGGGCCCAGGAGAGACGTTGTTGACGATGTCTTGTTGTTAGCAAGGGCACCCTCGTGGGTCTTCTGCTTCCATATCCCATGGACACCAGATTTCGTTGCTCATTTCGCATCATTACAGCTCTAGTATCACCCTGGTTAAAATCTGATGTCATCTGGTTTAGTGTCAGTTGCCTGTTAGCGGTGACCATCCTACTCAGATGCCCTTGGTCCCGTTCATTGAGAAGGCGTGGTCGACTACTGCGTTGTCCATGGTGAGAGGTAATGCCGTCAATTTGGTTCTCTGGGTAGACTCTTTAAATTGTGGACTGTGGGGTGATGAATTCTTGAGCCATCTCCGATATTGAATGACCCATAGAGGAATCTGGATACCGAATTTTCTCACGTAGACCAGATGGTCCCTCTAACTCCCACCCCAGTGGGTATCAAAAGCAAACGTTCTGAATTTCAATCTTCTATGTCAAATAAATGTAGAACATATGAAGGGGATGGACAGACAATGTAAAATCAATAAGAAGCTTCTTACTTCCGTGATACTCGTGGTTCCTGGTTCGAGTTCAGGTCGCAGAATTTGTTCTTCCATTTTATCAAATAATATCAATATCCTTTTTGTCAGATATTTTAAAAACTGTTCAAGTAACTTGATATGCAAACTGAAGAAAAGGGAGCACCATTAAATGATTTTTGATGATTTTTCTGTTTTCCTTCGTTTTGGTTATTCCAATAAACTGTAACTTGTGTTAAATAATAAGCAATAAATGATTGCCATCAATGCAGTAATCAATAATGGATCTCATGAACAAAGAAATATTATTTTTACTATGAATTATCTAGAGATGAAATTCGTTTGACTAGCTGAATAAATAAAATGAAATAATCTAGCCGAAGCTAAACAAAATTTCGATATTTAACAAAGAAAAAGCATGAAACGGTATCTACATGTATTCCAATGAAATTATGAATGTTGATAGCATGAATATAGAAATTTATCTAAGAGAAATGTGCATATACAGTATTTACGTATACCTTTTGCTCGAGGAACAAAAAAGCTCCTCGGTAAAATTATTTATATTTAAGACTTCTCCGGGTCAGTTTTTTTCCTGCTAGCATGTTTCTACAATATACACTATAATCCAAAAGTCGAATATGCAAGAAATTATAAAATATATTACAATCAAATTGTTTATAAAGTAAGGTTCGTATGTAAACTTCTTTAGAAATCTCGCATGCTCGTAATAAAGCATATGCGCATAGACATTCATAGATGTTTGCTGAACTTTTCGAAATAAATAGGAAGCTTTCAGAGCGATTCTCGTAAAATACACTACCACCAAGACGTGAGAGCACCTCGATGTGATTGACAGCACAAGTTCTTTGCCGTAATCAGAAGTTTCTGGACGATTACAGCAACCATTTTGAGCACCTGCTGTAATGTAGAAGTCATAGGTGATTTTTAACCCCTTACTGTACTGTTCCTTATCGCACGCATTCGGAAGCCAATTGACGATAGCGATTTCCCAATCATTCTGTCTCCGATGCATCGCTGACGAGTCTCACAATGTGTCACGATATTTTGAAGAAATTTATGTATTGATATATTATTCATAATGTGTATTCGTAAATATGTTCTAATCATGAATTTTATTTTTTCTCTAATGAAGTGTGGCTTAGTTCGTGTCGATTTAAGTTTATCGGTCTTTGTGTGTGGCCATTTGGATAATCGGGAAACTCTGCCATAAAAATCTCTTTGGTGGGTGCCGAATTCTATAACATGATCCTCTTATTTCGCGATGTTATGTTTTTCATCCCATAACCTTACTTTACATTCAATGCATTTTTATGCATGGAAATTCACTTTATTTTCTTATTAACCTATACAGAAATTAATTTATATAAATTAATCCAGTGGTCTTTGTTTTTTTTTCAGACCCAATGTGGACGATCACGAAATCTTTTGAACTAATAAAAACTACATGTATAGGTCAGCAAAATATGAAAATTGCTACTTAAGAAGCTTCAATCAACTGAATTGACACCAGTTTTTCTTCATTATTAAATACCGTATAATGCATTCTTATATAAAGGGTTATTTCTGTTTTGTCGTTTTCATTTCGTTTGTTTACCGTTTGTCCACAGTTTTTGGCACTATAACATTAGTACTATTAATTTTCCTATTTTATTACTTTCTGTTGGGAGTTTTCGTTTTCTAACTGAGTTTCAAAAGACGCCAGCTGCAGCCACCAGCCATTTATTTCATGTCACCTATTGCATAACATACGAGGATTCATAAAACGATTCATATTTTGTTTTATAATATAAACAGATAATTTCCTTAATATTTGATGGAAACGGGGAAAGATGAATTTAAGTACAATTTTCCTTTTCGTGTTAGTAATGAATTGCTCTGCATATGACCCCAAAAGTGGTTAAGGTTCAGAAATTGGTTGTGTTCTGTCTTTCGAAATATTCCAAGCTATGCAATAATGGCATATGATATATAAATGTATGGAAGCCATAATCATATATCGGATTTCTCACTTCGTAACCAGAGAGGTACGTTTCTGATAAACAAACTTTTCGACTGCCGTTAACAGTTTATTTTTCCCGTAATCTATATTCAGGATGTTTCGATACTCCACGTACAAACTTTGAGTGAAGATAGATAATATCGCGCTGATCCATCTTCATTTAAGAAAGCATTACCGGAAACGTCACCCGAAAAAGACAGACGAAAGACAAAGATACAGCAAGAACGCAATACAGAAAGCAGTGTAAAGCGCTTTATTAGGCGAAACGTGCCAGTACAACAACTGATAAACACAGAATACGGTTTCACAAGAGGTGTTCAAAGTTTCGGCCATTCACAGTGATGCATGCCTGACTGTTGTTGGAACTTTGAACGTCTCTTGTGAAACCGCAAGCTTGTGTCTGTCTTACTGTCCGCAGCATGCAACACGTCGTCTTCCATGACGGGAGTTCGAGTGATCGTACCCGCCAGTATTGCGCATGTTACCCCTCAAAGTTCCATGGCTGATGCAAATACACATACATTTGGTTATAACGACTGGTACAATTATAATGGCTGTTCCAATGCCGTTAGCTAACCCGTACACGAAGCGCATATACGCCAACTTAACGTTCGCATAAGGATGCATGTTATCCGCAGCGCCGACCTGAAGCTCTGGTGTACGGTACCATCTATCCGTTTTCGGTGATGCTTTCCTATGTGAATATGGCTCAGCGCGATGTTCTCTACCTTCTCTCAAATTCTGTACATGGAGTTTTGAGACACCCTGTAAAATATTGCGAGTTTATTCAATTTATGTTTCTAAGCATTTATATAAGATACATCCATTTATCTTTCTCTTTTTGAAGACTTTACCAGCTATATACAATTTCTTTTCCTTTACGACCAGCAACATGTGGTCTATGTACTTATTGATTGTTGTTCTTTTCACTGGTGTAATCTCACAGGTAAGATTGCTGATATTCCTGTAAAACAAAAGAATATGATTTTGGAGAATATTGGAGAAAGCACTCCTCATCAAAGTTTTATGTAGGTAAATAGAAACACATCTACTGTACATTCACAGGTGGCTAAAAATGACAGTTCCGTTCATCACTTGACAGCATGCTTCCACTTTTTTTCTGAGATCTGGATATTTTGGGAACCTAAAAATGACATGGCATTTTTTAATGAGCATACCAAACACAGTTATATCTCCAGCCACCCAGCATTTGTTTTCTTTAAACAGAATATTCTGGTCAATTTTTGAGCATTGTAACCAGAGTAATATGCTATCACATGCCACATTGATTCCAAATGTACTTATTTAAATTCATTACGTAATTTTATTCGTGATATTTATGTAGCTTTTTTCTCATATTAAACAGGAGCCGTCTAAACCCAGTCTTTGTATTTCGCAAGAAATTCAAAAGATAAAATAAAAATACGTAACACCTTATTCTTTCTTCTGTTCAAATATAAATTTTTTTAGATATATTTAAATGACGATATTCACTTCAACTGCCGGTAGTTTAATAGAGTCCATTCTAATAAGAGAAACGATGAACATATGTTATTTAAAGGATAGTGCCCTTGTTGGCCGATTGAATTTTTTCGCAATTTATCATAGCACAAAAAGCTTTCATAACTTCTCAGTGCTTACTTTAGAGTACGGGCACGGCACTTTACTATAGCTAGATCTAACTGTTATGATTTTAGTAGCCTACCTTTTGTTCTAAAGTTAATTGAGAACTGCTTCTACAGCTTCCTCTACAGAGTTTTCCAAGTGTCCGGTCGCATAGTGAATATTGATATGTTGCAGATATAAAATACACATAGTTAAATATGTATAATGTAGCCATATTGTAGCCTTTATTTCAGATAGAAACGTTGGAATAACTGAACAAGTGAACTACTTTCATGGGTAACGCAATGCACAACGAGATTTCCGTGTTCCGTATCATATTTGCAACGTATCACAAGATTTGGGAGGCGTTAATTTAAAAACATCCAAAATTCCAGTTCGTGTGAGAGGAGCCAGGCAAAAAAGAGAGAGAGCGAAGTCCAAAGGATGGAGCGCTAAGTAATAAGAAAGAAAAACGGAAAACATGTGGAGAGATCAACGATATGAAATCAGTAGATCGCTTATTTGGCCGCCAAGTTTGGGGCAATTTGAAGGCGGCGAAAAGTGGAACTAATATCCATTCTTCCATGTTATTACATTGCAGGCGCCATTACTATGGTGGCTAGGACAACATCCAGCCAAAGCGCCATTACTGTATATCCGCTTTGTCGCCAGCTGAGAAAGCACTCCCCCGCTACCAACATCGTGCTTGTAATCTGAAATTTCTTATGCGATCTTCCAAATTTAGAAGGTTTTTAATAAATGCGGTATATAATTTCATAAATACCTCTAAACAATCATTCTGGTACCACCGAAACGACGATAACAACATTGGATACATCTAATCAACCAATCACGATATGAAAGACCAGGATTTTTACATGAGAAAAATATTCTAAGACGCAGAAAATAAAAAATCCACCTGTGAAAGGTCAGTGGTGAACCTTTAATATATCTTTTATTACAATTTATTAAAGCTGAACAAGAAATCGGCATTGAGTTTTGGTGTGTTTATCTACGCAAAATTACACATGTAAAGATCGATGAAAGCCATTTTTTGTCAACCAAAGCAATGGCCGCCGGGCCTTCAAATGGCGACAGGATGGTGGCGCTGAAAGCAGCTCATGAGCGATCTACTCATTTCATATCGTTGGGTTACTGGCGCGGTGTGATAGGGATGGCACTCAAAGGGACATGGTTGTGCGCATGCGTTTCTTTTGGGTGCAACTAAAATCTGATGCAGGCCAGCCTACACCACCGTGAAGATTTGTAACGAAATCTCAGGATTTTCTCGCAATGAAATGAATTATTATTATTTATATTATTTTTAGTTTTTTATTTAATGCTAATGAAATGAATAAATTTTTCTTTTTACTTTTACTTTTTTTTTTATTTTTTAATTTTCAGTTGAGATCTATGTGTTCGTTTCCCCAAATGATTTTTTTTTTCTAACCTACCTACTTAAACTGTATATTTAACGTTTTTTATATCATTTTTTTGAGATATGAATTATATAATTAAAATAAAATTTTCGGTTTATAAATATTTATAATGCCTGTCCGCATTAAAACGGAGTTCGTCAGTTCATTATTTTTAATTTTCAATTATTCTCAATATTTGAACACGCAAACTTATTGGAGTAATAATATCCTAGCGGGTGGACAGGACCGTACCCAGTGGGGAGGGGGGGGACACAATTGGGGGAAATTTGCAGCCCCCCTCGAGTAGTAATAGGCGGGCGGGGGGACAGGACCGTACCCAGTGGGGGGACCACCCCCCACGAGAAGGATTGGGCCAGCCCCCCCTCAGTCCTCAGCCCCCTTCCCCCGAAAAAAATTCTTTATATTATTTTTTAAAAGATGTATTTCAGGTATATAAATGTATATACAGTATAAGTTTTCGCTGATGTCTTGTGCACATAATGAATAATTTTAAAAAGAACTGAAAATAATCTGAATATCCGAAAATACAGCCAAGTAGCATATATGGACTTCTTAAATTTTCGCTGAAATATTTATCAAATTTAATCCGTAATATGTATTGATAAATTTTTACAATTTTATATGTTATTTATAAACACACACATATACGCGCGCACACAATATAAAATATTACGTAGATCATGCTGGGACACTGTCGGACTAAGTAAGACTAATAAATGATGGGGGGGGGGGGGATCCAATCCAAAATCTCTTTAAAACCTAGAAAATTATAATTTCTTTATCTGTATATATGTTATAGTTTTGGGTTATGCTTATGTATTTGTATTGTTGCGTCAACAATGGTACTGATTATGGCTGATGAAATGAATGCTTACCTTAAATTTCAAGCATGGTCTATAGATATAACCATGGTTTCAAGTATTAAGGGGAATAATAAGTAAATAAATAAATATCAATATTTTTTTTTTTTTAAGCCTTTGGCGAGATGTTAAATTAAAAAAATAACAAATATGCGAGTATAACTTCCAAGAGTGCAGCTGCTCAAGCTATTGCTGAAAAAATGAAGGATTTTTTTTAAGTTTGGTATAGTTATTTATCAAGTATCTACGGTGCCCACATAGCATTGTTTTACCACTGGCGCGGTGCGATAATTAGGGATGGCACTCAAAGGAACATGGTTGTGGCTGGCCTGCATGCTATCAGGTTTTAGTTGCACCCAAAAGAAACGCATGCGCACAACCATTTTCCTTTGAGTGCCATCCCTATCGCACCGCGCCAGTAGTTAGGTTTTTGATGAAGAAGGACGAAAATCGAAGGTGCAGGTGTTCTGACCTTCTTCCCGGAACCTCGGAGTCAAGGGGTGCTTCTAGGCGGGCACACGTGCAGCAGGTAAGGCGTTTCGTTACCTATCTAGAGCGTGAAGCCGTTAGTCGATCTTGCTGCCGTGTGTTTCGCGGGAACCGAGAAGAGTTCATCCTCCGAGGGCCACAAGGGGAAGGGCAGCCTAGAACACGACTGGTATTGCACGATAAAATCTTATCGTACATAAAGGGTGACGCACCACCGTACGAGACATAATTGATGAAAGCTCAAGCTGATTGGGCGATAATACGACGTTAGGGTCGACCAACAAATGTCCGACGTTCTCATCTAAGACGAAGTCCAGAAGCGAGGTTATTTCGGAGACGAAGTTAGAGGCATCGGGGAGCGGGCAGAAGACCAATAATTCGTTGTTAGGCCTAGATATAGAGGCTCCTACGCTCCCCTGGTTGCGGAGCTGAACTTGCATGAAGAGCTTTCTAAGTGTCCCGCTCGGTCGAAATTGGAAGAGGACTCATCGTTGCAGACAAATGAGGAAGTCTTGACGACGGAGAGGCTGCGGTTACCGTTAGACGGACGAGGTGTCGGAGAAGGGACGAAGGCCGCTGACGGAGTAGCGAGCGGAGGACGAGAACTTTTGAGCAGAGGCGATCTGTTTTTGGTTCCTGCGTACGAGCAGGAAAATTTTCTGTGGAAAGAGATAGCAACGTAAGCGCACATATCACCGGAGAAAGTTGCGTAACGCGTTGCGAAGCTCTTAATTTGTTATCTTACAGTGAATTGTTCACTTGTGGCGCACAATTAGAATTGTCATGTTTGTGCAGATTGTCATATTGTCTAATTAACTGTCGTATGGTTTTTATTGCAGCTTATTAATTCTTAAAAATATTTTATCTACCCTGATCGGAATTTCCATTGCGTCGCTCGTTCCAGACGACCAATTCAATATTCGGGTTCCAGTAATCCTCCCGACCAAAGGGTCACACGACGGGGTCACCGTTGTATAGTGGAGAACTTGGGAAGGCTGCAGAAGTAGACGAGAATATGGCAAAAGCTTCATGTTCAGCAAGCTAAACATTTGTAATAGAAAGTAATCGCCGTTATAGCGAATACGTTAATTTACTTTGTGAAAAGAGTTAGGAGACTAAAGCATCTTACATTAATTACCTTTAACGTTAAAGTTGGAAATTAATATTTGACAGACCAGTACTATTGCTGGTTAGCCTTTTCCGTGAATTGTAATTCTTAATTGGTTTTAGTTCTAATTGACATTTAAGTCTTTGTTAACTCTAATTCAAGTTAGAATAATAGTTCTAGGACTCGCATGTTAATTACAATTAACGTGGTTATTCTGACTGGCGAATCTTTACGTCAGAGCTTGTGTTGAATTTCAACAATTGTTGAACTATTGTTGTAGTTTTCAATATACGCACTGTATCTAATTTAAGCTGGAAGTTCTATTTAATACTTATTATTTTACTAATAGAATTATGCAGTTATTGTAATCATTTAGTAATGCGGAAAAGCATCTAATGATTAATTATGCATTTTTAGTTGTACTCTTATTGCGCATTTTGGAATATCAATAAAACTAATTTTCATTTAGCTGACTTTGCTACATTTATCAAATCCCACACTTTTCCCCACTGATAGTTACGTGACACAACGCTAAAGAGGAGCATCAATTTGAATATTTGTTGTCGTAACGTGTTCCATATCTGAAACATCATTTTATTATCCATGTGTAATCTCGATCTGCAACATTTCAATATTCCCCATGAGATCGGAATTGTGGGGAATGTACATGTATGTATAGCATGGTTGAAAAGTGAACATATTTTCGGATCGTTATTTTCTATAGGAAATAGTTGTAATTTCTTTATTTTGCGCTCTTTATACAGGAAAATGCAGGATAATAAGTATTTCATGTGATCCTTTACGTGATACTTAAAGTTCCTTATGCAAAATTTTCTATACTCAAATTTTAAGGGTCTACAAGTTACGCGAGGTTTGCTAAAAAGCTGACGGAAAACGTCATTTATTCTCAAGCGAGGTCAACGAGAAAGACAGGCTAAATTTTGTGTTTTAGATATTTTCAATAAGGAACTTTAAATAATGCATGTAATCAACTGCTTTTCGTTGTCGACGCGATATCACGTCAAACCTGTTCTATTGAACAATCCTCATACATATTAAAATATTTTATGTGTAGCGATGATATATTTTGATAGAATTTATTGATTTAGTTTTAATTTTCAAACGAAAATGTTTATTATTCTAGATTTGCCCTGAGGACAACTTGCTTGCTAAGAAAAAGGAAAGCGCGTAATAGAAAGCAAACCATTAAAAGAAAATAATACTATAGTATTTTGTATTTCAACTGAGATAAATAAAATTTGTGTTTTAGGCCCAATGAAATTTCAAGGTACTTTTTTATTCTGAAACTTGTACATTTGTCATTCTTATCCCAAATAAAAGTTTCACTAACTGACTAAAGTAAAAACTTAATATAATATTAATCAAATACATAAAATGAAAATTTGTAAAAAAGTTTCGTCTTTAAATATACATTAGTAACTACTTTATTCAGCTGTATAATTATTAGTTGTATAATATTAAACCGTTGTATAATTTTATTAAACATTGTTAATTAAACTATTCGGATTTTTAGCCTAAGATTTACCGTATACGTACAAAAAAATCCCCCTTTTGTTGTTTACTTGATACCATTACTTAATTTAAATGATTTCAAAAATTCCGTTTTACCTAATTTCTATTTTTTTCCCTCTTCCATAAAGCTAATAAGTTCTATGTATTAACGGTCTTGTATTGCAATGGTAAATACGTTAAAAGCAGAGGTCCTTATATTGCAATATTGACAAAAATTCTTTAATTGCCGATGCGCTTCGATTATATCATCATTAACATGGCATTTATAGAAGAACGTACAATATCATTAAACAGATATTGATAAGTGGCATAGGCAACCAATCATGATAGTATATTTCAAAATTTGAAACATCCAACAACTCACAAAGCGACCTAGTTCAAAGCGACCGACAAGTTCAACGTTTTATTTTATCATTCAACATGAGCTCCATTTGTTATGCGACAAACGTCGAATCGGTGGTCCATTTCTTGCCACACACGAAGTAACTGGTCCCTGGTTATTGAACTCACCTTTAACAATTCGATCTCGCAGATGTACCTCCACAGATAAAATTCGCAAGAGGTTAAATATAAGATGAACCAAATCATGTTGCCCATCTTTTCTGATCCATCATCCTGGAATTGTATCATTCAGATATGAATACATAAAATAAAACTTTGAACTTTTCTCTATTCAGTGATGTATCGTATGTGTCTCTATCTATTGTCGTTCATTAGAAATAAATATTTTAAATCTGCTCCTTCTTTTTGAATAACCCTTATACAGAGGGATGAGTACGTTACAACTAAACGATTTGCAAGCGTTTATGAGAACCGCCGCCCCCCGCCCGGGGGGGGGGGGGTGGATGGGGGGCCCACGGTGTCGAACTATGGCTCTGCATTGCAGTTACCATTCAATAAGTCTTCGCCGCAGAGAATTTAGGTCGATCTGCGCCCACCCCTCTTCATAGGCTTTCCATAGACCATCGTCTAATGTACGTGATCGTCTACTTCTAAGGGCGCGTTTCAGCAGTCCAAAGCCGCAATAATCCATGGGGGATGCGTCTGGAGATTTCAGGGGTATGTCTTCAAACAGAATTGAATGTATGCCCTTCTCCTGCTCCAGTGTTGGCGACTGTTGACTTGGACGTATGATTCGCAGCTTTATCCTGATGCACCCATACTAGATTTCGGACACTTAACCAGTCGGAGATTTTTGTGGATTATGTTGCGTACCGTTGACTGTGATACCCCTACCTTATTTGCAGCACTTTGAGATTTGGGATTTTCTGCAGAGATTAGACGCTTGAATTTGGCTTCAACCTCCGGTGTTCTGCTTGGAGTGGGTCGTTGTTGTCTTGAGGGTCCAGGTTCGACCAACGTTGCTGGTATTGCGATCTGTTTTTATTTAGTATGTTACAGATTCCTGCCTTCGAAATGGTGAGAACCCTGGATTTGCATTGTTTTATAATCATGGAATAGGACCACTTCGCGTCGGAAAGTGCATTAATATATCTTTTCCATTATCTACTAATTTTTGGCGGCATTTTCGCAGCTAGCGTTTGTATAATGATTAAAAATTATGAAGCCATGTTCCCTTTATAACTCCTCACGACCGCGCAGCCCTGTCAACCACGTGGCTGAGAATTTGCATATGTAAATCGTTTAGTTGTACAATGATGAATGTTTGTGCGTTTGTTTCTTATACAAATCTATAGTTTTTTCCGTTCTGGATGGAAATTTTGCACACTTGATCTTCAAAGCAAGAGGAAGGTCACTCTCTACATTAGATTTCGAAAAAATAATAATTATCGATAATAATCGATATAATCGATATTCAAAATGATGGCAGCGCATACTAGTATGCACGGACCAACAATATATACGGTGTTCCATTAAAGTGTAAACATGAAAATAGTTCGAAAACAAAGCATTGTATGAAAAATATCCAAAATCAAAAGTGAATTACTTCTCGGGGGGGAATTCTTTAACCAAAAAATTAGCCCGCCTTCCTCCCTTGTGAGGCGGGGGGGGGGGGGGATTTTTAAATTATAAATAGGAACCCCTATTTTTAATGGTACATGTATATTCAGATTGTACAATATTTGAGAAATGTTTTATTCTTGGTATTTTTTCAATTGATCTAACCGTTTAGGAGATAGAGGCCCTGAAAGTGTGAAACTTTTAAAGTTTTGAACCCAATTTTATCGATGAAGACTAAGAGATAGAAGGTGAGTCTTGCAGACATTCCTATTCGGCTTTTTGATGGTCTTTAAAAATCCGAAGTCAGATTTTCAAAAATTCAAAAATTTTTAGTGCACCACCTAGACAGAAGGCCTGATAACGGAAACGTCATACATTGTTACATCGACCTAATTTAGGGCTTATTATTGGTAGAAATAGGATTAACAACGGACGACTAATGATGATGTAACAATATATGGACTTTCCGTTATCAGGCCTTATGTCTAGGAGGTGTTGGCAGAAGTCCTATAGAGGCAGAGTCTGTGCGTGTGTATTGAAAAATATTGGATTTTTGAAGACCATTAAGACCATCTGACTTCAGATTCGTAAATACCATTAAAAAGTAGAATAGGTATATCTGTAAGACCCACTCTCTATTTCTTTGTCTTTATCGATACAATTGGGTTCAAACCTTTAAAAGTTCCACACTCTCAGGGCCTCTATCTCCTAAACGGTTGGATCAATTGAAAAAACACCAAGAATAAAACAATTTTCGAATTTTGTGTACAATCTGAATATAACATTAAAAATAGGGATTCCTATTTAAGATTTCAAAGTTACCCCCCCCCCTCACAAGGGGGGGGGGGAGGCGGGCTAATTTTTGGTTAATGAATTCCCCCCGAGAAGTAATTCACTTTTGATTTTGGACATTTTTCGTACAATGCTTTGTTTTCGAGATTTTCCATGTCTACACTTAAATAGACCACCCAGTATATATCATGATATATCATGATCAACAATGCAAAGCAAAGTTTGTGCAACAATAGCCGGCCGTTTTGTATCAACAATGAAGATAGCAACACAGAATTCTAAAAATGATATGGTAAATATAAAAATTAGAGAAAATGTACCAGGTTCAACCAATCAAAACTGATTAAATATTAAATTTGATCTCAAGACTGATCACTTTGAAAACTTTATTAACGAAAATATTATGAGGACACACAACTTACATGCTTACGTCGAGGATGTAATGTTCTTCGGGCTTTCTAAATTTACTGATCATAATTTCAATTTCTAAGAATCTGGCTTTTCTTAGAATTAATAGTTATTAGAACAACAGATATCATTGCTCAGTGAGAGTGTTCGGTTTACTTATTTTTTTTAAATTGCTTTTTTTTGTATTCTTTTACAAATGTTGGTGTTTCTGTCTGTTTAACCGGAAAAATGATTAAAATAATTTAGACGGTAGTGTGGATGTTTAGAGGCAGTCTACTGACAAAAGGACCCTGAGTCCCTTAATTGTGTTTTTGCCGCACGTCAGGCTTCACCTTTTAGTTTCAGGAAATAGTCAAAGTTACTTAAATTATTCTAAAATTTTTTGAATGATTCCAATATATCTCAAAGTGTTAAAACCGTTATAAAGCATGGTATTTACTTACAACTCTAATTAATCAGGGCAACGCCGTGTAACTCTGCTAGTTATGAATAATAACGAAAAGTTAAAAATTCGCGATTTGGTAGGGTTCCATATGTCGCTTCTATAAATTCAGCCATCGCAAACGATGTCTATCTCCAACTGTCCTAAATTGTCCTATACAACTCCCCTCAATATTTCTAAGTAGTGAAGTCGGAGCCGAAGATTACTAAGCTTCTTTGCCATAGATCGGGATTTTTACTTTCTAACCCATCAGAAAAATCATAATAAAATAATAAATAAGAAATCCATAGTCCGTTTCCTTTTATCGGCAGAGAAACTCAAAGTAGTCGGTAGCGAAATAATAATTCTGTAATATTATTTAAATGTTTTATGATGCATCTTTATATTATAAAATATTTTTAGTTATCTTTGATAATTTTTTATCATCTATAGAATGAAAATTTTATAGTTTTTGAAAACGCAACACTGAAATGATCGAAAATTTCAGAGAATTGCAAAGTCTAAAGCTGCATTTTGCTTCAAAGTATAATTAACTTGCAAGAATACCATAAACGACCAGAAGTACTAGAATTCGATCAAATAAGCTAATTTGAACATTATTGAGCAACAGGCGCTTTTCGGAAAAACACATGCCAGTAAACAAGGAACATATGTAAAAGAAAAAGAAAAAAGGCAAGGCACGTGTTTTTAGCTTAAAAGTAATCATTTATCTCAGATTATCTCAGATTACCCGAAAAAATGATAGTCCATGAAGGTTCTGTAAAAAAAGTTTTTGCATCGGGAAGTTTTGAATATACAAGTCCATGATGGAATTTCTTAAGTGAATTTGACATGTCAGATATCTCACTTCCATAAGCATCCGTTGGTAAGGGGACAAACAGGTCATTTGCACTCATTTGCAATTTAATAGTAATTATTTGCGGAACTTTTACCTTGCCTCTTTGGAACTGGAAATTTTGCTTTATGCTCTCCTTCAAAACCGTGCAGCAGACACTCATACTATTTGCTATGTGTAATAAAATTTAATCATACTAAAAATTTACAAATTATTAATAACTGAAATAAAATAAACGTGATCTTTTTTTTCAATAAAGTGTATATTAAATATAAACGAACATTAGCCAGCATTTAATTTTATATTACATATTAAAAGTTATATCTAATGTTGTAATAAATTGTGTTGGAACTCACGCAATAATAGCATTAGGAGTTAGTAGCTTAGATATAAATATGGAGAGAAATGGATCACACCACATTTCCATTTGGTAAGTACATGTGTAATATCTTCTCTGTAAATAAATAAGTTACCTATGTCTTTATTTAAATTATTCTATGATCTTGTCTTACTTTCTTTTTCATAGTTTCGATCGGGTCCATAAACTTTTCATTTTCATTTAAAGCCAACAAAATGCTTTCAATGTACTTGGTGTTCATTCTTTTCTTTTCTAGCGTACTAGCGCAGGTAATATTTCAATTAATAACTCAAGAATGATAAATATAGAAATTGACAAACTGAAGATCAAACTTCAATAATATAATAAATTTTCCTTCTCTTTTCAACACCAAAACTCAAGAATGTGCAATTATGATTTACTATACGCCTTACCAAATGTGTTTAAATTATTCATTAATTAGGTAACTGCTATAACCAGCTCAAAGAACTTGTAGACAGTGCTGAAACTTCCTGGTTCGAGTCCAGGCTGTGGAATTTTCTTTCCTATTTTTATCAATAATTTAAACATCTGTGGTAAGGCGTGTAATAAATCATCATAGTACATTCTGCGTTATTCTCTAAGAAATATTATGCCATTAAGAAAGACATGCGAAGTAGATAAGAGCTCTAAGTAGTCCAAAGGACATGTTGATAGCGTAATGCTTCCATGTTCACAGTGGCTCAATTGGTTGCGGCATCAGCTAGCACCTCCTAGAAAGAAAGCCTGTGCACTGAAAATTGGGCCGTTTATTTTGAAAGTGGTGTAAGTCCATTTTTTTTAAAAAAAATGAGCTATCACGTAATTCGTGCTTAATTTAATGTATATTTTTTATGTATAATTTTTTAAACCAGTCCATGTTTAATTTCTTAAAAAATTCCCATGTTTTGTACAACTTAAAATCGGTCGGTAAATGAAATTACATAATCATCGATTATGAAAGTGGTGTAAGTCCAATTGACAGAGGTAGGTGGCTTAGCAGACGGTTGCCGATTAGTAGTCTATTATTATTCATTTGTTATATCTTACGTGCCATATTACGTGTCAAGAGTTGCTAACTTAGGTTATAGAGTTGTTAATTTATTCCATTTGTTTTTTTTAAAATGGATAACTTCATATTAACATCTGATAGTGATATAGGTAAGAACAAATGGTAAATCAATATTATATTATTATAACAATTGAAAATATTTATTTTATTTCATTATAAATAAATTCACACAGACATAAAGCCCATGAATATAAACAGAAGAATAATCTTAGGTTCAGAGGATGAAAATAATTCTGCTATGAACAACAAAACTATAAATTTATTACCTACACGTCCTGGAAGACCGCCAAAATTTGAAAAAAATCGCCCTGGCGCCTTTGTACCAAAATGCCAGGCCTATTAGTTACGAAAAATATAAAGACATGATGCAGTTACTACCCTATGTACCTCCGGTGCATCATGCATATTTCGAAACACTGCCACATGCAGAGCATAAGTAAAATCTATCCGTGTCTTGTAATTTTGACAATGTAATTAGCGTCTAAAATTAAATTTTATGTCTTGTTATGCGTATTTGTAAGCAAAATTGGATTAAAGTGAAGTATATTTTAAGTTATATTTGATTTTT
>JAHWFO010020422.1:194988-295883 GCA_023313115.1 Rhysida immarginata
ACTGATTCTCGCTCTTCGGGAGGAATGGAGGAACATTCCGGAAAGTACCTACCAACATTTGGTGGAAAGTCTTCCCCGAAGGGTGAAGCTGTGATTCGGGCAAAGGGATGTGCAACGCCCTATTGATTTCCATGAAATCGTGACTAGAGCGCAAACGTGCATGTGTCCGGATATTTGTGATCATATAGTGTACATGTATTTATACTCGCAAAATACTGGAAAAACTGCGAGCACTCGCATATTTTTACGGAGGGCCGTAGGGGGTCGAAGGGTTAAAATATCAAAAAAAGCAGAAATTGTTTTTTTGCAACTTCTTGGTTCAAATAACTAAGTCGTACGTGAATTTGCCACAGAGTGGGGTGACCGGACGCGAATGTCAAATAAAGCCTGTTTTGGGATTTTTTTTGGATTTCTGCCCCCCCCCCCCTAAAAATCGATTTTCAAAAATCAACGAATGCTCCCTGTTTATTTACGTCTTTTACATCCTTCTGCACAATTTTGAAGCTCTCTTTGAAACTCTGTTTATTTATATCTTTTACATCCTTGTGCGCAATTTCCGCATTGGAGCTAGGCGGCAAAAACACAAACGGGTGGCCAATCTTCGGGTCCCCCTGGCCCCCCTCACAAAATGAGAATCGAAAAAAAAATTGATTTTTCGGATATATCCCCGCGAAGCCTCCTTCCGAGCTGCGTTGCTTTATCTTTATTTCCCGCGAAGTTGCATGAAAAGATCAGAAAATTTTGTGAAACACCCCAGAAATCGATTTTTTTCAAAATATTCGCACCCTTAAAATTCCATTATCGAAAATCGGGGAAACTACTTTATTGGCACGATAGCTAGAAAACTTCCTGCAAAATTTCCAAGATTTGCGTTTATTGGGGGCGGAGATAGGCGACCGAACGTGCAACTCCTTTCTGCTCCACCTGGGGAGGCAGGGCTCCGAATTTCGAAAAACCCCGTCATAGCACGCCCCTGCGTTATCCGTACTATGACCCGACCGAGTTTCGAGTCGGGGGCCCCAGTAGATTTTGCTGTGCGATGATGAGTCAGTTAGTCAGTCAGTGGGTTTCATCTTTTATATACAGGGTGATTACAAAAAAACTTCACACTTTTAAAAATTTATTACATCAAAGCTATTCAGAATATAGACACACCACATACGGATTCTTAAAGAAAAACTTTTGAAGTTTATTGTGACACAGTTAAAGATGTTCAATATGCCCCCCCTGTCGTGACACGGCACACACCAATGCGGTAGTCAAATTCGTCCCAAACCCGCATGAACATGTCTCCATCAATCCCACGTATCGCTACCGTAATGCGTTCTTTCAGCTCGTCCAGGTCACGGGGAAGGGGTAGGGTGAAGAATTTGTCCTTTATATAAAAGAAATCACAAGGTGTGAGGTCGGGCTCCGCGGTTTCCACTTTGCAAGTTCCAGGTTATTGTCTGCTTGACCAATCCACCGCTGTGATTTCTTTTTATGGGGGTGTGTAAAGAACAAGGTCTTCACTCTACCCATTCCCCGTGACCTAGACGAGCTGAAAGAACGCATTACGGTAGCGATACGTGGGATTGATGGAGACATGTTAATGCGGGTTTGGGACGAATTCGACTACAGGGGGGCATTTTGAACATCTTTAACTGTGTCCCAAGAGTTTTTCTTTAAGAATCCGTGTGTGGTGTTTCTATATTCTGAATAGCTTTGATGTAATAAATTTTTAAAAGTGTGAAGTTCTTTTGTAATCACCCTGTATAAAGATTTTAATAATTTTAATACCTTATCTTTAATTCCTCTTTTAAAAATGAAATATATAAAATTATAATTGGGAAATGATCTTTGGAGGATTTAAATTTTGTCTAATATTTGAACAAGATTGCATTTGGAAAAAATATAAATTTTATAAATTGGTTACATATACGAGGGTTGGGGCATAAGTCATGGCAACTGTTTTTTTTCTCATAGCTAAGGGATGGTATCACAAAATGTCATATATCTCGAGGAAACCGTTCATTCATATTATATTTCCATAATACCAGATGGCCCTGTGATTTCCTTTTGTTGCATAGAGAACAGTGTTAAATCAGTTCTTACTCAACCGCCATGCAGGATGGATGTAACCCGAGTTGAACAACGCTCCATATAGCCGGTCTCCGCTGGCTTTGGTAAGAATTGGAGCACCCACTATACTCTCCGGACTTTTCTCCATGTGATTTTGATCGTAGACAGCTTCGGACACGAATGGACATTGCAAATACCCGTATTGCACAACAGGAGATGACCAGATTTCCACATGGTGAGAGAAATGGTGAAGCAGATGATACGGGCGCCTGTCACATCGTTGTCAGCGTACTGTGAACGTTCAGGGACTACTTTGAGGCCTTTTAGAACGGGTATGTGTGCTGTAATGATTCTTAAACATGAAAACTGTAATGTTATATCAACTACCTTAATAAACATGAAGAGCAAAATATCTCCGTGTTGCTAAATGTCCATACATTTCCTCCATTCCTTGTCTTTTCATCTATATATTTCGCATTTTCCACCCACGGTCGAATTCTCACACACACAAAAAAAAATAGTTGCCATGACTTATGCCCCAACCCTCGTAGTTTTACATAGGACACTAACATAGTCGTGCAATTATAAAATATTCATTCTTTTCTGTTGCATAAATTTATTTTTTAGGATGACTGTTTTGACTATTCTTTAAAACTCGAAGAAGGAGAAGTGAGTAAAATTATCTACGCAGTATAGTAGGTTATTTACATTTTTGGAATAAAATTCAACATAAAATTAACGATAGGTGTTAACTTTTTGGATATTATAAAACACTTTAAAAATAAATGCTTATGCATTTCCAAATCCTCCCCTTTACTTCCGTCCCGTGAAATGAAGAAGTCGACCAAAGAAATGCTGGAATCTTGCGGTTTTAAAGGCCATGGTTCATCGGTAGGTGCCAATATTACGTAAGATTTTCTCCACGCCTTTTTTTTTTTTTTTTTTTTTTTTGATGTTTTATTTTCGCTATTAATTTTTTTTTGCAGAAATACAATAAAAACGCTGTCTGTGTAATGAAACTATACAAATTAGTAAGTTTAAAAATTGCTTATTTCTAAATATTTTAAATGACGGATGCACATGATTAGTAGGACGAGGCACACGAACCCTGGAATAAAATAAAAAATGAAAATTGAACGCAGAGTGGAAGGCCCTGAAAAAAGCTGAAGCTTCGGATAGAGGCTTCTTTTGTCAAAGTAAAGAGTAAAATTGAAAAGGGTAGCCCCTGTCCGAAAATTCAGCTTTTTTCAGCGTCTTACCACCTTGTGTTCAATTTTCCTTTTTCTAAATATTTTAAAACAATTGTACGAGAGTAGCACAGAAAGTAATGCAGCACAATTTTTTTCTTCAACAATTATTTATTGAACACAATGAAACTTATAAACACGAAAGAATGAATTTTTCCACATAATCTCCGTCCCATTCTATGACCTTCCTCCAACGAGACACAAGGGCGTGTAGGCCCTGTCGGTACCAGTCCTTGTTCTGTTCACGCCACCATGTATTCACTGTGCAAATCAGCTCTTCGTCATCCTCAAAATGTCTTCCACGAATGGCATTTTTCAATGGCCCTAACAAGTGAAAGTCTGAGGGCGCTAGGTCAGGGCTGTAGGCTGGATGGAGTAACACGGTCCAATCCTGTTTCGCGATGTGTTCCGACGTCCTCAAACTGGTGTCAGGGCGAGCGTTGTCGTGTTGAAGCAAACAATCAACTGAATTGTTATGGCGTCCAAGTCATGGAAGCGCTTCTTGAGTGTGACACCATCACAGTCCCAAAACACAGTGATCATGACCTTACCAGCAGAAGCAGTTGCTTTGAATTTTTCTTCTGTGGAGAGTGCGGATGACGCCATTCTATCAATTGTCGTTTTGTTTCGGGCTCAAAACGGTGCACCCAGATTTCATCAGCTGTCACAATTCGGGATCCTCAGCTTCAAAACGTTGCAGCAACTCAGAAGAAATGTTTCTTTCTCAGAGCTTTGAGTTCCTCCGTAAGACAGCGCGGAACCCATCGTGAATACGTTTTTGCGTAATCAAGAGCACTGATGATTTCACCCACACTTCCTTTGCTGATTGACAGCTCCAGCGCCAACTGCCGAGTCGTTCTGCATCGGTCCTGACGAATGAGCGCATCAGCACGCTGTATCTTGTCAGGTGTGACAGCCGAGGATGGCCGCCCCGACCGCGGCAAATCTTGGAGATCCGCGGAACCGCTTTCTGATGGCCTCACCCTCTGTGCCCAGTGACTAACCGTACTTCTGTCGACTGCTGATGCTCCATAAACTGCACACAAACGTTTGCGATTGTTTCCAATCGCCTCTTGCTCCGCAGTGAGAAATTCAATGACGATACGCTGCTTTTAAACGTACATCACTTACAACGTTGTTCCCTTGCTGCACGTACGCTATCTGTCGGAAGAAACGGAAACTTTGCGCGCGCACTCCGAAAACTTCAAAGAATGTATACCATTGTTGGGGACGGAGTGCGCGCGCAAAGAATGTTGTGCATTACTTTCTGGGCTACCCTCGTATATACAGGGTGTCCCATGGAACTTGTACCAGCGAAGGTCTGTGGTCTGGGTACACCAATTGGACCCCATGTATGTTCCGCGATTTTTTGTAGTTTTCGAAATATGAATTTTTTTGTTTTATTTTCAGATTTTTTTAAATTTTGGACGGTTTTAGCTATGACTTTTTCTGTGAAGTGATTCTTTGAGATTTTCTTTGTTAGTATTATGGCTAGCATGTGTGTTCGTCTGTAACAACACTAAATGCCAAAATTCTAACTACTAATAGCTCAGATTTTGATCACAAAATTAAAATTTCTGTTTGAGAGAAATTGTTACTTGATTTCAACTTGAAAAAAAATTACTTAACCCTGACTGAATAACTTCCTGATAATTTTAAAAACTTTATGGGTTCCTTAGCTCTCAAAATAACACAAAAAAGTTGGTACCACTCTATAGAGTAGCATGTGCTCTAATGGTATCATTATGATACCCCCATAAAACTTTCCAATGACAAGATATGGCATGTATTATATCAAACAAATCGTCACGATTTGTCATGAATGAATATATAAGATTAACTAGTGATAGTAGACATTGGTCTAGTGGTACGTGTTCCAATGGTGCCATATGGTACCGTTGGAACTTTAAATGCTAAGATATGGCATATAATATATTAAACAACTTGTGACAACGTGCCATGAATGAATATACCGAGTAATTAATGAAAGTCGGAATTCGTTTAATAGTACGTGTCCTAGTCGTACCATATGGTGCTGTCTTAACTGTCACTGCTAAGATATGGCGTGTAATGTATCAAACAACTTGCAAGGAAGTCTCATGAATGAATATAACGCGTAAATAATGATAGTGGGAATTGGTTTAGTAGTACGTGTTCTAATCGTAACATATGGTACAATCTTAACTTTCATGATCAATGCTAAGACATATGGTGTGTAATATATCAAACAACTCGTAACAACATGTCATGAGTGAATATAACGAGTAGTCAATAGCAGTCGGAATTGTTTAGTAGTACATGTTTTAATGGTACTATATCTTACCTTTGGAAACTTTCAATGCTAAGATATAGCGTGTAATATATTAACCAACTTCTTACTAGTGAGAATATTATCCAAAACTAATTACTGTGAGACATATTGCTAATAACTAATCGCTTGCTTCAATGGTAGATGATAACTTAGAAACACTTTAGTAATAGAATGTGAAAAAATAATAGATGCTTACACCGAACGCTTCAGCAATTGAGGCTCACTTCATTAAACATTATGTGGGAATTCCCACAAATTAAAGAACTTTTATTTGTTCAAATATATAAGGAATAACTTCACTCTCCATTTAACCTTTCATTTCTTTAAGTTAATTCGTTTAAAGTCTCACTTTATATTTGTTTATTTAAATAGTAATTTACATTTCAGTGTCCATGTTTATATATTTTCTCTAAAGTGTTTTAAAATGTAGATAATTCCATGATATATAACACGAAGATGTGCGCTTTTTCTTTGCTTTGGCAGAAAAATTATTCTTGTTTTCTTAATATTTTTAGATGAACGAAGAGGACGAATTTGTATCGGGGAAAGCTGAAGGAATATTGCAGCAACTGGTGTTTCCAAAGGTACTCGTTTAAACTGGGCACGTTTAAACTGACTTAACGACATTATTAATTTCCAGACAGCATGTTTAAATGAACTTATTTCTAATTGAATATTCGGTGAATATGGTGCTTGTTTTTGGTTTCAGTAAGGTAATCTTTAATTTCAGTAATAGTTTAGAATAACTAAACAAAGATATTCTTTCTGAATTAGAGCAAGCTACTTTTAAAAATTTTAATTCTAGTAAATATTCATGAGTTTTCACAAAACCATATAACATTAAGATAATAGAAGCACTTGGTTAACGAAGATTAAGAAGCAATTGAGTTCACTGACCTATATGCTTTTCCATTTGATTTTTCAGTATCATGACCAGATGATGGAGTTGTATGCCACCTGCAAGGATCATTTGGTAATATTAATTTATAGTCCTTCATTTTTAATATGAACTTGTATAATGCATATCACAAAGGTTAGAGTGATAAATGAAGTAATTATTAAAATATAAACAGTCAAAGAAAGTTTGGGGATAAGACTTTGATCGGGGTATAGTGGTGCCATCGCAGCTATAGTCTGCCAAACGAAAATAAAAATGGACGTTTCATACATTATATCAAATTAAACTCGTTAAAAATAATGAATATAAAAATTTTCTCATACAGTAGATTTTATTACTCTAAGTAATTGTAATACTTTTATTATTACTACTCTTTTATTGTTTAAGATGTTAAATTGTTTATATTGCCTTTCCACGCTTTTCTTTTTAAAACAGCATGGTATGTCTTTCTATTTTTGCATGATGGACGGCTATCAGAAGGTAAATATAAATACGCACAAAACCACTCCTTGATTTTAAGTAATTATAAAATATATTGGAATGACGTGCTCTTTACAGTTTCAGTAATACACTGATTGAGCAGAACTCATGGGATAGCACATCGCCGTTTCGCGATCGGACACCACGCATGTCCCACGCCCCCTGGAAGCCTACGCGGCGGCCGCAGTTGTATGAGACCTTGTGGAAAGTGGCTATGTGTTTGATTCATGTAAAATGCAATGTCGTTGTGAGTTGACAGCATTCGAACGGGGCATGGTGGTGGGTGCCCGACGCATGGGAAGTTTGATTTCGGTGGCCTTGCATGAATTTGGCTTCACCCGTTCAACCATGTATAGTAACAGTCCACAAAAGACACCATACCGGGCGTCCAGCCATCCTCGATGACCGTGACCAGCGACATCTGGGATGAATGGCCAACAGAGATAGGAGGGCCACAGTGCGACAGATCACGGACCGATTTAACTTCGGCCGAGCTAGAAACGTCTCCCAGTGGACAATCCGTAAGAACATGCCTGCCCTCGGCTATGGGAGCCATCGCTACGGGTACCACTGTTAACCCGCGTCATCGGTCACATCGGATGGACACTGCAATAGTGGCCTAACGTCATATGGGCGGACGAGTCACGGTATAATTGTTCCATGCCGATCGGAGGCACCGTGTGTGACGCAGAGTTCGTGAGACGATGGATCCGGTATACCAAGAGGGCGTGGTCCAGGGCATGTTTACCTTGTACGGAAAACTTCTGAAAAACACATTGAATGGTCTGCGATATCGTCACCTGCTCGAAGATCATCTCCACCCGTAATTGGCCTTCCAACATCCCGACGACCTTGCCGTCTTTCAAAATGATAATGCGCCGCAACATCACTCCAATGTCGCCCGAGAATGGTTCGAAGAGCGTGCAGGGGAGGGCCAACGACTGTAATGGCCACCCCGAAGCCGTGATGTTAACCCTATGGAGTATAGGCTCCCCGCGCTGGATCCCCTACTCACGAACAGACCGCAATTGGCTACCGCTCTGCAGACCGGCTGGTGTCGTCTGCCTCTGGAAGTGTACCAGGGACTTGCAGACTCACTTCCACGCCGTATCGCTGAGCTGCGTGACTACCCCATGAGTTTTGCTCAGTCAGTGTACATTCTGGAGATAGTCTAGGGTTGCGGGTAGTGGAGGTACCTGGATAGTCTGCAGGAACGCATCACTGAAGCTGTAACATTGATCACGTATATGCTGATCCGAGCTAGATTATCGCATTAATGTTCTCCGAGTAACAGGAAGGGAGCAAATCGAATACGTGTGATAACAATCGACACCACATGACACGGAATTGCTGCTTAAAGTTTAGTAATCCTGAATTCAGTTCGACGGAATTGAATTACAGAAACAAGATTCCAGTCTCTAATGCCTATTGCCTTTATTGTTTTTACTGTTTGCCATTAAAACTCTTAGGGTTTCTTTCATCTGCCATTTTTAACTAGTTGTATTATTCCAATTCTTAAAATGTTTTTGAAGCTAATATCATTAAAATTAAAACCAAATTCTAGAATAATTCGGGTAAATAACACCTGACATGAATATAATCAAAAAGTTTAGAGATCAATGATTATGTAAGCATTGATCTTGAGATAATTCTAATTGAATGCCAGTGAAAGTGGCAATTTGTTTATTTCAAAGCCTTTATCAGCTTGATTATGGCCACTGATCTATTTCAAGGCGATAGACTATTCATTGATATTCGAAGAGAAGTTGATTTTTCTCTGAAAAAAATATTAATTATTGTATTTATTCCAATGAACACGGGCTCATCGATGGAAAGTGTTTTCTTTGTTCCTTTATCTAGATACAGTTACCCACAGCTTCCAGTGACCTTTTCTGTACTTCATATTAATTTTTCATTTATTATTTCTTGTTTATAATTTTCGAGATATCATATCAAATTGATGAATTTTGTCATCATTCATGTTGCTTAAAAATTTTATAGAATCAATCTTTTCAATTTAATGTCCAGGATTTGTTATGTGTGGTGCATAAGTTATTCAATTTGCCTGTGTATCAATTTTATGAATAATGTTATTCAGCATATTATTAATATTGCCAAGCAAATCAATTAGTGCCACTAGGTGAAAAGTGGCCTATAAAGAACAAGAAACACAAATTGGAAGCACACAAAATTATTTATCCACAGCCTTTATTCAATATCCATTCCATTTGTTTCAATCACATGTTCAAATCGCATTATATCGTGTTCAACATTAGCGCGAAGGGTTTCTTGAGGAATTGCAATAACATCGCGTGTTATGCTTGCTTTCAATTCAGGCTGAGTCTATATGCTTCCTTCATAGACACGATCTTTCACAACCAGAAATCACAGGGATTCAAGTCCCGGAGAACGAGGAGACCAGGCAGTCGGCAAACTTCTCGAAATTATCCGATCACCGGGCAATATGGAGTGTTATATCATCGGGCAATATGTCCGATCACCGGGCAACTATCTTAAATAAAGACAGTAGTCTCTAAACATTCTCGTTCTTGTAAGGCAAGAATGACTTGCTGCTGCAGAAGTTCGCAGTAACGGGAATCCGTAATGGAACACCTTTTAGGGCCTTGGGGAGTGTTCTCCTCAAAGAAAGATGGGCCAAGAATGAAATCAGTAGTAAAATTAGAATGCAGAGGCTGTTCATGCACAACATTAGGACTTTTAGTACCCCAGATGCAACGGTTCTAATCCATCTAGGGTAATATGCGCCTCGTCTGACCACAAAATGTTTCCAGGCCATGAATTGTCAACGGCTATTCTGGCCAAAAACAGCAAGCATAACCTGCGCGTTGACCCGGGTCTTGAGGGAGCAGTTTTTCACAATATGGATCTGGTATAGATACCACTTTAAAATGCATCGCAGAACCTTTCGTACCGTAGACCGTGGGAGAGACAACTCATGCGACTCTGCTCGAGCACTTGAAGAATATTGGGAACCGGACTTCTTTTTCAACCACAGCAACAGCGACTTCTTCCACACTTTCATTTTAAATCCGTTCCCTTCCTCAACACACCAACGCTTCAGTCTCTTTAAATATACGAGGGTTGGGGCATAAGTCATGGCAACTATTTTTTTTGTGAGAATTCGACCGTGAGTGGAAAATGTGAAATACGAGGTCTGTTCAAAAAATACGTAGACTGACGTCATAAAACAAAATATACTTTATTCAGAAGTTATACATCTGGATCCCCTTCAAAGTACTCTCCTCCCCGACGCACACACTTAACCCAACGGTGTTTCCACTTTTGGAAACAGTCCTGGAACGCTTCTTTTGTGATGTCCTTCAGCGCCTTCGTCGCATTTGCCTTTATGTCGGGAATCGTCTCAAATCTCCTTCCTTTCAAAGGTCTTTTGAGTTTGGGAAACAAGAAGAAGTCACAAGGAGCGAGGTCAGGTGAGTAGGGTGGGTGAGGAAGAACAGTGATCGAGTGTTTGGCCAAAAACTCTCGAGTTCTGAGGGCTGAATGGGCTGGAGCGTTGTCGTGATGAAACAACCAGTCACCTCTCGTCCACATTTCTAGCCTTTTCCACTCGTCCAGTGGCAGTTTTTCCGAGTTTAACACAAAATTTCACAGCAACTCTTTGCTCGTTCAAGTCACTCATTCTAAAAATCTGCCAAACGAAAAAAACACACTTCACAAACAACCGCGTAGCAAATCAACCAATACTGATATTTGCAATCAAAAAACTGCCTTGTAATCAGCGGATCTGTCAGAAGATGGCGACACCAAGCGATTTTGATTGGGACCAACAGGGGCCGCGCAATTCAAACAGTCTACGTATTTTTTGAACAGACCTCGTATATAGATGAAAGGACAATGAATGGAGGAAAGGTATGGACATTTAACAACACGGGAAATATTTTGCTCTTCATGTTTATTAAGGTAGTTGATATAACTTTACAACTTTCATGTTCCAGAATCATTACAGCACACATATCCATTCTAAAGGGCCTCAAAGTAGTCCCCTGAACTTTCACAATACGCTGCCAACGATATGACAGGCGCCCATATCATCTGCTTCACCATTTCTCTCACCATGTGAAAATCTGGTCATCTCCTGTTGCACAATACGAGTGTTTGCAATGTCCATTCGTGTCCGAAGCTGTCTACCACGTAATGGTTCCTTACCGTCCGTATAAGATCAAACTCACATGGAGAAAAGTCCGGAGAGTATAGTGGGTGCTCCAATTCTTACCAAAGCCAGCGGAGACCGGCTATATTGAGCGTTGTTCAACTCGGGTTACATCCATCCTGCACGGCGGTTGACTAAGAACTGATTTAACATTGTTCTCAATGCAACAAAAGGAAATCACAGAGCCATCTGGTGTTGTGGAAATATACTATGCATGAAAGGGTTCCTCGAGACATATGACATTTTGCGATACCATCCCTTAGTTATGAGAAAAAAAATAGTTGCCATGACTTATGCCCCAACCCTCGTAGTTATCATATTTTTCAAACCAATACTTATCATAGGCCCTTTTCGCAAGTCTTTCAAGCGTCGAAATTCTCGCAGTGCAGCAGAACCATTACCGCAGTTCTGATAAAACAACTTGACCGATCTTTCATTTGTACAAACATAATGAAAAATGATTTTACAGCGGATTAATGACATTTTAAAACTTTTGAAATGCCTTTCTTACGGTTTTTAGGCGTTTTAAAGCCTTCCTAATTGGCTTTGTGCCCTTGCTTGCATGATAAGCGCCACCTAGTGGTCTAAATTTGAATTATTTGTTATTATTGCAAAAATCTTTTCTTCATGGTCTATAGAACATATATATTCCATGTTTCACGGGCTCTAGAAGGGTCTGAATAATGTAACTTAAATTATAACCACCCTGTATTATGAAAATATTCTCATTCTCATTTCATTGTTTATTGATCAAAATGTTATTGCTTATTTCTTTAGATTTGCCCTAATGACAGCCTTTTATCGTACAAGGAATAAAAAGAGGAAAAAGCAGAATTGAGAGTCACGTGATGGAATTTTATTTAAAATAAATACTTATTTTATATTATAGTTACCATTGTTCGTAATTTACTGCTTTGTTTGAAAATATTCCCTGAAATAAAGATAACTAACCATTTCTTTATTAACCATCTTATTAAAACAAGAAATTTGCACAAATCATAATAAACTCCTCTACAATTTATAATAGACTAGTCACAAAGCCTGTCCCTGCCAGGCAAAAAATATGTTTTAAAAAGTTTATACATTACATTACATATAGAGAGATATAATCTTCAGATATCAGACGGCTTCAGAAAGCTCTGGAAAGAAAATTGAACAAAATTCCAAAGCCACGCCCACCGCCCACAAACCAAAATTCAAAAAACTGGCTCCGTCCTGCACCAACGGAACAAAAATACTTTAACTATGCCAAATTTCAGCTTTCTGCGATATCAGACGGCTTCAGAAAGCTCTGGAAAGAGAATTGAACAAAATTCCAAAGCCACGTCCACCGCCCACAAACCGAAAATCAAAAATCTGGCTCCGTCCTGCACCAACGGAGCAAAAATACTTTTACTATGCCAAATTTCAGCTTTCTGCGATATCAGACGGCTTCAGAAAGCTCTGGAAAGAGAATTGGACAAAATTCCAAAGCCACGCCCACCGCCCACAAACCGAAAATCAAAAATCTGGCTGCGTCCTGCACCAAAGGAGCAAAGATACTTTAAATATGCCAAATTTCAGCTTTCTGCGATATCAGACGGCTTCAGAAAGCTCTGGAAAGAGAATTGGACATATATACATCCGGACATACAACGAAATTATATATATATAGATTCTCTGACTAAAAATATCACATTTACACAAATTAATTTTACCTCATAATAAAAACAGCAAACAAGCTCACTACACTCCTGCTGCATGGTCTTCATAATTACGAAAATCTTTCCAACAGAAAATCTAATGAATTCCATCAATGAGTTGATAATCTCGGAGATTACAAACTAAATAAAAATCTTGATTTACTCAAAATAGTCTATGTATGCAATTTGCAAACTGTCTCAGCAAAGGTGAGAGTTAAAATGCTGAAGAACGAAAGGTTATCCTGATACAGTTGGATAAATAACTTGGGATATGCATATCGATAATCTACTCATAAAACTTGGAGGTAGCAGGTGGAGGTATGACCGCAGATGGAGGTCTTATATTGTAGGACGGAGTTTCCTTTTGTGGAATTGCAATGATAGTGGGTGCTGCTTCAATCGAATGTTGGTCTAAAGTCTCACTGCTCTGTTGATCTCTGGATAATTTTTCATCACCAATGGCATTTTTATCGAGGGGGTAGATCCCTGTTGCTCTAAAGCCTGAGGTATCATTTTTAATGCTGCTGCTCTTTCCCAGGGTTTAGAAAACTTATCCTCCTTACTCCGTACCTATCAATCCAGCTTCCCCCGGAACCCAGGTTTAACAAATCATGCTGTAAAATAGATTGCTAATGGCCGATCAGTGAGGCTAGGCCTTCATTCAATAGCCTTTATTTAACACCTCCACCAACCAAAAACCTACATTTTTACAATCGTTATTCAAATTTGTAGATCAGAATGACTTTTATCGTGGCTTACATGGTAGGGATTTTACTCACCAAGCTGGATGCTACTGCTTGCAGAAAAGTTTTCTTTCTCGTTGATCGTGGCCACGCTACTTTTGAATCGTTGGAAACGGAAATAACTAAAGAACAAATATCGTCGTCTAATGGAAATGAGAGAAAACCAATTTTAAAAAATTTTTTCGCGGTAACAGCTTAACGTTATCCACCTTCCCCCGGCTTACCTTACAACATGAAAAATGTCCTTTAGATGAAAATATGCGTTTCTTGTATCTTTTAGGCTGAAAATAACGAATTTGTAATTATTTGTAATTACCTCGCACCATTTTCCAAAAAATCCACATTTTAGCTTTTTACGTATCTATATTGTAGGACATATAGAAACGCTATGCGACCAGTTCCTCATTCTGAAGATCTTCCTATACCTACAGCTCTAGATAAATATGTTGTTGATTCAGAGGAAGACACCTCCGATGACACAAATCATCAAGATCCTAACTTTCAACCATCTCCATCTATGACATGTTCACATTATGAAATCACACAGGTAGAGCTTAACGATGGAATGGAAGTATGCTAGCTGAATATTCCTAGTCTGTTATCAGGGACACACCAACAGAAGAAACGGCCAAAAAAACAAATTTTAGTGTTTGTGTTTTCTATAATCAAGCCTCTGTTACATTTCTCTGAGAAGTGGGTATCCTATAAAAACGGTAAATGATGGACCATTTTGGTTTTAATATATGAATCAAGCACC
The DNA here is from genome assembly GCA_023313115.1 of Rhysida immarginata. NCBI lineage: Eukaryota > Metazoa > Arthropoda > Chilopoda > Scolopendromorpha > Scolopendridae > Rhysida > Rhysida immarginata. The sequence continues at coordinate 209,360 of JAHWFO010020422.1, forward strand.
ATTTGTTTATACAGAATGACATAGTTTCATCTAAAGGACAGAAAATAAGTTCAAATTTGTTGTACAGTGTTATATGTATCAGAGACGTACCCTCTACAAAAGAACTTCTTTGTTAATTCAGCGTGCTAATCATGCTGATCATGAAGTCTTTTTACCTGAAAGGTTTTGAATTACTCAGAATGAACAAAATTTTTTGTTTAATATTCTCTGCCTTGTGCTTAACAGATGAGTGCAACGGAAAATATTCTAAATTACTTTCTTCCATATCCCCCTCTCTTCGAGGATTATTCATATTCTAAATTTAAATGTGGGTAGTCTCCTTTTAATGGGGAAAATCATAAAATTAAAATTTAATAAAAACAAAAAGATAAAGTCACCAATCTTGAAAAACTTGTGAGATGGAAGAAAACTTAAACGATGTAGTCTATTGAAGATGTTGTTGATAGTAGAAATTTTTTTTAGACTATTGAGGATGTAGATGAAGTCTTGTGAAGATAATGTTGATAGCAGAAAACGATAATCTTGAAGGAAGTGTTGGTTTTGAAATACAGATAAAATTTTGAAGAGGGTGATCCAAATATTTGGGATAAAATTTATATAAAAAAGCGTTTTCGAGAATATTTCTCATCATCAGTAGGATAAAACATTTTGAATGGTGAAAACAGTTTTTTTTATATAAATTTTCAAGATTGGTGACTTTATCTTTTTGTTTTTATTAAATTTTAATTTTATGATTTTCCCCATCAAAAGGAGACTACCCACATTTAAATTTAAAATTAATCATTTAAACTCCTTAGATCAATATTATTCATATTCGCTGATAAAGACGTAATTGCAAACGACATATTTTTATGAAAATGTTTTCATTCTCGCATAATTTAAAATTTATTGTTCAAAATTGCGCTGTTTATTGTTCTCGATTTGCCCTAAGGACAGCATTTTTCAATACAAAGAAGAATAAAAGATGAAAATCAGAATTGAGCGACATGAATGAAAGAATTTTTTAACTGAATCTAACACTAAATATAAATCAGATTACGTTATAATTAATTCTTTGTAACTTATTCCAATTTTTTTTGAAAAGTATTACCTGAAATAAAATTCAACAATTTAACTTCATATTAGATTATTTTATACGTTTGTTATTAGATTATCTTTTGCTTCTTACCCAAATCTTTTCAATAAAGGATAATTCTAAATGAATAAAAAAAAAGTATATGCTTAGTACGAACTAATTATTTGTTATAGACCATGTATTAAGTTATATGCATAATTTAAAAAAAAAATTATAAATGATGATTGTATTTTATTCAATGGTTAATTAAATGATTATTTTTATCCTTATTCCTATATGTAATTTTTTATGTATAATTATTTGATCTAAACTTTTTTTTTATCAAATTAATGATAAAAATTTGTGTAATTTTTCCTCACAGAAAAGTTTTGTACTGATGAATTTTTTATTTTTATTTATTTATTTTTTGAATTGGAGATAAGTCAGTTCCTTTAGATGTTTATTTATAAAATTTTACAGAGAAGAAATTTACACAATGTATATATTTTTGTATTACTTATTCATTTATAAAAGTATATACTGTGAGGTGTAACTTAAACATTTATATGTCACTCTTGTTTAAGTTTACTGTCTTCAATATATACATCGACAATAAAGTCCATAAAAAGAAAAGCGTAGCCTTTAGTAACTGCTACAATAACATTAAAGAAATAGAAAATAAATGCGCGAATTTAAGTTACAGAATTAATAAAGGTAAAAAAAAAAAAAAAGAAGAAGAAAATCGAAATTTTGTTGAAGTGCTTTTAAAAAAATCGTAGCGATCTAGTGAGAGGAATGGTGACGTTGCTGGCCAGGTGGCCGAGAGGGCTAGGTCGTAGGCTTTCTAGTTCTCGAGCCCACCTGGTCGTGGGTTCGAATCTCGCCGTGACCATGGATGTTTTTGTTTGTCCCGGGCTACGTACAGATATAACTTGTGTAACAGGCGCAAATTGACCTTATTAGTCGACGCCAAAAATTCTAATAAACCAACCAACCAACCTGGGACGTCAACATCAGTGATTACTCAGAATGCGTAAAAAAAACAGTTTGTTACAGATTTTGAGGTAACCCCTCTTCTAAAAATTTTAATATTCCTATTTAGAAAACCAGATCGTCACCAGCAACGCACATGGATTATGCACGTTATCTATTACCTCCCTTCATACAATTTTAACATCTGCAATGTTTTCTCTAGCGAATGTTGATTTATATTTAACTGAGAAAACACTTGTTGTTTATTTCTATGTCGTTTATCGATAGTATTTCGCACATTTTTATATAATATTTTATTTGCATCTGCGATCGATAAACAGTCGCTTTATCCAGTAGCGAATCCAGAGGGGGGCGGGGTCCTAATCATTATTATTCAACATTCATCCTTCTTTCGTTTATCATTCGATAAAGATACATCAAATAAGCAAAGTTCAAAGGCCGTTATTTGAACCAACCTGTAAAACAAACAAGAAACTACATTAATAAAAACTGGATATACGAGGCGTGGTAAATAATGAAGAGTCTTCAAACGAAACCCGTTCGAGTCAAGTAGGTGTTGTAAGAAGAAAGCAGGGAGCAGATAACACCAGCAAATAGAAAGAGTAGCATTTAATGAAGAGTACTGTAAACAAGTTTCTCAAAAAGAAGTCACCCGTGACGTTTAGGCACGCATCTCACTGTTTGGAAAGACGGGAAATGCCGTCATCTAAAAAAGATGTGGGCTGCTGTTTGAACCAGTCCGTAATTGCTTCTTGAACCTCCTCATTGCTTCTTGTTTGTGTTGAATCGTTGTCCCTTGAGGAATTTCTTCAACGGCCTGAAGGGAAAAAAGTCACAAGGGGACATCCGGGCTGTAAGGAGAATGTTTGAGAACCTTCCTATTTTTTTTTCTTGACTAGCGCATCCACAACAACTTCTCTTTTAGGATTATCTCGTTCAAGAGTATCTTGGGTAATCCTATGTACGAAGCTCTCTAGAAGCATATGTACGAAAGCATCAGTGAACCCGGAAAGCTAATTAAGTAGAATGTGTGATAGCTGGTACTCCGAATTTTAACACAAAATTTAGAAGACATTACTTTTCTTCAGGCCCTTACACGTAAAAGACCTGTCAGAGAGCGATCTGCTCTACATAGCTCCCTAAAACACACATATTCACAAAAAATCCGGATCACGTTAAATCGAAATTCAAAAAAACCAGCTTCAAACACATACAAATGGTGACATACCATCTTTAAACACCCTTATTTGACCATAATCGCGAATTCTCGAATTTTATTCTACGAATTTAAACCTTTCATGTATAATCAATATATCCAATTATACGAGGTGCGATCATAAAGTTCCGGGACTGGTTCAGTCAAAGAGAAAGTACTTTATTTAAATACATGTACATTTACACAGTGTCAAACTTTAAAATAGTCCCCTTGTGAAGCCATACCATGATTCCACCAATCCTGCCACTTCAGGAAAAGTCTGCAGGAACCAAATCTGGCGAGTAGGTGCGTGTGGAAGTGAAATTACGTTGTTTTTCGTAAGAAACTCACGTGTGAGGAGAGCTCGGTGAGAGGGTGCATTGTCGTGGTGAAACATCTAGTTTTTTTCACCCCAGAGATCTGGTCGCTTTCGCCAAACGTTCTCCTTCACATTGCTGGTTGCTCGAATTTGCTCGTTCTCAAATTTAATGTTCATGATAAAATCGCAGACGACCTCAGACACTTCCTCACAATAGATGTAAGATGTGATGGCTAGGTGAGATGTGAGATGCGATGGCCCGGCATGTGAGATGTTACTTGCTAGAGGAGGATATACTGTTCATCCTGTACCTGCTCCAGCTGAGTAGCATGAGTGATGATGGTAATAATCAAAAACTTAAATTATTTATACGTGGGAATACTATATCTGGGGCACCTAATATTAATGGTAGTAGTTAATTACCAAATCCTCCTATTATGATAGGTACCACTATGAAGAAAATTATAATGAAAGCATGAGCAGTAACAACTACGTTATATGTTTGGTCGTCTCCAATTAATCTTCCTGGTTGGCTTAATTCAAGTCGGATTAACAATCTTAGTCCTGTCCCTACTATTGAAGATCAAGCTCCAAAAATTAAATATATAGATCCAATATCTTTATGATTTGTGGAAAATAGTCATCGCGGTAAGAAAGTTTTAAAATGTTAGATTGTAAATCTAAGATGGAATAGTTATTTCTCTGGTTTTTCAGTTTTTGGATTATTAAATTGCAAATTTAAAGGTTAGTAAGAACTTAAATAATAATTTTAGCTTTGAAGGCTAATAGTTTTAATTAACTTAAAGTGTTAAACTAACATTAATATGAAGGATATTCCTAAAACTGAAGGGGTTAGAAGTATAATTCTTGTTTTATTATCCTTGTTAAATCCATATAATGCTGGAGACTCTGTTAATATAAATGAATAATATGATACTCGTAGGTAATAATATAAAGTGATTAATGAGGCTACAATTAAGAATATTGTTGTAATAATGTAATTTGATTTTGCTAATGCTAGAATCATTTGCCATTTTGGTAAAAATCCTAATATTGGGGGGAGCCCTCCTAATGATATTAAATTTTAAAATAGTAAGAAATCTGTCATTTTATTTTTTGCTGAAGTTAACAATTGAGGGGTAAATATAATTTTATTAATGCCTAGATGATATTATGATTGTAAATGAAATTAAAATATAAGTTAACAAGTATAGGATAAAGACTTGCTCATCAGTTATTATGGCTGCTATTATTCATCCTATATGACCAATAGAGGAATATGCTATTAATTTTCGTAATCTTGTTTGATTATAACCCCCCTACTGATCCGATAAAAGCAGATAGTAGTATGGGCCCTATTAACAGTTTATCAGATATGTTTAAAATCAAAAATAATGGTGCGATTTTTTGCCAGGTGATTAAAATTAAGCAGTTTATTCAATTTGAATTATCTATGATTGATGGCAATCAAAAATGTAAAGGTGCAGCTCCTAGCTTTATTAAAAGTGCCGCTAATAGAATGATCTGTGATAGATTTAAATATGATCATATGTAAGGTATTGAAGATATTAATACCCTTATTAAAAGTATTGATGATGCTAGGGCCTGGGTTATAAAATATTTTATTGGTGTATCATTTTTAGAATTGAAAGCTAAAATAGGAATTATTGGCATCAAATTTAATTCTAACCCCATTCAAATTGTAAATCATATAGTAGATGTGACAGCAATCAGAGTTCCTGCGACTAAGGTGAGAGTGAATGTTAATATGATAAGTATTTGAGAAGGTTGAACCTATGAGTGGGGTATTTAAAGGTTGAACCTACACTCACAGCAATTTCCAGATCATAGGACTCATTTTATTAGGTTATAGTTCTCTGACTCGATTATAAGAATACAGTACTTCGTAGATAAGTTGTACCATCCATCTTTAAGTGTTTACGAATCCCCGACTCATCTAACAGCGCCATACACAGCTTTACGAGCCAAGTCATAGGAAATGGGAATTATTTCCGGTAGAGATACGAAATCAAGTTACGAAAACATGGCGGATAGCGATACTGGACGATTTCGCCGTTCGTGTTAGTTAGAAGATTAATACAAAATTATTAGAACTAATACTACTCTTTTAATATGAAATATGGTTGGGACAAGTTATCTAGAGATTATTTATCAGCAGGGATAGTCTCTTCAACTCTGAGAGCGAGAACAGGCTCCCTCAAAAACCCAAAATTGAATAAGCCATTCTCCAACGTTGTTCGTCTTGCTCCTTCAAATTTTACCAGTTCAAGAAATTGAACGAAAACAGGAATCTAAGTAAGTTACACTTTTTCTAACGTAAATTATACTTATTTAATAATTTCAAATTTATTTGCTAACACATTTTTCTTATTCATTATTGTTACGATTATTTTTATTTACTCGTTGTGATCTGAAATGCATTTCCGCTGAACAGCATTCATTATTATCGACTGCTAACAACATGGCTAGTGTCTCGCAGCAAAAACGGATCTAAACACCGGAAGCTGTGTATCGGAGCCTTAAAGAAAGTAAGAAGAGTGGCTGACTTAATTTCAGCACGGAGATCGAATATGATATTAACTAAAATAAAATGTCACTGTTTCCCTTTCCATTATTGTAGGGAGTGAAAATCATTGATCTGAAACGCATCCTTTTTTCTGAATTTCAGATTGCCAAGGATACTAATATGAGCCTTCCTCTTCAGCAATACGTGATAGTTTCCATTTAGCTTACCCAAAGGAATGTAAAAGGAATCTTGCAGATTATTTATAATGAGAACGATGTAATGGTTGCAACAAAAATAATCCCTTGATTTTTGAACAAATCAATTCTGTTAGGTGATGGTGAATTTATTGCATAAGTTGATTGTATTGTTAAATCAATAAATGACTTTATAAAAAAATTCATGTTTGAAAATTTTTAAAAGATGTCGTTTTTCTTCCTATTGTTGTCTACCGTTCAAGAGCTGTCAACGCTACGAATACGACGATCGTTATTTTAGAATTTAGCAACAGATTTATCATTAAAATCCTTTTTACTGCCTACAAGCTTGGAGTTCTATCTTCTGCTGGCGAATTTAGACTAGAAAGATGATAAAATACAAATACAGGTCGGTATACAAATATAAATTTGTGTAAATATCTGTATACACGTGCGTAAATTTGTGTAAACAGGTGTGTAAGCCTGTGTAAATTGGTGTATACACGCGTGTAAATTTGTATTAATGTGTAAATATGGTATACAGATGTGTACAAGAGTGTAAACTTGTGTAAATATGGTATACAGATGTGTACAAGAGTGTAAACTTGTGTAAATATGTGTATAGGCGTATGTAAACTTTGTGAATAAGTATATACCCGTGTGTAAACTTGTGTATATTGTGTATACACGTGTGTAAATTTGTGTAAATATGACTATATAACTGTGTAAGCAGCTGTGAAAGTATATAAATATGTATGTAAAAATGTGCAAATAGGTATATACGCGTATAGTAAACATTCCGTTAATGAGTCTTAAGTCTTGTACAGTCGAGTCAATTTACCCGAGAATAGCGACTCGGAAATTCGGGTCAAACAGCTCTTCCTGACATCTGTGTCCAAAGACTCTCTTAAATGGGTCATATTGGAAGAATCATAGGACTCTCACAAGTGGGTCATATTAACCGCATATTGCTGTGAGTGTATAAGTATTTTGTGAGAAGGTTGAACAAAGTACAAAATCCTTTGAAAAGCTGATTTATGAATGTTAGGGTTATAATTTACCGTATTTGTGGACTTGCGCTGCCATTTGTTGGCGACATCTGCAACCACTCCCGGAGATTTTTGATCATACATCATATGTACATATGAATCGATTTTTTTTATAGGGCGTAATTTGCCATTTTGGCCTTTTATTATTACTAGTATCGCCGGTGTTCGAAATTCGACTAATTGAGACTGAAATATAAACAATGTAATTGAATCCACGAATCTCACGCGAATTGAATTGAATTCGCACTGATGGACATAGGACGCCATCTATCGGTATCTATTTGCATCCTATCGGTATAGGTTTTAAATTAATATCTCAGCTAATTGTTCTTGCAGAGACTTGTTTTATTTCCTGTGCTTCTATGGCACAGCACCTTTCGAATGAAATAAGTCTCATTCCCCTCCTTTTATAATAAATATCCCAAAAATGTTCTGCAATTTCTACGTTCGCGTATTAATATACAGTGTCCCAAATTGATGTATACACTCTTTGAAACGTTATAACTCAGCAACGAAATGAGACAGAAATATAAGGTTTGTTGTATTTTATTCCTTAAACTTCCTTAAGCCCGTACCTGTTCAAAATGTCCACCTTCTGCCACAGTACACTCCCAAAACCGACGTAGAACAGAGCGACATACCCGCTGGATTGTAGCTAATGGAATATCATTGATGGAATGTTCAATCAGATCTCCTAATTCCCCAAAGGTAGAAGTCGAGAGGGGTCAAATCGGGAGATCGAGGCGGAAACTCCGTAGCACTTCCTCTTCGTCCTATCCATCTGTGATTGAATATGTGATCAAGGAAGGTTCTCACATCGACATTAAAGTGAGGTGGAGCCCCGTCTTGTTGGAAGTAAACCTCATTTCCATTCTCGAAGAGATCATTAAGACGTGGGTTCCATAGTTTCGTTGCTGAGATATAACATTTCAAAGAGTGTATACGTCAATTTGAGACACTCTGTATATATTTCTGATACTACTTAAGTCCGTCGATCCGGTATTAAAAAAGCAGTTGTCCTGCCATTATTGCAGAGAATATGTAATGCCGAAATGTGGATATTTTTTTTTTTTACAATACCCATTTTCTTGAATGAGTTGCATTCTGTCTCTCATCGCTAAAGATGGCTATTTGGTAGCCGAAATACGTATCCGGTATTTCAAATCTTCTTATGGATAAGAGGTTCCCTCCGATTTTGGTTAATACCCATTTCCATAAAAGTTGGGACAATATGAAAAATGCAAATAAAACATGATTGACTAATTATATATTAGCAAAATTAAAAATAATAAATGTATTTGAAGTGATTGAAGTACACAATACGTACAATTTATAAATGCTGATCTTTTTATTGGTCGTCTATAATTTTTTAATGAAATTGCCATTGGCAACATGCACCATGATAGTTGGTACGGAAGGAAAAGACCGCCCGAAAGCCATAGAAGTGACACGAATATTCGCGAAACTTCTGGAAAACATTACGTCATAACTTTTCCTTCTTTAAATGCAAACTGCAATGTGGGCCAATCATTGACAACGACAACATGGGTCAAGGCAAGGCAGTGGGTCAAGATATGCGCAATAGAAGAATCCAACATGTTAGAAGCAGCGTAATAGCCAGGAATCTTGGATTTCCGTCATCTACAGTTCATAATATTATTAATAGGTACAAGACTAGCGGAAATACCACCGTTCGTAAAGAGCAAGGACGAAGACCAATTCTGACTGCTCGTGATCTTCGGATTTTCACACGTCACTGCATTAAAAATAGACATTCAGCAGTGACAGAAATTGCGGAATGGACTCTAGGATTCTATCAAAAACCTTCATCGTTGAATACCGTTCGCCACTACATCACAAAATGTAACCTGATGCTCTATTATGCAAAACGAAAAGTGTTCGTAAACACTCTGCAGAAATGTAGGCGCCTGGCTTGGGCACGCACCCATCTGAAGTGGATTGTGCTCAGTGGCGATGTGTTTTGAGGTCCGATGAATCTACATTTAAGGTTGTTGTTGGCGAAAATCGTCGGCGTGTACTTAGGACCAAAGAGGAAAAAGACAAACCTGCCTGTTACCGACTTGCTGTACAGAAGCCAGCTTCAATAATAGTCTGGGGCTGCATGAGTGCCAACGGATAGGGGAACTTGAAAGTCTGCGACGGCACCATTAATGCAAAAGCCAATATTGGAATTTTAGAAGAATATATGTTGCCTTCTCGGCGACGTCTTTTTGCAACCCGTCCCTTTCTATTTCAACAAGATAATGCTAAACCCCACAAAGCTCGCACTACAGGACAGTAGACGAATTAAGGTCTGCCTGCAGTCCTGATTTGTCCCCAATAGAAAATATATGGCGAATTATTCAGAGGAAGTTAGGTCAACAGTTAAACACCTGAAAGCTTTCGTGTAGTAGGAATGGCAACAAATTCCCTCTGCAACGGTACAGAAATTGGTATCATCTGTTCCTCGACGGCTACAAAGTGTGATCAGAAGGAAGGGAGAAGTCACGCAATGGTAATTCGCCCAATGTCCCAACATTTTTGGAGTGTGTTGCAACCGCCATTTCGCAAAAAAACTGATAATTATTAATATTAGTTAAACCATTTGCTAAAAATGTAACAAAGCTACGAATCTTTTCTATTTTTGTGAAAGGTAAAATAAAAAATCAGCCCCTTTCTCGCTCTTCTTTCACAGATATTCTTCGATTTCATAACATACAACAGTATTTTCCGATCAGAGGTCATATTTTTTACATCACGTGACCGAGATTTCGGAATAATCCTGAAACATCCGGACACACGACAGAAACTTTACAGAGCATAGAGTTCCTGAGCACATTATATACGGGTATACCTGCTAAATTTATAGTGAATGAAATATAAGATTTTAAAAACTGTTGACAACGTTTTACAAACGAACAATACTTTCTGAAGAGATAAAGATAAACTGCAATAAATCCTATTTTGTTTACAGAAGTGCAAGAATGGTTGCACAAAGGATATCTCACAATCAATGGTGTGTTGTCACAGATCCTTCTTGGATAAAAGACCTGGACCACCATTGCCAACCTCGTCATCTGTTTACGCAACAGATAAAGTTCGTATCAGAAAATCAAAGATCTATTGAAGATGCAGATCTGCATTCTTGACAAGCACATGGATATCTACTCAGCAATATTTTTTTGGTCAGAAGCTAGAATTATAATCTGAGGCGTTTTCTTTTTTTTACGCTAGAATTGTAATTGTTTAAGCAGGTAATCAAACTATAATACTTGGTACACTGGTGTAATCCAAAAAAAGCTAAAGCCCAAATCAATACAAGTTTCATTATCAGTGTTTTATTAATGTAAATAAACAAATTTTGCGTTCATTTCAGTTATTTTATCTACAGGATGGATCATAAGTCCCTTACTATCTCTTGTGCAATTCGTGTTTGTAGAAATTGACGGATAACCACCATGTGGGGACATATTTGGCCTAGGGGTAAGTCAAAAGATGCAGGTGACCGGGACGGCGGCCATCTTGCAAGAGGCCATCTTGGATGCCGTAGGATTTTAAATGAGAAGGGGGTCATGAGGCACATGATTTCTGGAAAGAATTTCTCCAGGAAAACAATGGTGCATTCCGTTTATTAATATCTTAATTCGTACAGGCATTCCAAATGGCGATTCTCGCTGTTATTTACCCTTTGCTTGTGGTGTATGTCACTAACCACAAAGGAGAGGACATAGTTGATACCTGTGTCCCATGTGAGCGTTGCCCGGCTCTTCAAGAAGTTCATGGATACCGGGTCCGTAGCAGACAATCCCAAATGTGGAAGACCGTCGACTGAAACAGATGAAAACACAACCGTAGTACAAAAGAGGGCTCACGTAGTGCACGTGGAACACCATATGTAACAGTTAACTTTTTAACTGATTATTGAGACAAACTCGAAAACTGTTGTAGCATAGGTTTGAGATGTTTTTCGTGTTTCCTCACAATTTTAAAAATTGTGACATACGCCCTTTTTAAAATACTCGATTCATATATTCAAACTCTACCATTTACATGTTTCAATGTGAACATTGCATAAAATAGCTATAAATGCTTCAGAAATTACAACAGAAAAATAAATATCGATAATTCCTTAACCTTGAGACACGGCCATTTTATGTTCGTTTTATGTTCGTTTTTTTACATACTTTACGTATGTTCAATACGCACTTGATCCTAGTGTTTTGCTCAACAACGTCGTAATAAAATTCTGAAATTCTATTTCTCAACTTTTCTTTTTTCTGTATTCTAGCAGGTTAATTATGCATAGAGATCACATGCAATTCTACATTTAAGCAATCTAATTCCCTGAAAGTTTCAATTAATTAGCACGTATTGCTACACAAAAAGCTAAATGATCTAATAAAGAAATAATATAAAAAGAATGCAAAGCAAAATGTAAATTAAGTTTTAAAAAATAAAGATAGAGCATGTTAACTTCGAGATAGAACTTGTTTCTTGTTTGTTTCCATTCAACGAAAAAACACGATTGTTAAAATCCAAGATGAAGACAATGAAAGTGGGATTGTTGCTCAGACTACTACGGTAATGTGACTTTTGAGGACCCAGACATCACCTCCTAGAGAGAAGACCTGCGGACAAAAGGTATATACATTGTTACATCATCATCAAGCGGCCAAATTTAGGACTTATTATTATTGGTAGAAAGACGATTAACAATAGCCGCTTGATGATGAAATAATTTCGTATCTGATTATGGATTCGCCGTTTTGGATGAGAACACGGCCGTCTATATCTGTCAGGCCTGACAACTGAGGATTGATGACGTCATGCTAGAGGTCGGTTGCCCCTTCTCAACGGAAATAATTTAACATTGAAATACTTTAATTGATGACAAATTATGTTTAATCAAGTTAAACGAATACTCCAGTAATATGAAAAAAATTATCGCCTCCATCAAAATGACAGGCAGACGACCTCATGTCTCGCCGACTTCTAGCATGACGCCAGTTGTCAGGCCTGTAGATATAGTACGGCCGTGATGAGAAAGTAACGAAAGCAGCAAACGTGATCCTTTCAAGCAAGTTTCATTCATAATGAAAACTTATTTTCTTACCTTATGAAAACCATAGACAACATCATTTTTTCTAAGTGAAAGGGTTTGAATGCGACTATTGTTATTTCACTTTCAAAATAAACTTTAGCTATGGCCTACTCATTGAAATTTCAACTATGAATTGCACAAGATTGAACAATGTTTCTGTGTGTCGATTGTCTGAAGGCTAGATGACGCGTCTTCATTTGGACATTTCTATCTGCACTATACTCTATCCAACGAAAGTTGGAGTGGGCGTGTCCAATTAAACTTCCTTATTCAATTGTTAGACATTGTTGCCAAAGTAGAATCAACAATGTCTAACAATTGATATAGGAAATTTAACTGGACACGCCCATTCCAACTTACGTTGGACAGAGTATAGACAAGTTCAGATTTTGATATGTCGGATTAATTTACCTATAAAAATTAGGTAATTTTGGTAAAGTTCGTTGTTTAGTTCATGAAATAATCTTATATTTGTTTTTGTCAATTTAACTTTGGGCAGCAATGTGTACGTAAGAAAGTCTCAAGATAATGAACTTTAAAAACCATTAATAAATAATAATATTGCTTGTGAAATAGAAGAAAATAAGAAATATTTTCAATAAAATTTAAGTTAAAAAAATTCAGCATTTATTGAAAGCCAAACATACTATTATATTTTATATCCAAGTGTTCCAAACATTTCTTCTTTCATTCCATATGTTTGAACTCACGCAATAATAGCAGTAAAAGCGTGGTAGGTCGCTATAAATATTGAGAAACTTGAGACACAGAAGCATTTCCAGTTGGTAAGAAGTGGTGAGTACATGTCATTATTCTATAATAAATGTAATATTCGATCTTTGCTAAATTTTAGGAATCCCGTTATATAAATTTCTGTCAGTTTTCTGCTCCAGTTAAACTTTGTCTGTTAACTTTGTGATATTATCTTTTCATATTTTAGATTGGAGCTATAATTTTTCGTTCTCTTTGATAAAACAGAAAAATGTTGTCCATTGGCTTGCTCTTCGTTTTTCTCTTTTCTGGTATACTAGCGCAGGTAACATTTTAATTCATCCGTCAGTTATCATTAAAAATGAAAAAAATAAAGAAACACACAATGAAAAACGAAATGAAAATTCCGCGACCTGGAAGAGGCGATGTGCCGAATTATTGTGGCCCCTGTGTCGCAGAATTTATTTTTTTTTAATTGATCGTAATCATTTCATTTTTCAATTTTAATATAATTACTTAACATTGGAGCATATCTCTCGTATGTAATCAATAGTTTGTTGAAACTCAGGATCTTTACAAATGGTTGCCGTGGTTTGACAAACTCCCAGCGTGTTTTGCAGGAGTAAACAGCCGTGGCGGAAGGAATGTAGGGGAGCACCATTTTGAAAGTTGAATTTCGCATTGTTGGTTTGCTCGTGTGGAATGAGCAAAATCTCATCTATTATAAGTCTAGCAATCATTGCTTAAAGTTTGGCACTTTTAACGATTTGACCAATAGGTAAGATTGTGCACAGTTGCGGCATTACATGAAATTATTCATCCATGATTGTGGGTATAAACAATTATAGATTCAGCTTTTCCTCGCAAGAAAAATTATATTTAAAGCAATGAAAAACATGTGCTTAAACTTAAAATATTTGTGGCCTCATCCTTTTGGTTTAATACCTTTAAGCCTCATCAGTTTTTTATTTATTATTTGTCTATATGTTTTATTTTTTAGATGTTTGAAGCACTGCCACATGTGCTTCGAATCGCAAAATTATGTTTTGGAAATAGTTTTGAACCAGTTCGACAATCAGTATTTTACTTAAAGACTATTTTAAAAACCGGAAAAAAGCTTTTATGAAAATTTTTTTTGTTCATAGAGAGGAATATTAATTTAAATAAGTATGCACCAAAAAATTAAAAATAAAATAACAATCAACAATGTCTTTCAAGCCTTCAAACTTTCACCGTTTTTTTAATTTTATTTTTTACTTTTATGCCCACCTTTTTAGAGTAATAGTGGATGCTTAAATAGTTGTTTTTTTTAGATTTGTTTTATTTTATTCTTATTTGGTCTTAATTTTGTTTAAAAAACAGCCACGCTTTTAATGATAACTATCAAATTATAAAGCTCTAGGTGTGAAGAAGTGATTCAAAATCCACTTGCAAAATTTGACCCAAACAGACAAACAAACATGTGAAGTTAAGTAAAGGTGTATAAAAATTAAGTTAAAATGAATTTTTCCTCAAGGAAAAGGCTATCATCTTCATATTTTGAATAAATAAAAACATTTTAAAGAATTTTTCAGTTTAATTTTTATACACGATGTTTAGCGTTTAACAAAAAAAAAAATATTGATGCTTTACCGTACCATATTACTAGATAAAAATATCCAACGGCTTTCCGCATTTATTCAAGTCTTCTTCGGTGTTTACAGTACAATGAAAACCAAATAATTGAGTTTAAAGTTTAACTATTTAATTTAATCCACTCGTGGCTCACCTTCAATTCTAAGTAAAACGTTTTAATTTTAAATATTGCTTAAACGGCTGTTTCATAAAAATTTCCTTATAGTTAATAATAAACCATAAATAAACATTTCAAAGTTGTTAAACATTTATTTAATAATTAAAACAGGCATTAGAGTTACAATATCTTATATTAATATTTTAAAATCTATACAGGAGATTTTTCTTTCCAACGCATTTCGGCGTTGGGCGGTTTGAAAAAAGACCGCTTATCATCTGAATTTTGAGCCCAGACATATACCACGCACGTAGCAATACCTTCCCATCGTGTCAAGCCTCGATGACCAGAAAAAATTAAATAACAGCCAATTTTTCGCGTTGCTTTCCCTCAAACAACAGAAAAACATGGTTCACCACTTCAGTAATAAAGTTGTGATTAGTAATCCAGAGTTTAACTCATTACTGTATTCAGCAAAAAATTTACGCTCTGGTAATTAAAACTTTAAAGGTGCTCTTTCCAATAACCCCGACGCCAATTTGCCAGACATGTGATAGAAGAGATTTTTGCATGATCTTAGTGATAAGTTTCTCTTACATAAAACCACACTCATCACCACTGCAAGAGATTCACAAAACCGCTGCAATCATTTGTCTGCATGTGTTAAATATAAATTTACCAATCCGGACCTTGTAATTTTTTGTATAGGATGACTGTTTCGACTATTCTCTAAAAGGCGAAGGAGCAGTAAGTATACATAAATATTTCATTCGCGGTGAAAAATTGAGCTATTTGAAATAATTGTTAATCATAAAATTTATTTATTCAAAGTTCATAACCGAATTTTCTTGCGTTTTAAAAATAGACACAATATTTAATTGTAAATGTTTTTGCCTTTCCAAAAAGAAAAAAACGGCCAGAGAAGCGTTGGCATCTTGCGGCGTTAAAGGTCATGGCTCAGCAGTAAGTGCAGATTTTATATTAGAATTGGATTTTTTTCGTGCATGGTTTCATTATTTTCGTTATTAATCTCTCTTTGCAGAAATACAGTAAAAACGCAGCCTGCGTAATGAAATTGTTTAAACTTGTAAGTTATAAAAATTTCATAATGTTTTAAAAGTAGTTTATGTATAATTTAATTTTTTGTAAAAATTATCCATTTTATTCGTTTGATTCTTTAAAAAAATACTTTGGGGAATATTTTTGATCTACTTTGTGTAGATGAACGACAAAGAGGAAGCATCGGCGAATAATATGGAGGCAGTTTTAAAGAAATTTGTGTTTGAAAAGGTACTCGTTTATTTCGTTTTCACTTAACGAGTTTATTATTGCTTATGCTCAAAGTTCGGTATATTTATTGTACTTGTTTTTAACTAAGAAAAATAAATGTAAATATCAATAATGTTAGAGAACAGAAAAATACAGGTAATTACTGAAAATGCTTACCACATCAATTTACTTTGCTAAAATGCTTATTATTGTGAATTATAACATTTAGACATATTCTTAAGTTACCCAGTAGGCTTAGGTTAACATATCGTGAATACATGGTTAAAAATTCAATTGTTAACATTAAATTTGAAGATGATTTAGAAGTAATCTATAATCAGTTGTCACGTGGATTTTCGCAGAGTGATTGTGACAAAGAGAAAGAACGATAAAGTTTTTAATAAAGTAATTAAATCTTTATTCGGCAAAAACAAAACTTAAAGTTATTAAGAATAATTAAAGATTGCACAGTGGAAAGTCTTCTCCGCACTGGAGCTTGAAGTAAAATAGTTCGTCCGTCTGGTCGTTGCCCGTCTTGGATGCAACACCTGATGCGATATGATGAAGTTCGCTGCTGCCGAAGATCTGAAGAAGAGACTGGATGCTGGATACACTTGAAAAGTTGATTTCAGCAATTCCTGTCGAGTTGTTGACGCACACAAATAATAAGATGTAGATATCGTAGACTCGCTACGACGAAGCACACTGCTGCTTTATAAGAAAATGAAAAGGCAAACAAAGCTAGTGACGCCTAAGGCTCCCTTGGCCTTCACTTCGCTTCAATCACGCACATTAAAGATTGACGCCCCTTTTTCTTTTCGTCGCACTCACCAAAAATAAGCACGCTACACGGCGTGAATCAATAGCGATGAATGGGACGCACTTTACACACTTTTACTTTTCGAAGCAAAATCACTTTAGAAAATAAATCATTTTCAAATGACAAGGGTAGGTACACACTTACGAAGAACACTTTTATGCATACGAAAACTGCTACCCTTTGTAACACTAATTTATTTATTTAATTACGAGCCCATTGACACACACTGAAATTATACCGTCGCACTTATATCGCTGCTTGCATTTGAACTGTGAGCTGAGCAATACCACAGATGACGCACTTTATCGCTTGACGGCAATTAACAACGTTGACTATTGAAGTCGTCGGAATCCTGCCGTTTTGTATCTGGCAAGTTATGTCGAACGTTTACGGCACGCACCTTGAAAAGGAAATAATTTGCTAGAGTTAAGCAGGGTTATACCGACGGTAACAAAATTACACAGGTCACATAAAAACAAACTTTCACACGTCGAATTACACCTCGTCTCTGTTCAGTGCTTTCAGGAAACAAACAAGTCACCGCAAAATGAGGAATCGTTGCGTCACGTGATTGAGTGATTCAATAAACTGAAGATAGTGTCCAAGTTGATAAATTCGAATTCATAAGTCAAGTCCGGTGAGTAATGTCCAATTCGTTTAAGGAGAAAGATTAAGGAAAAGAGGACGAGAATCGTGGCATTATTCCCCCTGTACCGCTCGAGACATAGGCTCTCAATGAAAACGGAAAAATGCACACGGCCTCGTCATTTTCCGTGAGTTCATTTGCGTCGGGGTGGAATACAGTTCGAAATTCGTCCAGAACCGCGACGGGAATTATGGAGTAAATTAATGAGAGGTTACTTACTCCGACAACATGTAAACTGCAATAACTGTCTATGTGGAATAGCTGCCTCCCGTCTCGTGTATCAGCTTGACGACGACGCCATTCAGTGCTTCGCCGCTCTGGGTTTCGCCCGTCGTCTCTCGCCTGCTTATTCACGTGAGGGGAAGATCCGTCTGAGCTCACGACGTTCGCTACGGCTTGGGAAGGCGTGTTTAAGAGTTCCACAAACCGCTCAATGGCTTTCTCCAGTCTGTCGCGCCATTCGTCGTCCTCTCGGTTACGCTCGTCGTCCGTCGCCCGCTGTCGCTTCTCGTCGGCGTGTGGCTCGCCGACCGCCTTCAAAGCTGTCGCTTCTCCCTGCTCGCTATCGTCGTGCGTTCCCCGGGATTCCACATATAGTATCGCATTGTCGGCGACGTCTCTCATCACTCGGGTTATCTCCCGATGATGTCGTCCTTCCAAACTGCCACTCGCTCGAACTACGCCCTCGTTCCTTTTCCACCGCTCACTCTCGCTCCGTCTCGTTCTCTCTCGCTCTTCACGCTCCCTCTTACGTGTTGCCTTCGGGATGACGGGTTCGGCGTCAGCTCGCCTGCTGACGTCACCTCTCTTCACTCTCTCTCTTGATCCTTTCTCTTGGCGAAAACCACGTGACATCAGTGACCTCTTTTCAGACGAAATCTGTTCTAATTAATTTTTTGGTACAGTAATGTTGACTTTTGGTGGTTTTTTCATGTCTGCTCTTATTACCAAAATATTTTAATTTTATTTATTTGGATTTAAGAGAAGGAAATAAAAGCTATCTGGTTTATATAATAGCTCGCTATTAGAATCTTTTCTGTAGATGAATGATATTACATCAATCGATATGATCGTTTTGATTCTCGTACTTTCGGTAAAGTTTTTAATATTTTATCTGAATTTTCATTTGATTTTTTTTAGTATCATGACCAGATAATGGAGCTTTATGCAAAATGCAAGGGTCAGAAGGTAATATTTTTTGTCCTTCAATTTTATTGTGAATTTTAAGAATACTATCACGAAGAATATACATGTAGTATAAATGTAGTAAATGTTAAAAACTGCACAATAATTATTAATATAATAGACAATTATATAATTATGTAAGTCATCAGAGAACTCCTAAGATATACAGGACGATTCAAAATGATATCCGGCATTTCCAAATTTTATTATGTATTTAATTTATAACATAAACTTACCAGACCGGGTTTAAAATACAGGAAAACTCAAATATTTTTTTATTCTAGCATTACAAATGTTATATGTGACTCCCTCCAGTCGTCCGGACAATGTCAAGACGATAGTCAATCTCATCCCAAATCCCTTTCAGCATGTCTGCTGTTACTAGTCCGAGAGCAGAAATGTTTACAAAGACATCTAGTTTCCAGAAATTGATCATACCACTTACGAATGCTTTGGCAGTAGGGTAATTTTTACGAAATGCCGAGTGGACTAAAATTATCGCAATATGCCTTTTCATTCACAGCCGCCATCTTTACTTTTATCGCGACACCACAGCCTCCAATTGCGGGAAGGTTAAAAATATTTGAGATTTCCTGCATTTTAAACCCGGTCTGGTTAGTTTATTCTATAAAATAAATACATAGTAAAATTTTGAAATGCCGGACATCATTTTGAATCACCCTGTATTATAAGCTAAAAATTATTTCCCAATACTTTGAATTATTTTATAAACTAATTAGATATCGAAGCAGCTTGACCTATATTATCAAATGTATTTGAATCCCTTCGGAATTTTGAAAATGCATTCAAGAAAATAATTTTTTTTAAGACAACGTCAAACAATTTCTCTTCGGAATGGCTTATCATCGTCTTCTCAATATGCCAGCATTAATGAGTGCGAAAATCGCCATGGTGCGCGATTTCTTAGCCGCCTCTACAGTAATTGCAAAGATGTTTACTGGGATTAAGATGAATACTTTGAGTAGGCCAATTCGTAAAATCGCCGAAGTAGAAAGATCAACAGGGTTCCACCCATATAAAGCAACTTCATATAAAAACGCAGCTTCCGACATGTCTATCCGGTAGTCTAACCTAATTATTCACCCAATCATATGGCTCACCGTTACAGAACAACAATTGTCCGTAGAGTTGCACACTCTCAGTCGTTAGTTTAATAGTGACACATTGCTAAGCGTAGTTCACAATAAAAATTGACGAAATGGGTCCTTGAACAATAGCGACGTGTCCTCAGAAAGACGTATCTGGTAGCCCGATGGACAGCAACTGATGGGTGAACGGTACTTATTCGATTACCCGATACAACAAGTAAACTTTAGCAGTAGGCTTTGTTGGGGAATGTTTCTCATCATTATGAACACAGAATTTTATCTCTGTTTTAGACATTTTATGTCTCCCACATTGTGGCAATAACTTCGTGAGCGCTCATTCTCGATTCAACATCAACTTCATAAAAAGCAACTTCATATAAAAACGGAACTTCCGATATGTCTATCCGGTTGTCTATCCGGTTGTCTAACCTAATTATTCACCCAATCATATGGCTCACCGTTACAGAACAACAATTGTCCGTAGGGTTGCACACTCTCAGTCGTTAGTTTAATAGCGCTGGAAACGACAGAGAAAGAAAAAAAATTAATATTTTGCATAAGGTTATGTGATCTATTTTAACGTTTTATTGTAATTTCACAATCTGCTTCTATCTGACGAATTTCAGATCTATAGTTTACCTACAAAGCTCTCTGGAGGCTTGTTGCTGATCTAAACACCCCTCTTAATTTTGCTAGTATGGTGGTCTGGCCTTTTTGGATGTCCGAAAAGCTTTTGACCAGGTTTGGCATAATAACCTCATATATAAGATATGATTAGTGGTTTCAAATGACGCCTTATGATGGTATTCGGAAAATTTAACCCAAACGGCATTTGTATAAGAAAATTATTGATAACACGAGAAAGCAGCTCAGCTTTATACTGTATAAGCTAACTTAATCGCCACTCGAAGCACATTTTTCCACGTGTCTGTTCTTTTCACGTATGCAAATCTTTTCTGATGTGTGAATACTTTTTGATGATATAGTATAATTAAATTAATATTGAGTAATAAAAATAATTATCTCCTTAAATAATATTTTTCTGTGAAGAAAATTTAAAGGCTTTCACTTATTTAAGTTTTGCAAATACAGACAACGCTTTTACCTAGTTTTATTTTATTTTTTTATTAATTCTTTGGTGTCAGTGGAAAAATTTGGGTATTTGAAAAAAAATAAAATCAACAATAAAAAAGTGAGCAAAGATGTGTTAATTACATAAACCTTATTAATTTTTTTTTATTCAGAATATTTTCAGTGCTATGCTAAAGTTCTTTAAATTCTGTTAATATTTTTTCAATTTCAATGTAAAAGTGATGTCCATAGCAAATGTACTTTTAATACATAGCAAAATACTCAAGTTAGAAGAAATTTTTTGTTAAACTGCCTAACTTCAATTTTCACTTATAGCAATTTTTTATGTTATATTAATTATACTGTTTTTTTTTCATTACCCACCAGAATGGTGTAGCTTTATATTTTTGTTTGGTCGACGGTTATCAAAAGGTAAATACATCCCATATATATTTTAAATTTTAGATACTGTGTTTGCCAAAAACGTTTAATTATTGCAAATATAAAAAAAAACTATATAATGAAATTCATTATTAATATACGATTATTATTTCCATATAAAGTTCACTGAGAGTGAGAAAGTATTCGTTTTAAGATTTAGTATTCATTAATGTAATTCAAAGAAGTTGAACTGTCACACTGAAAACAGATCTTCAACGTCAATAAACTGTACATCATGTGATATGTAATCTACTAATCATGAACTTACGATCTTAAGAAAGAAAATAATTATAAAATAAAATTGACATTTGAGCATTGCTTTTGCTGAAATAATATCTGATATAGATGCAATCATAATGTGGAAACCAGGACCGGATATCGTAGATTATGGATCCCTAAACCCACCGATCATGAGATAAGAGTGGTAGAGTGGCAATGAATTTGACAGTAAGTTAATCAAAAATTCGTCCAATATTATATGCAACATGATTAAAAGTGTCCGGACACTATCCTGAAATAGTTGATTCCACCATTCGTCAAGGTGCGAGATCAGCTATAAAATTATACAGGCGAGTCTGCAGATGTGACTGCAAAGCTGAAACGTAACATAAGAAAACCTCAGGTAAATGCCTTTAAACGTGGTAAAGCGATTAGGTGTTATCATTGTGGAAATTTCTGCGATGATGCTCGTTTCCCGTTCCACTCTTCAGTGATGTCGTTATGAACTGGAACCCTGTAGAGGTAAACACCGTCATTTAGTAGAAAGTGTTAGCAGAATGACTAAGAAGGTGGTAAAACGGAATCGCATAGAATTTCAACATCCTCCGGATGAAATGACAATTCTTCAAGAGCACCAAACACCCGAGTTTGGTTTTCATAGCTAAGTAACCGTATATGACGAAAACCAAAAAATAATGTGACACATTGCTAAGCGTAGTTTACAATAAAAATTGACGAAATGGGACCTTGAATAATAGCGACGTGTTTTCAGAAAGACGTATCTGGTAGCCCGATGGACAGCAACTGATGGGTGAACGGTACTTATTCGATTACCCGATACAACAAGTAAAGTTTAGCAGTAGGCTTTGTTGGGGAATGTTTTTCATCATTATGAACACAGAATTTTATCTCTGTTTTAGACATTTTATGTCTCCCACATGGTGGCAATAGCTTCATGAGCGCTCATTCTCGATTCAACACCATCGTGCGCTCTTCATGAAGCGCAGACTGTGCAGAGCTTGTTTGCTGACATGGATTGTGTGAAATTGGACCGACCTTGTCAGATTCCAGACCTAACTTGGCGTATGAATTGGAGCGTCGGGATCGAGCTGACAAAATGGCAGCAAATTAATAGATCGACACCATATTAAATTCTGGCGTAATCGACGAAAAAGACACATCTCGGCGCTGAAAATTCACATGACCAAAATAGGCCGATCTACAAAATATCGGATATAATTCTGATTATATGTATCAAGGACAGAAAGTCGAACAGAATTTCTTTATTTATTCAGTGTAATGATTATAAAGCACTTAACCAAAATCGAATTAAGGTACATCTTAGTCGACATTAAACTAACAAACAAACCATAGGAAAAAAAACATTTGTTTATACACAGTTTTATCTTTTTATGGTATAAAGTCGTTTTATCTGAAAGATTTTGAATTTTTCAGTATGTGCATATGAAGTGGTACTGGAATTTTTGTATAATGTTCTCTGTCATATGCTTCCCAGGCAACTTCACAGAAATGTTTTAAATGTCTTTTCTTCCATATTTCCCTGCCTTCGAGAATTATTCTTATCTGTTAGGATAAAGGGACTTTATGTTAACCCTTACATCATACAACCTTTGCCAAACGATATGTTTTTAAGAAAATATTCTCATTCTCATATAATTAAAATTTGTTTATTGGTCTTAATGATATTGTTTGTTGTTCTAGGTTTGCCCTGACGACAGTGTTTTTTCATATAAAGAATAAAATCGAAACTCAGAACTGAGCGAATATGAACGAATGATTTTTTATTTTAACTTCGTTAATTTTTTTAATCGAACACTTAAATTTTAATCATATTACATTGTAATCAATTATTTGTAACTTCTTGAATTGTTTTTGAAAATTTGTGTCTGAAATAAAGTTCAATAATTTAACTTCCTATTATTTTATTCGTGTGTGATGATGTTTTGCTTATCAAAATCTTGACAAAAATAAAGGGTAATTCTAAAAGAATAAAACTGGATGCTTAGCAAGTAAATGTTTATTTATATAATTTAAAGAAAAATTAACATAAAATATAAAAACTGAATTGATAATAAATAATACTTAAAAACTACACTTATGGCGAAAACTTGCTAAAATTGAAACATTATTATTAATAATTATCACTAATTTAAATATTATTATTATTATTAATAAATATTTAAAACTATGTTAAGCAAGTAATAAAAACGTAAAATTTAACAGAAAAGTTGCATTGGCGGGGGCAGGGAGGAGAAGCTTTAGCTTCCACAGTACAAAAGAATAAGTCAACTTTCTGTTTTGACTCACTTTCAATTCTATCCCCTGTTCCAAACACATCATACACCTCCAGAAAACAAATGTAGTCCATCTGGTCATATCAGTTATGGACCTGAATTTTAAGTCTTCCAAGTTAACCTTAATATTGTTTTATAACGGGAAATCAATGCAAAGGATAAAATCGAGCTGCAGAGGTAATCAAGAAAGTGCGAAGTAACGAGACTGATTAAAGAAAAAACAAAACAAAACGGGAAAAGATGAACTTTTTGTTTTGGTTGCGGGGCAGCAGCCATAAGGAGGATCTCCAGTTATCGCGATCTTCCGCCATCATGTACATGTCCTCAATGGTAATACCCAACCGACTCGAACGCAGATTCTTCATGTACAATGTAGTATAGTATCGGAGAAGATAGCCCTTTACGGTAGAGAGGTCAGGATTAGGTGCTTTAGAATTCTGTGAACAATGCCAGCTGTAGCACTGCTAGATTTGTATTATTGCTAGTTCCGTGTCACCCTGGCCAGCACCACCTCTACTCAAAGTCTGAGCGCGGAAACGTTATACATTGTTACATCATCATACGGATTCATGTTTATTCGTATTTCTATCAATAATAAGCCCTAAATTATGACTCCGCATGATGATCTAACAATGTATGAAGTTTTCGCACTCAGGCTTTAAGTAGAGGTGGTGTTGCCCTGGCCCAGATCATGGTTGAGAAGTGAGACAAAGAGCATCCAAACAAATGTCTCAAATGACCTCAAATTTTTCTCCAGAGTATAAAAAAAATATCCACAGAAACCGAAAAAATAATATCTCTAATAAAATAAAACAAAAGTTGATCCACCCAAAAAAATGAACGCATAACTACCAGTGTTAAAAAAATCATTATAATAAATATTGCATAGAAGACCTGTCGGAGAGCGATCTACGTAGGTCAATAAAATACATCTTCACAAGAAAAGAAAAGAGAAAAAGCCGGATCTCGTTAAACGGGACTTTAAATACATTTTTCTTTTTCGGGTACACGAACGTTAAAAACACGGGGGAAGGTTGGGAGTCGATTTTTGTGTGGTTGGATAGCTTTTTAAAAATATTGAATACATATATTTTTATTTTTTCATTCGATGTGTATTTCTCGAGATATTTTCTTTTTATAGTAGGGCGCCCACACCCATAGTAATACCCTATTTGCTACCCTGATTGCACCCATTTTCTACCGTGACCTAAATTTTATGATTAGAGCCTTTGTGACGACATTACACTTACAAAGGTTTATACACGAGCCGACTCGAGCAAGATTGAATCAGATCTGGAAAAAGACGCTTCTATCCTGCAAACATGATTTTAAAGACAGAGGTATGAAGATTAATCCAAATAAAACTCTATCCTCAAGATTAATAAGACCACTGAAGATACCGGGGCTTATTAGGCACTGTTTTTGATAGCCAATTGATTTTTCTTCAACAATTACACCACATTTTAGGTAAAGCAAACGACTTTTCACCACATTGACTTTTCTTCGTTTCTTGGTTTACACACTGCGGAAGACCTTAACACGAAAGGAGATGGCTACCATCTTGAAAACGAAAGTTTTTCCCGCACTGACTTATGCCATTTTGATATGGTATCCCATTAATAAGTATACTTGTCATCAATTTTATGTAGCGTTTAATGATATTATTAGAGCGGCCTTAAATTTAAAACGCACACAGTCTATTATGTAACGAAGCTTGTAACGAAGATAAAATTATGAATTTTAATGCGTTTATTAATTTTACTAAGATTAAAGAGCTCGCAAGAGCGTGAAATGCATCCTACCCATTTACGTTTTCCTGGCTCAAATTGAATGACGACGAGGAAATCCATTCGTTGTATGTTATCTCCACCACATATTACTTCGAGTTGGAAGGATGGTTATTTTCCTTATAATTCTGTCCACTTGTGGAATAGCCTACCATATGACTATCGTCAAGATATTATCATGTGTCAAACTCCTAAGTGTCAATACCATCAGAGGCATATATATAACATTATACTTACTTACTTACTTTTCAAACCCGCTTATCCGTTAGGGTCGCGGGGGCAGCAGCCCTATGGAGGATCTCCAGCGATTGCGATCTTCCGCCATCAGGCGCATGTCCTCCCTGGTAATATCCAAGCGACTCGAACTGGATTATGAACATACAAACAGATCACATGGAATGTTTTTAATGACTTTGTATTTTACTCCCTAGTGAGTGCAATAATAATAATAATAATAATAATAATAATAATAATAATAATAATAATAATAACGTTCGTGTAACCTTCTTCGATTTTTGTTGACTACAGCGCCATCTGTGAAAAAATTGATATCAAATCAAATTATTGTATTTTTTTCCTGGGGAATCCAAATCTGCAATTAAAAATGAGGGTTCCCGTTTAAGTTTTTCATTGTCACTCCCACCTACCCCATTGGGAGGTCAATTTTGGTATCCTTGATAGACCTCTTCGATACGAACAAATTTCATTCCAAACGTTTTTTGATCCCATGTGTAGTTTTCGAGATATTTCAATGTCTTCACTTAAATCGGCCATGCTGGGTATGGCAAACAATGAAAAACGTTATCACTTACTGTTTAAAGATGTTAAAATTTAATTAACACGTTCTATTTAAGAAATGTAATATATTTCAAACGGATAATAATTTTGGAAAATCAAACTTGTATTTAAGTATTTTGGATATTGTTGTAGCGTCAAAATTTATTTTTCGGTTATTATTTAATTACTAGACATTGAAGTGATCATCGAGGCCCGATGACGACAGTAATTGTTTGGGCGAAAAGTTTTGCCAATTTTATGTCGTCTTTTAACATCTAGACATAACTCTCAGAATTTTGTTTAATATTTTATAATTTATTTGCAACTTGCAACCATGGAAAAGTGACGTTTGAACAATTCCACGATAAAAACAATGTAAAAGTGAGCCTAGATTGATTCCAAAAACTAATACATGTCAATTTTTTATATTCGTGTAAATATAAAATGTTTACAGACTGATAAATTTAAATCTTTTATTATTCGTTTTTAGTTTTCCCTTTGCTGGCAAGGCGAAAAAAACAATTCTTGACCTTGCCATCAGCTGATCAAACAATCACATTTATTATGAAAATTAAAACATTAATGTGCTTCTCAACCTGCTTTATCTAATATACAAATAAATGCTTGATATGCCAACCAGCATTAGCCATCTTTGCATTTCTTAATAAGCTGAAAAGTATCGCACATCTGCTATTGTGAACGGCAAAATAAAAAATCAGCCCCTATCGCGCTACCTTCTTTCACTCATAGATACACTTCGATTTTATAGCATACAACAGTATTTTCCTATCAGAGGTTATTTTATTTTTTACCATGTGACCGAGATTTCGGAGTAATCTCCAAACATACGAAGATACGACAGAAACTTTACAGAGCATGAAATTCCTAAGCACGTTATACAGAGTTTCCCTGCTAAGTTCATAGTGAAAGAAATAAGGAATCAAAGATACACCAGAAAGTACAATATTTGTGATAGAGATAAACATAAACTGAAGTAAATCCTACTTTGTTTACAGCAGCGCAAGAAAGGGTTACATCAAGGGATATCCTGCAAACAACTATTTATTGTGTTATACATCCTTCTTGGGTATGAGACTTGGACCACTATTGCAGTCAACGTCATCTTTTTTTACACAATGGAAAAAGTTCGTATCAGAAAATCAAAGATCTAGCATATATTGAAGATGTAGACCTACATTACTGACAAGCATTTGGACATCTATTCAGCAATATTTTTTTGGCCAGCAGCTGGAACAACTGTCCCGAGGTGTTTTCTTTGTTTGTTACTTGTAAAATTAAGTAAATCAGATTAAATACAAAATTGAAGCTCAATTCACTAATAAAAGTCAATCTGTGTCTGTCTGTCTGCATTTTCACGATGATCTCCACGACCGATAATTAACATAGTCCGGGAAAGATTTTTCGCTACTTTGCCATGGATTTCCGCAGGCTGCACGGGTTTTATAAGTGAAAACCCACCCGTTATTCATGGAACGATATATACGAGGGGCGATTGATAAATAAGGTCTCCATGGCTGTAACTTTTTTATTTGTTAACCGAATTTCAAAAATCTTTTTGTATCTTATACTCACATTTGTCCTCTATGTAATGCACTATTCACTTTTCGACATAGTTGCCATTCCTTTCCAAGCATTGCGCCAACGCGTGACTAATTGGGTGAACCCGTCGGAGAGGAATTCCGGAGTTGTTGTCGACACCAGGATTGAATGGCAGCTTTGGACCCTCTATGGAGTACGATAACGTCCGCCCGCACACGAGTCACCACACACCTAACCTAACCTCGCCGTCAGAACCAACTCATGTCCCTTAAGGGGCTCTTTCTTCTTTGGGAAGTGGTGAAAGTCGCAATGTGCAAAGTTTTTCATTTTTGAACTGCAATTTTTCATCTTTGAACTGTAGGCGCTGCAACGCCTCTGGTGTGTGGTGCGGGCGGACGTTATCGTACTCCATAGAGGGTCCAAAGCTGCCATTCAATCCTGGTGTCGACAACAACTGCGGAATTCCTCTCCGACGGGTTCACCCAACTAGGCACGCGTTGGCGCAATGCGTGGAAAGGGATGGGGACTATGTCGAAAAGTGAATAGTGCATTACATAGAGGACAATTGTGAGTATAAGATACAAAAAGAATTTAGAAATCGGTTAACAAATAAAAAAAGTTACAGCCATGAAGACCTTATTTATCAATCGCCCCTCGTATTTTAATTTATAAATTCAGCAACGGTATTTACAACAATATGACAAGCCAACAATACCAACCAACAATCCACTCTTACACTGAACTTTCTTAAAATAAACGAAATATTATAATAACCCAAAAAAAAGTAAGGACAGTCATTAAAAGCAGCGGGAATCAATTTGGAGTCCGTACTTTTCACTGTAGCATTGGTTCCACAGAATTTTTCATCTATACTCCTGGTTGATTAACAAAAATTTTGTCTACAAATGAGTCTTCGAAGATAATACTGCATATTAGCTTTTTAAGTGTATATCGATAATAATTCATACTGTGAAAAAAACCTTACTTTTATTATTCAAAAATGGATCCCTTATTCAATCAACCCGAATTAAATAAATTACTTTAAATGGGTGAATGAGATTTTTATCGGGCTTTAATAACTTGCAGCGGGTTGCGCGGATTTTATGAGTGGAAAACCCGACATTTTTCATGCAACGGGTTTTATCCTGGGGATAACTCTAGAGAAGTTATGGGTGAATAAAGACTGCATATTTGTCAAAGTTGGAAAAACGTCAAATTTAATTATTATAAAATTTACCCTAAACAATCTGTATTTTGTTTATTTTTTGTTTATTTTTTGTTTATTTGTTACTTTGCAAGCAACGGGCTATGACAGCCCAATAACAGCTTACAATAATAAAAATAATACAATGATATTGTATAAAAAATAAATAACGTATAAAAAGAATAAATATAGTATTATTAAATATAGACAAGGAAAGTAATTATAAGATAAATATAATTGTTCAAAGTCGTTTTTAACATAGTGATTATAATTTTAAAAAATTTAAATCAATAAAAATTGTATATTATCAGGAATAAAAAAATAAATGTAGAAATATTAATCAGCAAATCTAGGTAAAGAATCATAAGATAATGTTTTATTTTTAATAATAGTTTGTGTATATTGATTATAACTCATAAAATTTAGATCAATTTTATCAGACATGACGTTACAAAATTTAAACATTCTATAAAAAGGGAGATTGCTTATATTTTTTTTTTGGAAAAGGTAAATAAAATATATCATTGTTTCTAGAATTTAACATAGGTACACGTAGATTAACTGAATTTAGAAATTTTGAAGAATAAATTATACTACGGTAACAGAGATCAAGTATAATTCGCCTGTTAATTAATTTCTCACATTTAAAAACATTTCGGAGATAAGTATTAGACACATTTCTATTATTATTAAAAAAAAAAGTAGGATGAAAAAGTCTAAAAAGTGTACGTAAGAAATCTGACTGTATTTTTTCTAAACATAATTGCAATTTTACATGATAAGGAGACCAAATAACAGAGGCATATTCTAATGCAGATCTGACTAAGGTATTAAAAACGAAAATGGAAAAGTTGATATTATTAAAACTTAAGGAGTTTCTAATGATAAAATAGGAAACTCGATAGGCCTTAGAAATTATAAAATTGATGTGATCAACAAAGCTTAATTTGGAATTAAAGATGACACCTAGATCCTTAGTAACTGTTTTTTGTGGTAGTTTAGAACCATTTAAAGTGTAATTAAATTTGCAATTAGTTTTCTTGAGGGAGTATGTAATATAATGGCATTTGTCATTGGTAAACATTTTGTTTTGGTTGCACCATTGTCCAATTGAGTGTAGGTCAGGTTGCAATTTTTTGGCAATCAGTAGGAGTACAAACAATTTTGCCTAATTTAATGTCATCCGCAAATAGAAATATCTGAGAGGATTTTACCACCTCAGGAATATCATTAATAAATATAATAAATAGTAAAGGCCCTAAAATAGACCCCCGAGGAACCCCTGAAGAGGACACAAAACTAGGTGAATAAATATTATTAATAACATCATAATTAATCTATCGTCTCCTTAACAATGATCAACTTTATCAAATGCTTTTTCGAAGTCAATATAAACCATATAGACTTGTTCATTTTGAGACATAAACTCGAAAAAGTGTATGTTATAGCATGAGTTTTAAACGGTTTTTTGTAGACAGTTTTTTTGCGTTTCCTCATAATTTAAAAAATTGTGATTATACGCCCGTTTAATAAACTCGATTCTTATATTCAAACATCTTTCAGTTAGATGTTTCAATATAAACATTGCATAAAATAGCTATAAATGCTTCAGACATTCAACAGAGAAATTATGAAAGTATGTCAAAAATTCTTTTATCGATAATCCCTTAATTTTGAGACACGTGGCGTTTTACGTTTGTTTTATTACATACGTTACATATGTTCATTAAGCGCTAGATATTGGCTAAGGTTTCTCTGAAAACATCTAAATGTTTTGCTGAATAACGTCCTAATAAATTTCTGAAATTCTACTGCTTCGCAACCTTTTTTCTGTATTCTGACAGATTAATTAGAGGCCACATGCACTTCTATAGTTAAGCAATCTAATTCCCTGAAAGCTTCAATTATGTTAGCATCTATTGTTACACAAAAAAGTAAAACGTAAATTAAGCTTTAAAAAAATAAAGGGAGAGAGTGTTAATTTCGAGCAGATTAATAGAACTTCTTTATTGCTAAGCGTTTTCTCTATTCGAAAATGTATGTCAAAAGTAATGGAGAGAACAGCAGGGACAAATTTCAAGAGATGATTTCCTCCACTAAAAAACAAACAAACTAAAAACAAATAAAATCTCATTCTCTAAACACATAAATTTACATATATACAATTCAGAGAAGCAACACGCATAATTTAGTCATTTATGATATACTCGTGTCCATAACACAATATGAGACCAGAAATAAACAATGAACTTTAATAAAATTTGATATGGAAAGACGATCATGATTTGCTGAACAGAAATGTTCCAAATATCAAGTAGCATATTGTCGCCTGCGCTTTGAAGCGTCGTAATTCATACAGTAATACTGGAGAGTTAATAGACGGGTTGCGCAGGAAATAGGTACGCGCATGCACCACTTTCTGTGCCTTCCTTCATTTCCGACCATAGAATTGTCTGAGGCAGAAAAGAGTAAACAACAAACGAATTAACCAATAAAAATGCCGTATTGTGTTGCTCCTTGTTCAATCAATTCGCAAAACGCAAATTTATTGAGTAAAGTAACATTTCATCGATTTCTGTGTACCGTTTTATGATCTCTAACTCGATAAAAAATTAATGATAAATCGCGGCACTCGGCAGTCAATCTGAATAATTTCGACTTTTAGTCACAGCCAGCAATGAAAGTGCAGTTATTAAGAAAGCGAAAATATGTCTAAGCACGAAGTAAGCTAATGTTTGTAAAGACGCAACCTGTCTATAGGAAGATTCATCTTCTAACAGTTACACACTTCTCAAAAAGAGCCCTCATTATATTTATTCGGGTGTTTACGAGATTTTGGACCAATGAATGCCACTCCTTATCGCTGGCAGTATTCAGGAAAGTCGGGGGGGGGGGGGGGGACATGCTGCTCAGAACATTGCGCTCTTGCAGTCCGACAACGCTCACTTCTTCTAGCCACTATTCAGCTTAAACCAATAC
Source organism: Rhysida immarginata (assembly GCA_023313115.1). NCBI lineage: Eukaryota > Metazoa > Arthropoda > Chilopoda > Scolopendromorpha > Scolopendridae > Rhysida > Rhysida immarginata. Next base: position 241,617 of record JAHWFO010020422.1, read on the forward strand.
AAACGGACACTTCGGGCGTGTATACCGATTGTTCAGTTGTTGCTTAGGTGTCGTCCATAAATTAAATAACGCTTGAAGGGGGGGGGGGAGGAGGTTTGGGCCAGCGTTACGCACCGTTATAAAGAGATAGGGAGAGGGATTAGGTCTCGCGTTACGTAATTTTTTTCTGAAATTTATTAAAGACTAAATTTATGGAATGTTAAAATTATGAACTACGAGCCAAGACGTCATGCTAGCTAGACGTAATTTGTTCTTTTATTTAGCTCTTTTCAAGTCTGAGTTAGTTTGTTTTTCAAAATTTTTATCATAGAATTATTGTTAGCATGACTCAATAACGGTAGCAGCATTGAACCAAATAGAATCACAATAAATAATTGAAATACTGGATGGTTTCTGCCCTTCCCCCCAAACGGGCGAAAGCCCAAGCAGGGGTTAATGATAAAAGGAAAACAATAAAAATAAGAAAAAAGAAAGCAAAAGAAATCAAAGTCATTATCACAACAAGTAATACTGTTGTTAAAAATATTAATCATTTAAGAAGCAGGATCGATCCACCAAAGGTTTATACGGCGATTAATTCATCAACATTATTGATGACAAACGGCAAGAAAAATTCTTTTAATCCTACAAGTAATTCTGGATGGTCCATGTAATTAGTAAAATTTGCTGATCCTTGGGAAACTTTTAGCAGGCCTTGAATGTAGTGGCTTCCCATAGTCTTCTGCATTCCTCTGCCTTTTCAGTGGGTGAAAAACAAACAGAGGCATTCCATATCAAATTGTGAAAACCCATCTAATATTATGGCCTGGATTCACAAAAGCTTCATTACCGACTTAACGACAACTTGTCCTCGTACAGCGTCTAACCCAGAGACCGTTAAGAAAAAGAGACTTGGGATTTCTTCAGTTTTCCATTCAAATCGCTGTAATAACTTCGATCGTCGCGTCATCTGGTTCAACGTTAGCACATCAACAAGAACAATTCCTAACTGACGTCTACTTGCAAAAACGGATTGTTATTATATGATGTGCCTTTTATTATACTAAAATCCGAATGTGCCTTTTTCACTTCTTTCCTTTTCTTCCGTATCCCTGATACACAATAATATTTAAACAACGACGATTCTTTTTCTCACCGATGATTTTGCTATAATATAGCATCACGGTATCGAACGGGGGATGACATTCAATACACGAAAAGAATTGCTCGTAAATAGTTATAACAGAAATAAGCTTCGACGGTAAACTTTGCATTTACTGTATCCAGGAGCCGTTAAGAAAGACCGTTATATCTGATTCAGAGACTGACTACCCAACTCGTCGTTTTTTATGTAACTAATTTTGGTTGGGCAGCTTGGGCAACAGAATCCAGAATGCGCTTTGTAGTTTCGATTTTTACAGTTTTTGTTTCGATTGAAGTACATGACAAGAGATGACCGTTATGCTGTATGAAGACGAAAGACGAGCGTTAATGCTTCACGAAGATGGGAGTTGTCTCGTAGTATTCTGCTATTCTGCAGAACGCGGTTAGAGGACGGCCTCCTTTACTTATATCATACCTTACAATTGTTAGATTGAGTTGTATTTAAGTTTTCCAAAAATTTAGAATTCACACAAACCAGCTCCAAATGGCTCGTAAATTTGGTACAGCCAAATACTGCAAGATTCGTTATGTAATACGTGTTTATTTATTTATTTAATCTAAAGGGAGATACAAGTCGTCCATCTAGGGCCAGTATGGCGGGGGCCGACGAGATAGGTCCCTGGATGGGAGGGGGTTCTAGAAATTTAGGCGTCGACTAATAAGGTCATTTTGCACCTTTTACACAAGTTATATCTGTACGCAGCCCGGGACAAACACAAACATCCATGCCCACGGCGGGATTCGAACCCACGGCCAGGCGGACTCGAGAACTAGAAAGCCTACGCCCTAGCCCTCTCGGCCACCTGGCCGGCGGTTCCTGGATGGGGAAATAAGATACAATTCTTGATAATTTATAAATGGAGGGGAATCGTGAGGGGCTGGAGTTAGTTAGGTGGGGGTGTAGAGAGGAAGTTCTTTAGACGGGATTTGAAAATATTGGTGCTTGGTGACGAACGGAGATCTGGGGGTAAAGTGGACAATATGGGCTACAACCAAGAACCTTTGTCCTAACCTAACCTAACACCAAGGAGAAATATTATAATTACTCTTGAGCTGGTAGTTACGTCTAATATGGGCAATTGGGAAGGAATTTCTGTGTCGGGTGTTGTAGGGGGGTGTTCTAACGGTTGTAAGTACAGGTTGGGGAATGTTGTTAATTGCTTTATATATGAAAATTGCTTTTAGGCTATAGTGGTACTTTATATAGCACACATTTTACACGAGTTACATAACGATACATGGGTTGAATGTGTGTGTTCTAAATTTTTTTAACTGTTTTTGTCGTTACATTATTCGTTGTAATATATGGTTTACTTAATAATTTATACAAATACCAAGTAAAGAAAATAAATAAAGATCCATTAACAAAGGAACTGGAAGGTTATTTTGGTAAAGTTCGTTATTTAATTCATGAAGTAATATGATACTTGTGTTTGTTTAACTTTGGATAGCATTGCATGTCTCAGTGTATCTCTCATACGATTTAGAAAGTTTAGAAAATATTAATAAATAATATTACTTGTGAAATAAAAGAAAATAGGAAACATTTTCGGTAAAATTTATGTTAAAAAAATCAGCATTACTCAGCATTTAATTTCATATCATTATAATTTATGTCCAAGTGTTCCAAAATATTCTTCTATCTTTCCATATGTTTAAACTCACGCAATAATATCAGTAAAAGCGTGGTAGGTAATATAAATATGGAGAAACTGGAATCACAGAACCATTTCCACTTGGTAAGAAGTGGTGAGTACATGTAATTTTTTTAAAATAAGCAAAATATTCAATCTTTGTTAAGTTTTAGGAATCCCGTAATAAAACCTCTGCCCATAAAGTTCGGTGAGTAAACCATATTGCGTATTGCTGGCTTACATGAAACAGCAGTTACTATCCTTCAAAGTAATCCCGTCGATGGTAATGTACTTCTGGGAACAGCTGTACAAGTCCTGGAAACTCCTGGCATAGTCGTTTTTAGGGATAGCCTTCAATTGGGTCATAACATTAGTTGGAGGGCGTCTTCACGGTGTTCCGGCCTCCTCAGAACCGTTTAAACCACTCATAAACACACTTCACAGTGATAGCACTTTCTTTGTAAACTGTTGTCAGCATTTAATGAGTCTTTCGTTCACTCATCCATTTTGGGTTTCGACCTCGCGCATCATACCTTCACTTTTCAATGTCCTGTTTAAACACGATAACACATTCGCAGCGCTGATTCTCTCAAATTTATTTAAACATGTCTCGATCTGTCTGGTTTTTCAACAATCAGTATTCCAACTTGGATTTCAACAATCAGTGTTTTTTCGTTTGTTGGAAACAATGAAGATTGGATTGTTGCTCGGTCTACTTTGGTCGGACCGGCACTTTGTTGCCCGGACTTTTTAGTGCCCGGCCTGTCTTTCTAGTTGGCTTTGTCGTTAGCAATATGATGTCATTCACCGAACTTTATGGACAGAGGTTGTATAAATTTCTGTGTCAATTTTCTGTCTCTGTTTAACTTGGTCTATTAACTTTGTGATATTATCTTTTCATATTTTAGATTGGACACTATAATTTCTCGTTCTCTTCGAGAAACAGAAAAATGTTGTCAATTGGCTTGCTCTTCGTTGTTCTCTTTTCTGATATTCTAGCGCAGGTAACATTTTAATTCATTCGTCAATTATCATTAAAAATGAAAAATAAAATAATGAAACACAGGATGAAAAACGAAATGAAAATTCCGCAACCTGGAGGAGGTGACAAGCCGGATGCTCGTGGTCACTTGATTGCAGAATTTTTCCTTTCGTCTTTTTCAATCCTAACAATAATAATTACTAATTTCCATAACCGTCACAGAGGAGAAATAAGATAAGTGACCGATTTCAGATGCCAGCATCGTACAGTGGGAAAGATCAACAATGTAGGTGGACAAAAATATTGTTTTCAATTTTTGCAAATCCATTGATTTTGATTTTTCCTCGTTCTTGACACTCCAATGCACCCTTTAGCTGCTTGTGTAAGGTCTGTAAAGAATTTGAGCTCCCTTTCCTCTCATTTGTTTGACTGTATTATTGTCTTTCATTGTTTTTCGCAGAGCTCAAATTAAGTGAGGTCACACTATTTTGTTAAGTCTTGTCAACAATATAACGAAAATTATTCCTTTGTAATTTTGTCCACCTATATTGCTGATTCGCCCCACTGTGCATCGAGGCGAAATAGCTAAATGCGATTTGAAGACGAATGAGAGCGAAGCGGCACTGTTTACATTATCAAGACGTTGCAGTTTAGCATTTTCAGGAATATAATTTTCTATTACAGGATCCGTTGTTGCGAGGAGTGGCATAAGGAGAAAGTGACAGCTTTGCGCGCTCTATCTTATTTCTCCTCTATGGTAACCTCTAAAAATTAGCATGAATTTACTTTGAACACCGAGAGATCGCATTAATTTGGGAGCACATCATGACATTAGTATTTTGTACATAACCACTTGAATTGAGTACCACTCGAATTTAGTGCATCGAAATAAGTTTTCTTTTGGATCCGTGATGTTTTCACGGGAGAAATACTCGTTTTAATATAATTACCTAACGTTGGAGCATATCTCCATTATTTAATCAATAGTTTATTGAAACAGGATGTTTACAAATGATTTCCGTGGTTTGACAATATCCCAGCGAGTTTTGCAGGAGTGAACAGTTAGGTGGAGCACCATTTTGAAAGTTGAAGACCGCATTGTTGGTTTGCTAGAATGGCATGAGCAAAATCTCATCTACTACAAGCCTAGCAATCAATGCTTAAAGTTTGGCGCCTTTAAAGTTTTGCCCAGTAGGTGGCGATGCGCACAGTTGGTGCATAGCATGAAATAGACAAGTTTCAGCATGAAATAGACAAGTTTCAGCGATTACCATCGCCATCTGATGAGAAAAAAACAAACGTCTAAAGGAGGTCTCCGGTCACCAGGTCCTTTCTCGCTGTCCGCTGTCCACAACAAATTTCAAAGCTGTTTTTTGTTGAAGAAGTGAGTCAAAAACCACTTGCAAAATTTGACCGAAACTGACAAGCAAATATGTGAATTTATAAAAATTAAGTTAAAACGACTATCCACAATCAATTTATTTATAAAAATTGAGAAAACCCCAACAGTGAAAAAGAAAACTTAAAAAAATAAAAAATAATTAAAGAATAACAATTGTATCTATGAGGATTTTTATACACGCCATACCTCAGATGTTTAAATTATTGATGAAAAATAGGAAAGTGGGCAATAATTCATCAATAATTTAAACATCTGAGGCGTGTATAAAAATCCTCATAGATCCAATTATTATTCTTTAACGATTATTACGCCAGTAGGAAAGATAGTCCCAGCCTGCGAACTGTAGATAGCGTAATGCTTCCATGTCCGCAGTGGCGCAATTGGCTGGCGCATCTGCACGGTGAGCAGAAGGTTCCTGGTTCGATCCCAGGCTGTGGAATTTTCTTACCTATTTTTCATCAATAAAAAATAATAATGAATATAAAAACACCCTACCCCTTCCCTGTTACAATGGAACTTAAGAGCAATGGCTTTTAATAAAACATTCCAAATTTAAAAACATATTTTAATATACAAATATTTCATAATGGGCAAAATTTTCATAAAGCCTATTTACAACAAAGTCTTAAAATGCTGTGAACATTGTCAAGTCCTACTTTTCGGAAACACGGAGTGCACAAGACCTTGTGGGAAGATATTCCAATCGAAAATAATTTCCAATCGCCGAGATGAAGAGTAATTTCTCCGTTCATAGTTCTGAAAAGAACTCTTGATTTGATGTGGAAAATCTTCACAAAAAAGGCCCATTATGAACAAGTTCCATAATTTTAAAAGCTTAAACGTTTTCGAGTGGTAACCACTCATCTTCAGAAGCAAGTAAGGTGGATACAAATGAAAACAAAAATTGTGGATATTCGATATTTTAGAAATTATTCCCCCAATGTTATTGTATTTAAATGCATTATTGAAATTTGTGATACTTTTAAGTTTCATGACGTCATGCCATGTGACCTTCTGTTTTTTGCTCTTTCTTAAATTTTTTGTTTTCATTTGTATCACAAACCACAATCCAAGATGTAAAGATTTAAATATTGCTTTAAACGGCTGTTTCATAAGCATTTGCTTATAGTTAACTAGCTGATATGCTCGGCGTTGCTCGGGCTGTTTGTTTCAGGAAATTTTACAATATCTGACTTTGAATATTAACTGAACACATGAAAAATCCTTAGAATTAATACAGTAAAAATTCATTTGGAAAAACAAAAAGAATTCATTAAAAAAGCTCGCACTGGAATTGTGTGTCCAATTGAGTTTGCCTAGGAAAATTCGACATTGCATCCTTAACATTTTAAAATATAAAAGAAAGGCCATGAGCATTGAATTTTTTTTATATAAGTAACAGCCTGGATGAAGTCAAAATGTAAAGAAATATTAAGGATTATTGATCCAGGCAAAAAAGCCCAAAATAGGGTTGATAAGTGCAGCTAAAAGATATTTATTTAATTACAAGTTATCATTATTAAAAATAGAACAGAATTTAAAACCAAGGATTGAATTCTTTCGATCCATATTAAAAAATTATTTCATAGATGGATTGACAGTTGAGAAACTGCAGCCTCATGAACACCCCTCGTCAACATTTAACTGTTTCAATAGAGTTGTATTCAGTCACAGAGCGTGGAATCATATCCTGAATGTGATTGTTCATATTGACAGTATCAGTTTCAGTTATAAGGATGGACCTCTCACAAAAATCACACCAAATTTCATTGCTCCTCTTAAGCGTATTGCTCCCGAGAACTGTAATTGCTTCTAGGGTAAGTAGACTAACCTAAAAATGCCAGTCGCAACCGCACGGAACCATCTGAGAAAGCGGCGACGCAAAGGCGTTTATATTTCTTGCTCCCACCAGCCGAAGCTGAAAGAAATTTGCCATTAATGGATACTAATTTAACTGCCATTCTTTAAAACACTATTATGCAAAGCAAAGAAACAAACCACTCTAAACGTAATAGGGCCAATCGTAAATTAATCACTATATGTACGGCCTAACGTACATTTTCTATTTACTAGAGAAGTGCTTTACTGAGAGAGTAAGTAACGGGAAAGAAGGAATATGGGAAATACTTATTAACCTCTTACCTCCGAATGGGTAATATGGATCTCAATCCTTCGATCTGGTATGCCTCCAACGACCAAGATGCGACCACCCAATTCCTTTCGTACAGCTCCTCGTCCGTCACTTGTTGAGGGCTCAGGATTTGACGTACCTCCTCTGATTCCAAGCCTTTCACACTTATTATACGTTCGTAATTATCGCACTCTCGAAAAATTTCCCGGTTGCGTTGACGTGTAAACCGAGAATATATTACGACGCAGTTTGCCGCTGAAGTAACGTTGAACCACTCGAAGCCGACGGGCTGCCAGTTTTTTTCTGGAATATGTTTGGGCGACGCGTCGACTCTTTAATTCCTGCCAACGATAATTCGCTCGTCGTGATCAAGTCCCCTGCAACGGTAAGTTCATTACTAAGGAAGGTATTTATTGCTGCTCCTTCGCTTAATTCAGCACTCGAGTTCTTTAGCACGGGATTTTCATCTTCATTGAGACATACAGATGACACATCAATTTGTCCATTTGCAGGGAAAATAAGAGTAGTTTTCTCGACGTCTCTTCGTTTCCAATTCTCGCTCACTTCTCTGCCATCAAAAATCTCAATTTTTTTATTTGTACATTTGCGCATGGACGTGCCACGCCCACGCTTCCTTCTCCTCCTACGCAGCTTCCTCTTTCACGCTTTGCCATTCTATGTACGACTCCGTCAATAGATGGGGTTAGGCTCATCGCTTCTCTTTAGCTGCTTTGCTGCGGCCTGCGACGTGATCACCAAACTGGGTGACAAGAATAATTTCTTATAACTCTCCAAAGGTTTTAATAAAAAAGAAATAAGAATGATTTATTTATTTATTACCTTTTATATCATCCCCCTGAAAACGTGATTCATTAAGGCAAGCAATCGTAGCCGACGAAAAAGATGAATTTAGAGTTGTCTACGGCAAACGAATTTCATCATCCGTTGTTGACATGATTATAGCGGCTAGAAGAAGTTCTTATTTCAATGCACACTCAAAATAATACCAGAGAGCAACAATGGAGAGAGCACTTACGGAATACAAACCTCTCTTCAGTTTTGCACTGCAACACACAAAACCCTTCGATTTTAGTGCAATTGAAATAAAATCTCTTTTAAGCCCGTGATTTCTTCACGCGAGAAATGCTCGTGATTAAATAATAGCCAATTTTTCACATAGCGTTTCCTCAGACACCATAGAAAAGCCTGGTTCATCACCTCAGTTATAAAGCTGTAAAACTCATTACTGTTTTTAGCGCAGCAATGGTGTTCAAAACTTTAAAGGTGCCAAAATTTCCAATAATCCTGACGCGTATTTGACAGACTAGTGGCAGAAGAGATTTTGGCAAAAGCTTAGTGATAAGTTTCTCTTGCACAACCAACTCATTATCACAATGCTAATAGAACGACTGCAAGAGATTCACAAAACCGCTGGAATCATTTGTCTGCATGTGCTACATATAGATTTATCAATCCACACTTTGTTGTAAATTTTTATTTAGGACTGTTTCGACTATTCTCTAAAAGGCGAAGGAGCTGTAAGTAGATATAAATATTTCATTGACGTTAATAAATTGAGATGTTAATCATAATATTTATTTATGAACAAGTTTTTAACAGAATTTTCTTATATGTTAAAAATAAATATAATATTTAATTGTAAACGTTTTTTCATTTCCAAAAATAAAGGAAAGATCGATCAGAGAGAGGTTGGCATCGTGCGGCATAAAAGGTCATGGCTCAGCGGTAAGTGCAAATTTTATATTAGAATTATATTGTTTTCGTGCATGGTTTAATTATTTTGGTTATTAATCTTTCTTTGCAGAAATACAGTAAAAACGCAGCCTGCGCAATGAAATTGTTTAAACTTGTAAGTTATACTAATTTCATAAGTATAAATTTAGATTTTTGTGAAAATGATCCTTCTTAATCTTTTATATTAATTCGCTCGATTCTTTGATAAAAAATACTTTGGGAAATGTTTATTTGTGTACTTTTTTGTCTAGATGAACGACGAAGAGGAAGCATCGTTTACTGATATGGAGGCAATTTTAAAGAAAGTTACATTTGAAAAGGTACTCGTTTATATTCGTTTTGACTTAGCAACTTTATTAAATACCATATCTTATACTCAAAGATTGGTAGATTTAATATGCTTGTTTTTTATCTAAGAAAAATAAATATAAATATCAGTAATATTAGAGAGCAACCAAATACCGGTAATTCGCTCTGAAATTGCTTACCACTCCAAGTGTGTATACTCGCAAAACTTCTTATAATGAATTATAACATTTAGAAATGTTCATAATTTTACAAGTAGGCTTAGGTTATACAGGGTATATCAGATTCGATGGTCATAAAGTACCTAGCGTGATCCTTTGCATGATTACAAGCTTAAAGTTCCTTATGCAAAATGTTCAAAACTCAAATGTTAAGGGTCTAAACATCACGCGAAGTTTGCTGAAAACTTGTCGAAAACGTCATTTAATCTCAACAATTGCCGCCTATTTAATTGTAATTGCCCCTTTGAATTTAATGAACTGCTGGTGCGGAAAGTTCATAAATGACGTAACGACGCAATTTAAATTTTGAGTTTTCGACATTTTCGATAAGGAACTTTAAGTTTGTATTCATGCAAAGGATCACGCTAGGTAATTTATGACCATCGAACCTCATACACCCTATATATCGTGATATATTGGTAAAAATTCAATTATAAACTTTATATTTGAAGAAGATTTAGAAGCAATCAATGTGCGGTGTCCTCTTTTCAGACTACGTGCGTGTAAATTAATTGTTTTGTACAGCGGCGCTGACTTTTGGTGTTTTTTGTTGTCCGCTGTTATTAGCGAAATATTTTAGTTTAAATTATTTGAATTTGAGAGAATGAAATAAAAGCTATAAAAGCCTTAGAAGCTGTCCTTTTTATATAATCGCCCGCTATTAGAATCTTCTCTGTTGATGCATATTAGAATAAACGATATGATCGCTTACATTTTCTCGTACTTCCGATAAAGAGAGGGCACTACACGTTTACCCAGTGAAGTTTTTAATATTTCATGTGATTTTTCATTTGATTTTTTTTTTTAGTATTATGACCAAATAATGCAGCTTTTTGCTACCTGCAAGGATCAGACGGTAATATTTTTTTGTGAATTTTAAGAATACTATCATGAAGATTATATATGTAGTAATTTATGTATAGTAAGTGTTAAAAACTGCACAAAATAATAGAAGACTACATAATAATGTAAGTAATCTGAAGTAATCAGAGAATTCCTAAAATATGTTGTAATCTAAAAAAAATGTTTGCCAATATTTTGAATTAGTTTTTAAACCGGTTAGATAGCGATTGTAAAATTTGCTGTAATTTCGCACTGTTTATTTGAAGCAGCTTGTCCTATGTTATCAAAAGTATTTGGATACTTTCGGTTTTTTGGAAATGCATTCAAGAAAATAATTTCATTAAGAGAACTTCAACTAATTTCTGTTTATCTTCCAAACATGCTGTCATTGATGACTGCAAAAAATCACTGTGCGCGATTTTGTATCCGCCTCTATAGTAATCACAAATGTGTTCTATTGGACTAATAATTAAGATGGGCACTCTGAGCAGGGTTGGACGCTCATGTTCAAGAAACCATTCTTGCAGCATCATGAGTTTTGTATGCATGGCATTAGATCTTTTCCATAATACTGTAACATTTTTTGTATTTGTTTCGAATTGTGCAGAACTTATTGCCTAGGTTCATGCTCTTTGGTAAAAAAAAAAAAAAAAAAAAAAAAAATCAACATCCCGAGTTCTACCCATACAGAATGCGATGGAAACGGCAGAGGAAGAACGAAATTTTAATATTTTTCAACAGTTTTTTTTTTTTTAGTTCTTATCACGTCCCCGTCAGTTTATACGACCTACTTTTAACGTCTTATAGCAATTGCACCATCTACTTCTATCTCAAAAATTCGAATTCCCTATCTATAATTTACCTGCGGTGTTTTAGATGAAACTGTTACACAAATGACACCTGATGATGGAACCCGGAAATTTATTGATAATACGACAAAGCATCTCATTTTATGAGGTACAGCTTACTAACCTGCAATCGAAGCACATTTTTCCACGCGCCTGTTCTTTGCACGTATACAAATATTTTCTGATACAGTTGATGTGAATAGTTTTCGATTATGTAATGTAATTAAATTAGTATCGTTTATTAATAATCAGGTGATAATTATTGACGTAATAATATAATCATCTATTTAAGCAGTCTAATACTTTCCTCTGTAGAAAAATTAAAGACTTTCACTTATTTAAATTCTACAGACATACACAACGCTTTTACAGTTGTTGTTTTTTTAATTCTGTGAGGTCACTGGAGAAATTTTGCTATTTGAAAACAAGTGAAAAAAAAATCAGTGTTAGATAACATTAAATGCACAACGCTTATTGAATGTTTTTTTGTTTAGAAGGTTTTCAGTGATATGCTAAATTTCCTTAAATTCTGTTAATATTCTTTCGATTTCAATATAAAAGTGTTGTCCGTGGCAAATTCACATTTAACAGACAGAAAAAATGTTGATAATAAGTTAAGAGAAATTATTTGTTAAACTGCAAGACTTCAATTTTGATATGGAGGAATTTTAGTGTTTTAATATCAATTATATTTTTTTTCTCATTACCTAACAGAATGGTGTAGCTTTGTATTATTGTTTGGTGGATGGCTATCAGAAGGTAAATATATCCAATATATATATTTTAAATTTTAGATGCTGTGTTTATCCAAAATGAATAAGTATTGCAAATATTGCCGTGGCCTGGTGGGCTTTCACTGAACACAACTTCTGTGAAGTTAAGCTACATCAGGCACGGCTCGTCACTGGATGGGTGACCATCCGTGATAGCCAATCTTTTGGGCCCCCCCCCCCCCCCCCGGCTGCTGCGACGATCATACAGCAGTCGTGAATCCAGGTCCATCCAGGGACCCAACTCGTCGGCCTCTGGCCTTACAGGCCCTGGATGGACGTATTGGATCCAATTAATTATTTAATTAATAAAAAAATTTAGATTAAAAAAAAATGTGTGTTCTATTTCTTGTGTCGGAAAATATAAAAAAACAGACTATTCAATAGGTAGAAAAAATACTATAAGGTTTAATATTCATTAATGTAATTCAATGGAATTGAAGTCTCACACAGGAAACGGGTCTTCGACATCATTAAACTGTACTTCATGCAGTAATATGTCATTTATAAATCGAAATCTTAAAATCTATATATTAAGAAGGAAAAGAACTATAAAATGAAATTGAAATTTGAAAATTGCCTTTGTTGAAATAATATCCGACATGGTTATAATGATAATGTCGAAACAAGGGACAGATATTATAGATTATGGTACCTAAAAACATGGATCACGAGATAAGAGTGGAGTAATGGCAGAGAAATTGACAATGTTAAATCAAAAATCTTATACAATAATATATGCATAATTAAATGCAATATGATTCTCCTACCTTCCTATGATTAAATGTATCCGAACACTCCGTGAAGTAGTGGATTCGATCGTTCGTCAATGTGCAAAGCTGAAAGATTACATGGAAAAAAAAACGCCTGGTAAATGACTTTAAATGTGGTAAAGCGATTAGGTGTTAACATTAAGGGAATTTTTGCGATAATGCTCGTTCCCCTTTCCACTGTTAAGTGATGCCATTATTAAGTGGAGCTCTGCAAGGGTTAAAGCCACTACTTGGTAGATTGTGTTGACTTACAGAAAGGAATCGCATAATGGCGAAGAGGGTGGTAAAACGATCTCGCATGGAATTCCAGCATCCTTCCGGATGAAATGACAATTCGTCAAGAGCTCCGAACTTTGAATTTTTACAGCCTAGTAGCTGTATATAACGAAAACCGAAAAAATAATATAATATTGCTAAGCGTGGCTCGCTATAAAAATTGACGAAATGGATCCTTGAACAATGCCGATTTGTCTTATGGGCAGCAAACGGTTGGTGAATGGTACATACCCGATTACTTTGTATCACAAATAAAGTTTAGCAGCAGGTTGAGCAGTAGGTTTAGCAGTTTAGCTTGGTTTGAGACTGTTTCTCATCATGTATGAACATGGAAATTTATATCTGCTTTAGACAATTCCATGTCGGAAACATTGTGAGAACAGGTTCGTGAGCACTCATTATTGTTCAACACCATCGTGCGCCCGTGCACTGTGCAAAGCTTGTTGTTGACATGAATGTTGAGAAATTGGATAGATCTTCTCAGAGTCCCGATCTAACTTGGCGCATGAATTGGAACGTCGGGACAGAGCTGAAATGCTGCAGTATTTCAAAAATTGGTTGATAGGCTCCCTGACAAAGTGGCTCCACAGTTTTAGGTGATTGCTTTTTTAATATTATGGCTAGTTTTGACATCGATAGTATTTAGTATTTACTCTATTAATATTATCACTATTCTATTCTGCAATTGTAGCAAATTGATAGATCTACGGCATAATAAATTCTTACGTTGCGGACAAAAAAAGACAGATCCGGCGCTGAAAACTCACATGAACTTTAACAAAATTTCTTTATTTAATCTGATTATAAAGTTTGTTCACTGTTCGGTGTAAGGTGCGTTCGAAATGTTCGGTGAATGGTCTCATAGTTGAACAATCGCGCTAGTTAGGATGTTGCGGTCACGTAGACGCAGTGAGAGACATGGCAACTAGTACCCCTTTGCGTCCAGATCACGACAGTTAAGCGGAAGTGCGCGCTACGACCAATTTAATGTAGATTGTGTGAGAAGGCGTGTCATTGCGAAATGGAGCAACGCGTCAACATGAAGTTTTGCTTCAAATTAGGCAAAACGGCGACGAAGACACATGGAATGTTAGGGAAAATATACGGTGTGGAAGCAGTGACTAAAAAGTGTATTTTTTTAGTGGCTTAAACTCTTTAGAGACAGAAAGGAAGATGTCGAGGATGAGCCGTGTTCGAGCCGACCGTCAACAAGCACAACCCCAGAAAACATCCAACGAGTGCGACGGATGCTTTCGGATGATCGGTGGCTGTCTTTGAGAATGATAGCAGATAAGCCCAGACAGTGCAAGCACTATTCTTCACGAACATTTGCAAAAGCATAAGATTTGTATCGCACAAGCTGTCAGACGAGCAAAAGCAACATCAGATGGAAACCTCTGGATACTTCTTCTTGTTTCCCTGCCTCAAAGGAGTTCTGAAAGGTCTACGCTTGCCAACATTGCGGAGATCCTTCAACGTGTGACAACGGTGCTTCGAGCGATACCGAAAGCAGCGTTTGCTGACAGTTCCCAGCAGCTGTGTAACCGATGTCAAAAGTGCGTTGTAGCTAATGGCGATTACTTTGAATGCCAGTGAAGGTATTTGGTTTGTACTCTTGTTTCCTTTATTTTATTCACTGAACTTTTCGAACGCACCTTGTACCATATTTCCCTGTCATCGAGAATTATTCTTATCCGCTAAGATAGTCTTTCTTGAATTTTTTGGCTCGTGACCCCCTGTCACGCTTAAAAATTCCAAAGGGCCCGCGCGAACCATCTAATTGGGTGTCCTAATATGTGTTATATGTTCCACCCAAGATCTATAAATACATGTCCTAAAATATAAATTTTCCGCGACTCCTCAAGCATTTTTCACGCCCCACATTTTAAGAAACACTGCGCTAAGATGAAAAGATTTCATGTTCACCCTTACATCATAAAGCCTTTGCCAAACGATATGTTTTTATGAAAATATTCTCATTCTCATGTAATTAAAATTTGTTTATTGATCTTAATGGCATTGTTTGGTTCTAGGTTTGCCCTGACGATAGTGTTTTTTCATACAAAGAAATAAAAAACGAAACTCAGAACTGAGCGCCATATGAATGAATGAATTTTTTCGAACACTTAATTTTTAATTGCATTGTAATCAATTCGTTGTAAACTTTTTGTATGTTTTTGAAAATTTTTACCTGAAATAAAAATTCAATATTTTAACTTTATATTATTTTATTCGTTTGAAATGATATTTTGCTTCTTATCAAAATCTTGACGAAATAAACAGTAATTTCAAAAAAAAAAGAAAAAAAAACTGTATGTTTACAAAGTACATATTTACTACTGAATAACAAGCTATTTTTATATTGAAAGAAAGAATTATATATATTATGTAAAAATAAAGTAAAAATAAAATGAAATGTTCAAACTTTAGTGACAATATATATGAAGGGAATATAAATTGGAAATAAAAAAAGGAGATAGAAACGAACAGAGAAAAATGTAAAATAAAATGTGGGATTATTAGTAGGAGATAAAAATTATGATAAAAAGCGAGGTTAAATAGTAGAAGATAACAAATGGGGGAGTCTTATGACGAGACTAAAACTTTTGACGAGAAGTTCTTAAAATATGAAATTAATTTTTTTATGCTCGTGACAATCCCAGCACACCCATGAGGTCACTTGCCAAAGATTTCCATGTGTCGGAAGGAACAATAAGAAATGTTGTCCATGAAAACATCAGATATCACTCACGGTATGCAACGGAAGGCCTTACGTGTTTCAGCAAGACTCTGCCCCAGCACACAAGTCTCGCATGACACAGGAATGGATGGCCGACAACTTCCATGATCACGTAACCCCTAAACTTTGGCCTCCTAACTCCCCTGACCTGAATCCGTTGGACTACTACGTATGGAGCGTTGTGGAGAGAGAGGTCAATGACCACCCAATAATACCAAAGATGAATCGAAAGCTACCATTGTTCGAGTAATGACCAATATGAACCATGACCATTTGATTCGCGCATGTCGACGATTTCGATCTCGCATTGAAGCAGTTATAGAAGCTGGAGGCGGATTCATTGAATAGCCATATAACAAGACGGTTTCATGTGTATGCTCATGATATGTTTCGATAATAAAGTTAATATCTCGACTTATATCTGTTTTCTTTCTTGACGTGAATCTGTCCTCAAATACCTTACGCACCCTGTACAGAGTATACTTGGTAAATTCATAGCCAAAGATAAACTAGGCCTTAAAAAAAGTTGGCAACGTTATTAATACTTTCTGAAGAGATAAAGATAACCGCAGTAAATCCCACTTCAATGGTATATTGTGTTATGCATCCTTCTTGTGTATGAAACCTGGACCACCATTGTAACCATCGTCATCTATTGATGCAACAGGAAAGTCCTGACAAGCACACTCAATAATATTTTCTTGGTCAGCAGCTGAAAAAGTGTTCCGAGGTGTTTTCTTTGTTTGTTACTTGTTTAAAGGCTTATTAAAAGAAAAAGCTTGGATTGTAATCTATCTAAGCAGGTAATTAAACTCATCAAGCAGGTAACCCATACACTGATGTAATTCAAAATTAAACAAAAATAAAAAATAAAAAAAAAAAAAAAAAGCTCTAGCCCAAATCAATACGAGGGGCGGTCATAAAGCCATTACAATCAGCCAGAAGACTGAGAGATGGGGTGATGCTGCACAATGGTAGCGCCAATCCTTTTTCACATATGCACCTCCCAGGGCCACATACTTTTTCCAATGATGGACGACTTGCTGGACGCCACTCCTATAGAAGTCCTCCTTTTGGTTGTAGCAGTTCCTCCTGTAAGATGACGTCGTCGTCGTCTTGGAAATGCTATCCACGAAGCGGGTTCTTCAGGCGAGGGAAGAGGAAGAAGTCGCTTGGGGCCAGGCCGGGTGAAAACGTCGGATGGGGCAGTATTTCGAATTTCAGCTCCGCCGTAACGCGCATTGTCTGTTGTGCGGAATGTGTTCGCACGTTATCGTGTAGAAGTC
Source organism: Rhysida immarginata (assembly GCA_023313115.1). Taxonomy (NCBI): domain Eukaryota; kingdom Metazoa; phylum Arthropoda; class Chilopoda; order Scolopendromorpha; family Scolopendridae; genus Rhysida; species Rhysida immarginata. The sequence goes on from JAHWFO010020422.1 coordinate 258,727, forward strand.
TGACCCTATGATCTGTTACACGGTGATATGGCGGTCTGAAAGGACTTTCGTTTCCACTTGCTTCACGATTTATGGCTCGTCACAGAATGGAGGGGCGTTCGCTCTAAGACCAGGTGCGCACTGAGGTGGTAAGCAAGTGGAGTAGGAGTGGCGTGGTGGTCAAATGGCAAGTGGAATTTTTAAACCTATGTAAACAAATGCGAGCGCGCACATCAAGAGTGGCGGTGGTGAAGTGGAGCGGAAGTGGCGTGGTGCCAGTCTGGTGCCACTCGTCTCCAACATGTTTAATTTTCGAGTGGCATGCCACTTCGTTGCCACTTGCAAGTACACATTCGAGTAGGCAGAATGTGAAATAGCAGTGTTGTTATGAGAAATTTGTATCTTTCTTTTGAAGCACAGGACATAGTATTTCAAGTAATTTGCAAAATGTTACTTTCTTCATTCGGTAAAAAAGATTGAATTTATCGTCGTTTAAATTTAAATCATGTCTATATTCTTTCTGTGGATTTGTCTAAAGCTTTTGATTGTGTGGATGTGAAACTGTTATTAGAAATGTTATTGGTTGAAGGCTGCCCGGCACAATATGTGAGGTTATTATCTTCATTCTTCATTAATAGAACTATTTTTATGGAGGGTCAAGAAAGTTTTTACTATGTTCATAGAGGAATTCCGCAAGGGACTTTTATGTCGAGTCATTTATTTACTTTTTATATACTTACTTACTTTTCAAACCCGCTTATCCGTTAGGGTCGCGGGGGCAGCAGCACTATGGGGGATCTCCAGCGATCGCGATCTTCCGCCATCAGGCGCATGTCCTCCCTAGTAATATCCAAGCGACTCGAACCCAGATTCTCCATGTAGTCTAGCCACCTGGTTCTACTTTTTATATAAACGATGTTTTTAAATTGAAATTGAATGGAAAGATTATAGTGTATATGGATGATATTTTTTTAATTTATGAATCCGAATACTATGATTCGCATGTTGTTGAATTTTGGATTCAACAGGATGAGAACACACTTAATGGCTGGGCTAACGAAAAGCAGTTTAACGGTTTAAAAACGAGAAAAATTTCCTTTGGTATTAAGAAGGCCTTTAGAAAAGGGAATATGAAAATGTTGGGAGTTTACTTGGATAGCAGCCTATCTTCTTGTGTACTTATTGATAGGATGGTAAATAGAATTACAAAGTTCTGTTTTTTGTTTAAAAAGTTGAAAGGGTTAGTGAGTTTTAAATGGAAAAAGGCTATCTTTAATAATGCGGTTTCCCAGCTATGAATTATGGTTCAGTCTTTTTAATACATGCAACAAAGTTTCATTTAGCAATTTTAAAGTGTAAATATAATAGGTTATTAAGGATTTTGTTTAATTTGGGGAAATATTCATCTATTTCTATGTTTTGTAAGAAAAATAGTATTTTAAATTTTAATGCTTGGCTAAGTTTGCAGGCTTTTAAATGTTTGGCTAACCTGGTACGTGATATTGAACATCCTTTGCATGTCTTTTCAAAATATTTCAGTTCTAATTATTCTGTTAGAGCTACTCAGATTTTTAAATTTGTTGTACATGATGATGTCTCTTTTAAGATTTTTAAGTTTTTTCATATATGTATGTTTGAAAAATGGAATAATTTACCTTTAGTTGTGAGAGAAAAAAATTTTTGTTTGTCATAATATGTCATGTAAGAGAAATTGTAAACATTTTAATGGAATTCTTAAAGATTATTGTATTGATTATATGTAGTTGTTAATCAGTATCCTCTTGGATGTTCAATTAAATAAATAAAATAAATAAATAAATATATACGTTGTATATTCCTTTTTTTTTTTTTGTCAAAGAGTGAATCCAAGGACGCTTTTTTCTGCGATGATTTTGTGTATTAAAATAGGCAAGTTGCACAAATAACAGAGCATCTTCACCTTCTGAGGACGACATACTAAGTGGCAAGTCGGTGGCACGATATGATACTTGCCACTTCAGTGCGCGTTAAACCACTTCGAATCGGCCTCGGTGGCTCAGCGGTTGCGTGATCGCCTCTGATGCCTGAGTACGCGGGTTCGATCCCGGCCGAGGACGACGAGGATTTTTCAGGGGGAAATCCTGAGATCACGCACTTCCTTCGGAAGGGAAGTAAAGCCGTTGGTCCCGTGTAGTCGTTTGCCGGTTGCACGTTAAAGAACCCTTGCGAGGCAAAATTTGCGGCCCCTATAACGCCGTCCTGAAATGACCATAGCTGTTGAAAAGGACATTAATACCAAACAAACCAAACCAAACCAAACCACTTCGACACCACTTCTTAACCACGCCACTGCCACGCCATTGCCACACCACCTCAGTGCGCTCCTTGCCTTAAGTTCGTTTTCCACGCTTGTCTGGCCGCACTGGAAACGTCGACGCCACATGGCGACTGTTTCGTATGATGGGGTATTATCATCATAAACTGCCACAAACTCCTCATGGGTTTGTTTGGCGTTATTGCCCTTCAAGTGCAGGAATTTTATCACGACTCGCACCTCCAATTTTCCGACGGGCTGCGCCATGTTGCTTTCGAAGCCCTGGCGGCGTTTAGCGGTACAGCGCCAAACGCCGTTTTGTATCTTCCAGCACTCGAGGGATCTCGTTTCCCAGTGCCATCACACGTTTTTAAAAGCGATCGTTCTTTCATGTTGATTGTAATGACTTTATGACCGCCCCTCGTGCAAGTTGTATTATCTGCGTTTTAAAATGTATCTTTTTAAAATAAACAAATTTTGCGTTCATTTTAGGTATTATTATCTACATTTGTAAAGCCACAAATCGTATTTTTTTTAAAGGGCTTAATTTCTGGCATTTAAAATTCCATAAATTATTTCATAAGTACCTCGACATGCAAATATTTGATGTCATGTCAGTTTTTAACTGATAATTGAGATATAAACTCGAAAACAGTTTATGTAGCATGAGTTTTAAACAGTGTTTTTGTATTTTTCTTCACTGTTTTAATAAGCTCTGTTAAGAAAACTCGATTCATATATTCAAACTCTTCTAGTTAGATGTTTCAATATGAACATTGTATAAAATAAATGCTTCAGAAATTACAACAGCACAATTACCAAAATTTTGGTTCATTAAATATCGATAATCCCTTAATCTTGAGACACGTGATGTTTTATGTTTATTTTATTACTTACGTTACAAATTTTCAATAAGCACTTGATACTGGCTAAAATTTCTCCGAAAATATCCAAATGTTTTGCTCAATAATGTCCTAAAAAAATTCTGAAATTCTGTTGCTTTTACTGCTTTAATTTTTTTCTGTATTCTGGCATTCTGTAATTAAATTTGAGGCCGCATGCAATTCTACAGTTTAGCAATCTAATTCCCTGAAAGTTTCAATTATATTAGCACGTAATTGCTGCAAAAAAGCATACAGATCTAATAAACAAGATTAGATTCTATAAAAAGAATGCAAAGCAAAATGTAAATTAAGTTTAAAAAAAAATAAACGGAGAGCATGTTTATTTCGAGCAGATTAATAGAACTTATTTATTGCTAAATGTTTTCTCTATTCGAAAATGTGTGTCAAAAGTAATAGAGAAAACAACAGGGACAAATTTCAGAAGATTATGCTCTCCACTAAAAAAAAGAATAAAATTTATTCACTAAATACATACATTTTACATATATAATTCAGGAAACAACATGTATAAGGGTCATACAAATGAAAACGAAAATTATTTATTTTATCCAAAATGTATACAAGGAATTTAAAAGTACTCTCCAAATGCGTTAAGGCATTTATCCGACTGTGTAACAAGGCGTGTAATTCCTTTATGGAAGAAGTCTTTCGGCTGCGTGTGGAACAATTTCAAAACCTCTTCCTTCACTTCATCGTCCGACTGAAACCTGCGGCCTTTCAGATGTTTCTTGAGATCCCCAAACACGTGAAAGTCACATGGAGATAAGTCAGGGCTGTAAGGTGGATGCTGCATTGCTTCCCAGTTGAACTTTTTGATGAGGTCCACCGTTGCTTTCGAGGTGTGAGGACGCGCGTTGTCGTGGAGAAGAAGCACTCCTTCTGTAAGAAGTCCAGGACGCTTGCATTTGATGGCCGCGCGCAGTGCCTTCAATGTTTCCCCATATCGTGCTGCGTTAACTGTGGTGCCTTTTTCAAGAAAGTCCAGTAAAATCGAGCCTTTGCGATCAAAAAACACGGTCAACATCACCTTCCCCGTTCTGTTTGCGATTTCTTTTGATTTTTTCGGGGGTTTTGTTGTTTGGACGAGGCGATCACTCGCAGAGCTTCGAAGCACGAGTTATTGTTCTTTCTCACGTGATGCAATACTTGCAACCTATTATTCAATGTCCACGTGGGGTTTCGCAATTGTTGAAAACAAAAACTTAACGATCCTACACGTCGTCTTTTATTTTTCCCCACACAAATTTTCGTTTTCATTTGTACGAGCCTTATATAATTTCAGCATTTAAGATATACTAGTGTCCATAACATAATATGAAGATTAGAATTAAACAATGAACTTTAATGAAATTTGATTTGGAAAGACGAGATGCGTTGCAGAACACTACATAACAGAAATGTTCTAAATATCAGGTAGCATATTGTCGCCTGCGGTTTGAGGCGTTATAATCCATACGGTAATGCTGAAGGGTTAATAGGAAGATTGTTCTTCTAACAGTTACACACTTCTCAAAAAGAGCCCTCAGGGTGTTTACGAGATTTTGGGCCAATAAACGCCACTCGTTCTTAGCGCTGACAGGATTCAGGAAGGGGGGAACATGCTACTATTGCTCTTCTCAGGATATCTTAAACATATTTTATGAGTTCCAGATCCCTGGATATCTCCAAAATTGAGAAATTCATCAACCAAGCGGACCTATGTGAATGAGCATTATCGTCCATAAAAATGAAATACGGACCAAGGGCTTATCTGAAATCGTAATGAAAGCTCTGACATGTCGTTTCTATAATTTTGATCTTGCAAAGTCAAAATTGTCATCCTTCCGTCCAACATATTTCACCCAAATACTACTATGATAAGTTTCCCTGATGAGAGATATCAAGTTACAGGCACTCTTCGAATGAGAACATATCGAAAGTCTGTATTTAAACTAAACACTCATTACACTATGCTGCATGATTTTTGCTGAGTGGAAGATAATACATGTTTCTATGCCAGTTTTTTATGCTGATTTCGAAAATGTAATTATTTTTTTTGTATCACGTACAGTTTTTGAAATATTTAAATTTTATCTTTTTCAGATTAGTGAAATTGCGTGATATTGGTGCCTGACTCCTTCAAATACAAAAGACTACTGATTAAAGCTGAGAACTCATTTATGGTTGCAATTACTATTACAAGCTTGTTTTTGTTATAAGAACAGTATATATAGTGAACAGTGTTTAAGTTTAAGCAGTTATGTCAGCCAAAATGAGTGCCAGTAGATGTAGTTGTGTAAATAATCCTGATATATTTTGCTATATCTGTGGCAGCTTTATTCCTGCAAAGAAGAGACAAAATATAACTCCTTTTGTTATAAATGCATATCATGCTAATTTTGGCATGAAGTTAGGAGACCAGGACAAGCCTTGGGCTCCCCATACCGTGTGCCGGAACTGCATTGAGGGACTGCGACACTGGAAAAATGGATAAAGAAGTTCAATGGGTTTTCGTGTGCCTATGGTATGGAGAGAACCTCAGAATCACCTCAGTGACTGTTATTTCTGCATTGTCAAGGTAGATGGATATAATGCAAAAAATAAAAAGGGCATAATATATCCTAACCTACCATCAGCACTGAGACCAATTCCACACAGTGATGACATTCCTGTGCCAACACAACCAGATACTCTTGAAGATGTGTCAGAGCAAAGTGACCCTGAACTTGGTGCAGCTGAAGTACTGAAAGAAGATGAGTGCTATGCCCCACAAGTAGAAGAAAATAGGCCGCAGTTATTCACACAAGAAGAGCTCAATGACTTGGTGAGGGATTTAAATTTGACAAAGGATGGAGCAGAACTCCTTGGTTCAAGATTAAAAGCAAAGACTCTTTTAAGCCCAGAAACTTTTTTCTCTTGGTATCGCCACAGAGAGCATGAATTACTTCCATATTTTGCAGAAGAAGAAACTATCGTGTATTGCTGTAACATTCCTGATTTGCTTAAGTATTTTGGAGTGGATCACAAGCCGGAAGAATGGAGACTGTTCATTGACTCATCTAAAACTAGTCTAAAAGGTGTATTGCTTCACAATGGAAATTTATATGCTTCCATTCCTGTTGCTCATTCTGTTCATTTAAAGGAGACATATGAAAATGTGAAGAAGTTATTGGTATGCATTGGATATGAGCAATACAAGTGGCAACTGTGTGGTGACTTCAAGATCATCGGCATGATTCTTGGGCAACAGGCAGGTTACACAAAGATGCCATGTTTCTTATGTGAGTGGGACAGTAGAGCAAAGGAAAAGCACTGGATAGTGAAAATTTGGCCAGAAAGAAAGGATCTTGCACCAGGCTTGAAGAACATTTTGAACGAACCACTAGTAGATCCAAAGAAAGTGTTATTGCCTCCTTTGCATATTAAACTGGGGTTGATGAAGCAGTTTGTAAAGGCTGTAACTCCAAATGGCCCCTGCATGCAGTACCTTTCAAAGAAATTTCCCAAGATAACTTCTGAAAAGATAAAAGCTAGAATATTTGTTGGCCCTCAAATTCGTAAACTGATGAATGACTCTGAATTTGAAAAAACCATGACAAAAAAGGAGAAGGCAGCATGGCAGAGTTTTAAGTGTGTTGTTGATGGTTTTTTAGGAAATTACAGGGACCCTCAATACAAAACCAAAGTTAATAAGATGCTGGAAAACTTTAAAAGACTTGTTTGCAATATGAGTGTTAAAGTGCATTTTTTACATTCACATTTGAACTATTTCCCCGAGAATTTAGGAGATCTGAGTGAAGAGCATGGTGAGAGATTCCATCAAGACATCAAAGAAATGGAGCAAAGATATCAAGGTAGATGGAATACAAATATGATGGCAGATTTTTGTTGGATTCAAAAACGGGAATGTCAATCAACAAATAAGTCAAGAAAATCGAGAAAAAGGAAGTTTCAATAGAGAGCATATTGTTCCAACCTTGGTTATTTTTAGTGTTGAAACATACCATGTGAGTGTTTTTACCTTTTTTTGTCAGATGGTATTATCCCTTTTGCTCTTATTGGTAATTGTATGTAACAAAAAATTGATCAGTGAAGAAAACAAAATTTACACGACAAAGAAAATAGTTTAATCATTTGTAAAAAATCCTGACGTGATACAGTGAAACTGAAAACAGATTTAAAATCAGCATGAAAAGTACTTTCAAAATCACCATTCAGAATTAAATCAACATGAAATTTTTTTTCAAATGCAGCATTGTGTTATTAATATACAAGAGGTTTGCAGAAGTTTGCATCCACCTTGTTTACAAGATGTTTAGAATAAAAAATTTTATGAATCTTTTTCAAATAATTCTCCATTGCAAGATATTACAGACTCAACCGTTTAAATTAATCAGAAAAGGCTTGAACCAGTCGAATCTAAAGACTCCCGAAATTACGTCCACGTATGCAGCTATGACGTCCTCATCATAAGAAATTCGAAATCTACCAAATTCATTTTTCATGCGAGGAAACATGAGGTTCGGCGAGTAAGTTTTTGGGTGCTTTTTTCGCCAGTTTGTGCAGTACTTGTGGAACACATTTCATCACATACCAGTTTCATTAGTTTGCAGGGGAATGGCTGAGAAGATGCTACCATAAGCTTTCTTCAGGTTCTTCGGTGGAGGATTTCCTTTGCACACCCACTCTTTTGCCTGATCTTTAGTCTCGGAGTCATAGTGATAAAGCCATGTGTCATTACCAGTTAGGATGTCGTAAAGTGTGCATAATTCGTCTTTCAAGTATTTTATGGCACCACTTCACTCTTTCCTCTTATGCTCTGATGTCAACACGTGGGGGATCCATCTCGCGCATCGTTTCGTTAGTTGAAGATGAACTCTCAAAATATTGTTACTGCTGTCGATCAGGCATGAAGGGAGGCCTATTGCACCAGGTAAATATAATAGCAGGGTCTGCAATTACCACGTTCTCTACGAGCGAATTTTTCCCGAGTCAATACATCAGGAGGACGTCCACTGCGGGGATCATCTTTCAGAAACTTGCACTCCCTTCCAACTGTACAATACCAGTGTTTGATATATTCTTTAGAAGGAAAATAGCCCGGAAAAGTTTCTACGAAAGTTTCATAACACTCATTTGGAGATCTCATTTTTATAGTCGTAGAAAATTATGGTTCTCCACGCTTGCCTTGAAATCTCCATTATGAATTGCTCCTGCAGTCCGAGAACGCTCACTTCTTCGAACACTATTCAGTTTAAACGAATACATTCATGACAATGAAATTCGGGCAGACATCATATAAGTAATGTCTGCACGTGTCACAGTATTTTTTAATTAATGGCGCTATATAGCGATTGTTTAGCTGCAGATTTTGCGGTCGCTCTCTTACAGTTTGTATTGATATTAACTTGGAGATATTAATCGCACCCAAAATCCTTGTACTTTCGTCACTTTCCTTATTTATGTTACCTAAGTCGCTTTCAGTGATGTCATTTTTGAAAAAAAGTGAGGCCTATAAGCTATTTTTCATAAAGTGAGCCACGGCTAGATGACGCGTCTTCATTTGGACTAGACGAGTTCCGAATGAATATGTAGGATTAATTTTACCTACAAAAAATTAAGGAATTTTGGTAAACTTCATTGTTTAAATCATGAAATAATCTCATGTCAGTTTAACTTTGGAGAGCAGTGTATGTCTCATTCTTATGCGTAAGAAAGTTTCAAGATACTGAACTTAAAAAAATAGTAATACATGAAATAAAAAAAATAGGAAATAAAATTTATGTTTTTGTTATGGAAAAAATAGCATTTGTTAGTATTTAATTTGATATTATTATATTTTATATCCAAGTGTTTCAAACTCTTCTTCTATCTTCCCATATGTTTGAACTCACGCAATAATAGCAGTAAAAGCGTGGTAGGTCAATATAAATACAGAGAAATTGGACACACAGAAACATTTCCACTTGTTAAGAAGTGGTGAGTACATGTAATTTTTTAAAATAAATGAAATATTCGATCTTTGCTAAACTTTAAAAATCCCGTAATATAAATTTTTATGTCAATTTTTTGTCTCTGTTTGACTTGGTCTATTAACTTTATGATATTATCTTTTCATATTTTAGATTGGATGCTATAATATCTCGTTGTCTTTGATAAACAGAAAAATGTTGTCAATGAGCTTGCTCTTCGTGGTTCTCTTTATTGGTATACTAGCGCAGGTAAAATTTTAATTCATTCGTCAGTTATCATTAAAAATGAAAAAATAATGAAACGCAAACGAAAAACGAAATGAAAATTCCGCGACCTGGAAGAGGTGATTAGCCGGATGCTCGTGGTCACTTGGTTGCAGAATTTTTCCTTTCGTTTTTCAATTTTAATATAATGTTGGAGCATATCTCCATTATTTAGGCAATAGTTTATTGAAACCTAGGATGTTTACAAATGATTGTCGTGGTTTGACAAAACTCCAGCAAATTTCGGAGGAGTGAACGGAGTTTTACAGGAGGAAATGTGGAGAAGCACCATTTTGAAAGTTGAAGTCCGCATTGCTGGTTTATTCGTATGACATGAGCAAAATCTCATCTACTACAAGTTTATAAATCAGTACTTAAAGTTTAGCATCTTTAAAATTTTGACCAATAGGTTGCGTTGCGCACAGTTGCCCATAGTCTCAGCTTTTCCTCGGAAGAAAAATTATATTTCCAGCAGTGAAGGCATAACGATTAGAACGAGTACAGGTCGAACCTTGATATAACAAACTCGAGTTTAGCGAATTCCCATACAACTAAGCCAAAAATTCTCCGGTTATAACGAACTTCTATATAAAGAACATCTCAGTATAGAGAAGTTTTTGATCCGGAAATTATTCAGTCTCTCATTATAGGACACATCCGGATAAAAAATGGCGGCCTCTACCACTTCAGATAATGTGAAATTCTGTATGAAAAGTTTTCCAAATATTTAAAGCTATGACCCAAAAGTTTTTTTTTTTGGTTCAAATTCACTCAGAAAAATGCCTGTAGTGTTAAATCTTACAAGAGATTTGTAGAAATGTTACAAGGGTAATTGTTCATTTTTTATTATCTTACGATCTAGAAGTGCAGTTTGACGACGACGATGCATGCAATTGCATGAATGAATGCAGAGCTTCATTCAATGATAATGAAATATGTGAATGTACTAAAAATACTCAAGGAGAAGAAATTACATCTGAAGAGGAGTTAACACCGGTCTGAGGTCATTAAATCGGTCCAAATTTTTAAACAACATCTCAATTACGGGGGGAGGCTGTGGCCTGATGGGCTTTCATAGAAATACAACTTCAGTGAAGTTAAGCTACATCAGGCACGGCTAGTCACTGGATGGGCGGCTCATCAGTGACTCAGAATCTTCACACACACCCCCCCCCCCCCCTCCGGCTGCTGTGACCATCATACAGCAGTCGTTAATCCAGGTCCATCCAGAGACCCAACTCGTCGGTCTCAAACCATACAGGCTCTGGATGGACGTATTGGATTACTATGAATTAAAAAAAAAAATTACTTGGAAAGTACACCAACCAGATCAAATAAACTGTGCAATGATGGCAGTTGAAAATTTCATCATCTCTTCTGCTCTGATCACAGAAAAACCAGCAAAAAATTACTGATTATAATTATTTTAATCCTGCAGGATAACGTAGGCAGTAAATATTGTAGTGGCTTGGTTTTTGAACTAAAGTAAACTAACTAATGTGATTTATCTAAAAAAAAAATCAGTGATTTTTAGACTGAAATGTAACAAATTTAAATTTAAAATAAAAAGTTATTTTTTAAAATAATTCGTTATTAAGAATTAATTCGTTATATCGAATAAGAAGAACTCTCACTATAAGGAATCAATTTTTCTGTCCCATTGAGTTCGTTATACCGAGGTTCAACCTGTAGTTCTATTCGTTATGGCCCAGGTATGCTTTACTTCACAAAACAGACAACAGATGGCTGTACAAGCGTTACTATAGTTTAGTTCTGTCGGTTTTCTAGGCTCTCTAATTAAAACGCGCTATCATTTGGTTGTAGTGTTACTTTATGTCATTAATATAATATATAATATAAAAAATGAAAAAATAAATACAATACTAATTAAAAATTAACAAAATAATTAATAAAAACGATTACAATCAAAGTAAGACTAGAAATATAAAAACAAAATAAAAAGCTGACGTTTCGGATAGAGACTATCCTTTATCAAAGCAAAAAAAGGATAAAAAGGATAATTCTCTAAAAGCAATTAGAATATTAGAGATTTATCCTGAAGTTATGAAATGTGTACTAACGGACGGGTTTATATATGGTTTGCATAGGGATTAGTAATACGGTATTGGCTGAAAAGAACAAATGAGATTAATTACAAGACGTATTGGGATAGGACAGGACGAAGGACAAATAGGAAAAAAAGAGATGGCGGCGAGAAAAATGCAATAGGATAACACATAGGAAATTGAAAATGTAAAAAATTATTATAAAAAATTATTATAAAAAAATATATAAAAGGTTAGGAATGATAGGGTGGCTAGCAGAAAGATTACGTAAAATTCCCTGAATATCGTTAAAAGCATCGAACATTAAAAGCATCGTACATCGAGGTTAACAAAAGTGTTTTGTAGGATGAGCACTCTGAGCAGGTCAATCGTATAAATCCGTCTCACTTTCAAGAAACCATTTTTGCAGCATCATGGATTTTGCAAGAAGTTAGCTCTTTTCCACAACACTGTCACATTTGTATTGTATCGAAATGTACAGAAGTCATTGCTGAGGTTTTGTTAGAAAAATGTATGTTCCGAGTTCCATACATAGAAAGTATCATAATGAAGCTACCGGCATCTCTATCGGGTAGTCTAACCTAACAACTCACTCACAAAATATGAATTGTTTACATTTATCTATAGTCAGGAAACGTGGCCTACCTAATATAATAAAGGCCTACTCATCGGCCTCAAAACCTTCACTAGCTGCAGTTTCAATTTTTCATAACTAGAAGTCGGGATTTGGGTTTAAAACTTTGTAATGGTATTCATTTTCATATTAAGAAAGGGCGCGTTTTTTAAAAGAGATGAAGTATTGTTCTGTACCACGTTGTAAACCCATTCGAGAAAAAATAAGTCGTTTCACCAATTTCTTTCAGACCTAAAATTAAAGAAAGCTTAGTTCAAAATGATTAGCAGAAAAGGTATTTTAAAAAAGGTTCAAGTAGAGACTGAAATGAAAAATTTTAAAAATTAGTTAAGGCATCGTTATCCAACGATAAAAGGGTTTTAGCATCAAAATGTTACGAGCAGTAGTGGTTCGTGACTATAATAAGTGGAGGGGCACAAATACAAAATTTCAGGTTCTTAGGCCTTTTCGTACAAAAGTTATAGCTTGATTTGTATTTGGAGCCTCGCGGCCACTGCTGAGGCCTCAGAGGACTATATCAATTACAGTGTGTTATAGCTAAAATTTTAAGCAACACATTATAAATATAAAGCATTTCAGGTTTCTGGACTTCTGGTTTTAAATTCATAGCTTGATTTGAGATTCAGGTCGCAACTCCCGTGCCAAGAGACTTATAGAATTTTTAATATAGATTAGCTAAATTTTTAAATACCACACTATGATTTAACAAAATTTCAGGACCGTAGGCCTTTCCGTTCAAATTTTATAGCTCAATTGTATTCTATGTCATTTGTAACTTACTTACTGACTTCCCCTCGTATATTAACCCAGACAAAACTATAACTATCTGTAGTGTTGCACAGACTAAGCCATAAATTCAATAGCAATGGAAACGGCAAAGAAAGAACAGTTTTAATATTTTTTTATTACGTATTCGTTAGTTCATGCAGCCCACTTTAACGTATTATTGCGATTGCACCATTTAATTTTATCTCTAACAGTCGAGTTTCCTATCTACCCGCAGTGTTTTATATGAAAATGCTACACAAATTATACGTTATGGTGGAACTCCGATAATTCAATCCAAACGGAACATGAATACGAAATTCAATGCCTGTATAGCTTTACTGTTCGACGGTTCTTTGCACGTATGCAATTGTTTTCTGATACGTGAATACTTTTTGATAATTTACAGTAATTAAATTAATATTGTTTAATAATAATAATCAAATGATAATTATCGACATAAAAAATTATTATATATTCATCAGTTAAATAGTCTAATAAATTTCTGGTAAGAAAAAGAAAAATTAAAGATTTTTACTTACTTAAGTTCTACAGATACATACAACGCTTTTACATAGTTTTTTTTAAATTCTTTGGAGTCATTGGAGAAATTTTGGTATTTGAAAAAATTAAAAAAAAAAAAAAATGTTAGATAACTTTAAATACAAGGTGATCCAAAAGTCAGAAAAAATGTTAAAACTCAATAATTACCACACGAAAGCAGATAAAAAGATTCCGTTTCCACAGAAACGATTGAAATGAAGTCAGGTTTTTTTACAAGAAAAAAAATTAATGCTAGAATTGTTTGGTATTTGACCAACAGATCGCGGTGTCAGGTTACAGACATTTGTTTATACGTGTGGAAATAATTGAGTTTTAAAATTCTTTCTGACTTTTTAAACTCAGTTAATATTTTTTCGATTTCAATGTAAAAGTCTTGTCCACAGCAAACATAGATTTAACACACAGCAAAAGTACTGTTAATTAAGAGAATTTATTTGTTCAATGCAAGACTTCAATTTTCACATATAGCAGTTTTAGTTGGTTATATCAATTATTTATTTTTTTCATTACCCAACAGAAAGGTGTAGCTATGTATTACTGTATGGTGGATGGATATCAAAAGGTAAATATATCCAATATATTTTTAAAATTTTAGATACTGTGTTTACCCAAAATGGATAATTATTGCAAGTACGGTTTTTATATCTTGTGTAAGAAAATAAAAAAAAAAACACAATATACAAAACAGAACGAGTGGGCGTTCAAATTTGACCTGGACTTTACATTTTATAAAATCAGGAAACTACAAAAAACACACATACCAGTTATTTCTCAAAGAATATACATACCAGTTATTTTCCATCTGGATACCGATTCTGTAGAAATCTTCAGTCTGATGTCAAAACCACGTCAGGACAGCCTTTTTCGCTTCCTCATTGGAGCCGAACCTCGGCCCTCCCAAGAAATCTTTCAATGGTCCAAAAAGGTAATCGTCGCTAAGGGAGAGATCCGGACTGTAAGGAGGATATGGTAACATATCACATTTGAGTTCCGTCACTGTGTCCATTTGTGTTTGGCTGTGTATGGTCTGGCATTGTCTTGAAGAAAACAAACACCACTGGTCGCTTTTTCCTTAACGCGGGCTTCAGGGACGTCCTCAAAATACCACCGTATAAGGTGCATTTATGGTTCGACGTTCTTCCAGAAAATCGATATGAATGATACCCTTAATGTCCCAGAATACAGTCGCCAGCACTTTCGTTTCCGACGGTGTCATGTTGAATTACCTGAGTTGTGGTGAATCAGTGTGCCGCCACTCCATGCTTGCGCGCTTGCTTTCAGGAGTATGGTGATAAATCCATGGCGGTGATCATAATACGCCTTAGGAAGCTGTCACCTTCCATGTCATATCGCTGCAGCAGCATGGAACAGATTTCCACCCGGGTGGTTTTGTGATCCTCGGAGAGTTGCTTAGGGACTCATTTGGCATAGATCTTGTTGAATTTCAGTTTATCGTGGATGATGATCTCCACACGGCCAATGCTGATGTTCAGTTTTGAAGCCAATTCTCGGTCATGAATCCGCCTGTTGTCCTTTATCAGCTCATTTGTTCGTGCGATGATGCCATCATTGACAGTAATTGCTGGCCTTGCCTTATGAGGTTCATTGCCGGTGGATTCTCGCCCTCCTTCAACGTTTTGGCACCAAGCAAAGACGAATGATCGAGACAAACATGACTCTGTGAACTGTCTTTGAAGTCTCTGATAAATTTCAGATGCTTTCACACCTTCGTTGTGGAGAAACCTGATGATTATTCGTTGTTCCACTTTGGTCGACATATAGCTGTTCGCCATTTTGTTTAAACAAACAATCGGTTGTCATGGCAACCGGATGAGTGGTACTGTATTTGCATGACAGGCGGTAGTTGCCATCCCAACAATGAAAGTTTAGATTTTTACAACAATGAAATTTACAAAAAATAAACTCCAGGTCCAATTAGAGGTCCCTCGTATAATGAAATTTATTGTTAATGTACGAATATTCAGTCCATGTAAAAATTCACTGAGAGCAAACCTAAAGTTTTAAGGTTTAGTATCCATTAATGCAATTCAGTGAAATTGAACTGTCACACAGGAAACAGATCTTCGATTTCATTAAATTGTACTTCATGTGATATGTGATCTATAAATCAAAACCTTAAGATCTCTATCTTAAGAAAGAAAATTTTTATAAAATGAATTGCGTTGGCTAATATAATATCCGACATGGTTATGAGATAACAGTGGTGGAATGGCAGGGAAATTGACAGAATGTAAATCAAAAATTCGTGCAATAGTATATGCAAAATGATTAAACGTATCCGGATACTACCATGAAGTAATACGTTCCAACGTTCGTGAATGTGACAGATAGACACATATGTTATGCAAAGCTGGAAGGAAGGAAAACGCCTAATAAACGACTTTAAATGTGGTAAAACGATTAGGTGATGCCATTATGAAGTGGAACTGTGTAAGTGCTAAAACCACTGTTTGGTTGATTATGTTGACTTATAGAAAAGGATCGCATAAAGAGGGCGGTGAAACAAAATCGCATGGAATTCCAGCATCCCTCCGGATGAAATGACAATTCGTCAAGAGCTCCGCACTTTGACTTTTCACAGCCGACTAGCTACATATAACGAAAACAAAAACTAATATGACATTGCTAGGCGTTGCTCACTATAAAAATTGACGAAATGGATCCTTGAACAATACCAATTTGTCTTATGGACAGCAAATAGTGGGTGAAAGGTGCATATCCGATTACGTTTTATTAAAAGTAAAGTTTTGCGGTAGGCTTCTTTTGAGACTGTTTCTCATCATGTAAGAACACGGAAGCTTATCTATGTTTTAGATAATTCTATGTTTCCCACATTGTGGCAACAGCTTCGTGAGCGCTCTCTTGTTCAACGCGATCATGAAGAGCAGACTGGGCAAAGCTTATTTCCCGACATTAATGTTGAGAAATCGGACCGACCTTCTCAGAGTCCAGATTATGAATTGGAACCTCGAGACAGACTTGAACGCCGGACAGATCTGTATACTTCACAAGTAATATACTAAAAATTGGTGGATAGCCTCCCTGATAAAGTGGCAGTTGTAATTGCAGAAAATTGATGGATCTACGCATAAAAAGTCAGAAAGGGACAGATCCCGACGCTAAAAAGTCACATGATGAAAATAAATCAATCAACAAGGTAACATAATACTAATTATATGTACCAGAGACAGAAACTCGAAAAAGTTATTTATTCAGTTTACTCATCATAAAATAATTTAACCAAAATCGAATTACGATACCTCTTAGTCCATATTGAACTAACAAACCGTAGAAAACACATTTGTTTATCCACAGTATTTTCTTTTAATGGTATAAAGTCTCTGAGAGATTTTGAATTTCTCACTATGCATACGTATATAAAATGGTATAGAAGTATTTGTTTGATGCCCTCTTTCTTATACTTCACAGGTAATTTCACAGAAGGTGTTTTAAATCCTTTTTCCATATTTCCCTATTATATTTCGAGAATTATACTTATCTGCTAAGATGAAGTGACTTCATGGTCACCCTTACATAATAAAGCCTTTGCCAAACGATATGTTTTTTGAAAATATTCTCATTCTCATTTGTTTATTCTCAATAGGATTTGTTTATTACTCTTAATGGCATTGCTTGTTGTTCTAGATTTGCCCTAACGACAGCGTTTTTTCATACAAGGAATAAAAAACGAAAATCAGAACTAAGCGACATATGAATAAATGATTTTTTTTAACTTCACACTTAATTTTCAATCATATTACAATGTAACTAATTCTTTGTAACTTACTGCATTTTTTGGAAACTTTTGCCTGAAATAAAGTTCAAGAATTTAACTTTATATTTTTTATTCGTTTGAATTGATGTTTAGCTTTTTATCAAAATCATGACGAAATATAGAATAACTTCAAGGGAAGAAAACGGTATATTTAGTATAAAATAATTCACATATTTACTATAGGAGAACAAAAGAAAAGTTAAAATAAAATAAAACGTGAAAACTGAATTGATAATAAATAATAGATTAATCTACGAGGTTGTTGTCCTACTTTAACAGACTATGTGGCAAAAAGCTGTTAAAAATTGAAATATTTTTGTTAATGAATTAATAATATTCTTAATTATCACTAATTTAAATATAATTTAAATTTGCCAATAAATGCTTCAAACCAAGCTAAAGAAGTAATATTTAACGGAAAGGATGCATCATTCAGAAGAATAAGGGCTGGATAAGTCAACTTTCGGTTTCGACTCGTTTTCGGTTCGATCCCCTGTTCCTAACAAATCATAAACCTGCAGAAAACATCTGTAATGCACTCCGGCCATATCAGTTATGGACCTAAATTGTAGGTCTTACAAGAGTAACCTTAATATTTATATATCTATATACACTATATGATCACAAATATCCGGACACATGCACGTTTGCGCTCTAGCCACGATTTCATGGAAATCAATAGGGCGTTGCACATCCCTTTGCCCGAATCACAGCTACCACCCTTCGGGGAAGACTTTCCACCAAATGTTGGTAGCTACTTTCCGGAATGTTCCTCCATTCCTCCCGAAGAGCGAGAATCAGTTCAGGTACAGAAGTTGGCCGATGTGATCTGGCCCGCAAGCGTCTTTCCAATTCATCCCACAGACTCTCTATAGGATTGAGGTCGGGACTTTGTGCCGGCCAACCCATTTCTTCGACCCCTGAGTCCGCAAACCACTGCTGTACACGCCTCGCTTTGTGGCACGGAGCATTGTCGCGTTGGTAGAGAAATGGCCCGTTTCCGAAAAATTGCCACAACGTTGGAAGTGCACAGTTGTCCAAAACATTCAGATAAGGGTCGGAGTTCATGATTCCTTGCACAGGAGTATATAGTACAGAGGGTAGATTATCGCGAAGCGAAGCGATAATCTGCGGCACCTACTCCTACGAGGGAGTTTTGCGCCATCCCAGTAAATAACGACTGCTACGAGATGACAGTAGCAGCCGGGACCGACGGCTTAACGTGCCCTCCGAAGCACGGGGGGTTTCATGATGGAAGAGCTGCTGGCGGACAAACAAACCAGTGGCTGTCACCACTGCTAGAAAACCAGCACTGGTCACTCAGCAAATGGGTCAGACTAAAGTCCCCCAACAGCCGTGCCCCAAATAGCTCTCCCGCCAGCAGTGGCCCTCAAGCCCTGGCCGTCACCCAGCCAGCAGCTGGCCGCGCCTGAAGTTGCTGAACTCCATCGATTAGCAAGCCAACCGACGAGACAACCAGGCCACGGCCACCCCCTCCTTGCACAGGAACGAGCTGGCCCAGTCCGTACCATGAAAATGAGCCCCACACCATGACTCCTCCTCCTCCGAACTTGACTGTGGGCTCTATGCACTCAGGTAAGAAGCGTTCTCCAGGTATGCGCCAAACCCAAACTCGTCCATCGGATTGCCAGAGTGTGTAGCGAGATTCGTCTGTCCACATTACACGTTTCCATTGGTCCATTGTCCAGTTTCTGTGGGCTTTGCACCACTCCAGACGTCGCTTGGCGTTGACCCTGCTGATGTGGGGCTTGTGGGCAGCAGCACGGCCATGGAATCCCATCGTGTGCAGTTCCCGACGAATTGTCATGGTACTGGCATCATTTGCAGAGGCGTTTCGAAACTCTGTGGCACTTTTTTCCGCCGAGGACTTCCGGTTGCTGTGGGTGACACGACGAAGCACTCGACGGTCTCTGTCCGTTAGTTTCTTGGGTCTACCGGTTCGTTGTTGAACTGTTTTTGATCCCCGGGTCTTCCATTTCATAATGACATCGCCTACTGTTGACTTGGGTATCTGAAGAAGGCTGGAAATGTCACGCACGGACTTGCCGCATAGGTGACATCCAACGATGGTTCCACGTTGGAACTCACTGAGCTCTGCCGAACGACCCATTCTTGCCAATGTCCAAGCAGAGTTGTGTCTGAAGGTGTCGGAAGCTATTTAAATGATGTGCAAGTCATTATCATGTGACATTGGGCCAATTCGATGATCTGTGAGGGGTGTCCGGATATTTTTGATCATATAGTGTATTTGTAATCGGCTGTCAGTCAATCATTATTATGACGTTACCGACCACCAACAGACGAATCCACCACGGGGTAAAAAGACCTAAGAAGAGGCAGCATTACAGAGAGGTATATGGCAGTTATGAAAAATATCAATATTCTGTAAGATTCTGTAATATATTCTGTAATATTCTGTGATATATTCTGTAATATACTGTTATACGATTGAATTAGCTTAAATGCTGGATCTATATTTATTAGTAGAGTGCGTCCATTTCCTAAAAAAGTTAACGTCTGCGGGTTTCTTTTGGAGACCGGGATACGAATCCCTATATATATTGTAGGGTTCGTGGGACCCCATAGTCGTCCGTGAAAAATAGCAATTAAAAGATTAGTAAAAAAATTACGTACTGCAGATCAAAAATGTTGGAATTGACCTTAAAGGTGTCGTCAACAGATAATTTTTTGTATAAAAACTTCCTGTAATTCTCAATTTTCGGAAGCAAGTGGCGAAAACTGCCAGTTGGGCCTGAGAACCAAATCCATATACCGTACATTAATTTTAGAATTATTATAGAACGATAAAGTGTCAAAAAGGTTTGGGGTCTGATAAAGAAGTTGGTAAGCCTTTTCAAAATCCCAATTCTTTTACTTAGGTAAAGAATTAAATCCTCCAAATGCGAAGAAAACGAAAGAGTGGACTGAAAAACAATACCCAGATCCTTAACTTTGTTTCGATGTTCTAAAACCTGGTCACCCAAACAGTATGCATAAATAAAGTCAACAGTCTTACGGGAAAAGGTAATGCAGTGAGATTTTGAAGCATTCAGCAACAAACCATTCTTGATTGACCATGTAAGAATGTTGCAAAGCATTTCATTCAATGCATAACAATCTTCCCAACAGTGAATTCGAAGAAAAATCTTCAAGTCATCAGCATATAGTAGACAATGAGCATTATCATTATTTACAGTCGACACTAGGTCGGCAATAAAAATATTAAAAAGGATTGGTCCGAGCGGAGAACCCTGAGGAACTCCGCTACGAATACTCCTGATCTTATTGATGGTATAGCGTCCGCTAAGAGTAAAAAATCTTCAGTTAGTAGGGAAGAGAACCAATTCAGAAGGCTATCTGATAAGCCAACGTATTTTAATTTTGCCAGCAAAAGTCGAATATTAACTCTATCGAACGCCTTGCGAAAGTCCAGAGAAATTACATCAACCTGTTCCCTGCTGTCCAAATGATGAACCAAATAATGTGTCAAGTATGATAAATTACTGAGAACTGAACGTCGGCTACGGAAAGCATGTTGTTCATCTGGTA
The DNA here is from genome assembly GCA_023313115.1 of Rhysida immarginata. Classification (NCBI taxonomy): domain Eukaryota; kingdom Metazoa; phylum Arthropoda; class Chilopoda; order Scolopendromorpha; family Scolopendridae; genus Rhysida; species Rhysida immarginata. Next base: position 279,514 of record JAHWFO010020422.1, read on the forward strand.
GGTAATTATCAACAAAGATCGTAAGTTGACGCGCAACAAATGCCTCCAATAACTTTGCCGGGTAAGTAATCAAAGTTATCGGGCGATAGTCCTCAACCGTTTTTAGATTCTTGATCTTAGGAATTGGGATTATCCGAACTGTTTTCCATAAAGTAGGATATTGTCCCAAGGACAGAGATTTATTAATTAAGAGGCAGATTGGAACAATTATTGCCTCCAGGCAACCTTTAAACAAATAATCAGGAATGTCATCATTGTCCAAGAATTTGGAGGCTGTAGTACGCTTGGCTAAATTTAGTATGTCATCCTCGGTAATTTTTGGAATAGATTGTTTTATTATATAAAGAGTATGATAAAAGTATAAACTCCTGGGGAAACCAGAAATAAATATACAAATGGGAAGAAAATGTGGATATGATAAATAAAGACAAAGTAAATAACAACTCTTTAACCACAACAACTCTTTAACTCTTTTTGTTGTGGTTAAAGAGTTGTTATTTACTTTGTCTTTATATAAAGAGTAAGCAGTGCAAAGGACGAAATCGAGGCCCTGAGGTAACCAAGAAATTCCGAAGTGGCCTGGGGAAAAGGATTAACTTTTTTTTTAGGTTCGCGGACACGAAGAGAAAATATAAGGAAAAGTTTTTCCGTAACGTACATGTCCTCAATAGTATTACTCAAACGAATAGAACGCAGATTCTCCATGTAGTCATCGACCTTCTAGAAACTACTAGCCTGAACATAAAAAAGATAAAACATTGTTACGTCGTTCTGGTGGTTCTATTACAGAAGTTCAACGTTACAATCTTAGTGCTTCAACAATACATTATTGACGTCATGTTCAGGCCTGGTAGTTTATAGAAGGCCGTGGTGTAGTCTAGCACTGGAGTAGGATATGGGTGATTCCCCTTATCGTGGGTGGTCAAGGGTTTGTGTGCTTCAGGAATTCTGTGAAATATGCTGGCTGTAGCACTGTCACCTTGGACAAATGGGTCATGGTTGAGAAGTAAGGCGAAGAGCATCCAAACAAATGTCTCATGATGTCCACAAATGTTTCTCCAGAGTATAATCTTGCCTTAGTATTTTTGAAACACTCTGTATAATATTATAAACTTTTAGGGGAGGTGGTGTGGGTGATTCTAAGCAAAAAAGTTCATATGAACATGGGTTCGAATTTGAATGCTAACTGAGATATGAACGGAAATAAAAATGCCGCTATCAAGATCAACATGTTAATGACTCAGATTCTATAACATCTAGGATGATAAAAATTGAGAGCATAATAGGGTACATAAAACTTTGTATACCGTTAAAATTTGGTCGAATTCCAACGAGTAGTTTCCGAGTTACGCACTCAACATCGTAACACGTGCTGGCTAGTACTCGTATGTGAGCACTGTTAAGAATCTGAATGCGTAACTCAGAAACTACTTGTTGGAACACGATCAAATTTTAACGGTATACGCAGTTTTATGTGCTTTATTATTCCTCTAAATTCATTATCCTAGGCGTTAGAGAACTGAGTTATTAATTATTGATCTTGGTGGCGGCATTATTATTTCTGTTCATATCTCAGTTAGCGTTCAAGTTCGGACCCATGTTCATATGAACTTTTTTTTTGCTTAGTATCACCCATACTACCTCCCCTAGAAGTTTGTAAAAGTATTTTTGAAACATCTTGTAAATTAAAATAAAGCAAAAGTCCATCCACCCAAAAAATGAACGATTAATTACCATTATTTAAAAAAATAAAATCATTATTATAAATATTATATAATAAGATCTGTCAGAGCGCGATCTCATAAAATTTTCACATCTTATGACTTATCGAATTTAAAATATATGGATTAATCCAACGTCTAAGAATGGATTTATCTGCGGGCTTAAAAGGAAATGAAATTAATGGAAAATATCAATCAAAACCAAAACATAAATGAGTAAGAAAATATTTATATCTGCAGAATTGCCAAAATACCTCAAGTCTATTTGTCAAAGACGCGAAGACAAAAAGGCAATTCTGTAAGGGGAACCCAGCCTTTAACTTAAAAGAATTAGAGATGGCTGTTTATCCGTGAAAGATCTTTGAATGAAAAATTGAGAAAAATGCCCACATCCAAAGAACCACTTAAAACTGTCTGCTTGATTAGAGAAACACTGATCTATTATCGAAAAAAAACATAAGAAGAAGAATAGTGTATATATGAAAAGATTGTGGAAACAAAACCAGCTCTGATTATAGGATCCAATAATAAATTATAAATCACCGAACACTTTAGAAGACTCATTGTTAAAATTTCCAATTAGATTATTAATTTCATCATGTAATTGAAGATCAAGGAGAAAGGACGTTAAATAGTAGTCCAGTGAAGATAGATGCCGAGTAGGGGACGGTAAGTGTCACGAAATATCGAGATAGCTGTCGGAATTGTTAGCCAAAGTTAAGCGCTAACAATTCCGACAGCGAAAAAACAGGAGAGCCACGGAATGATATTGATGCTTCAAGAGACTTGTGTCGAAAGTATGGTGCATTAGAGTTCGCGCGACACGAAATAGTGAACTGTGCAGATACTCCAAGCTTTGACTGTGCTTCGCATTATGCGTCTGCATGGATAAATAGTGAAACGTATGCAGTTACGGAAGGCCACGTCGAAGCTTCGAGAGCATTAACCGCTGGGAACGAATCAGGCTTCTTCATCGTACTTCAGCATCGATAGTGAGTTGCCACAGTTTTAGCAGTTCCTAATGAAATTTCTCGAACATTAATCGCTGAGAACGAAATAAACGTCTCGCTTAATGTTCTACCTGTACGAACCTCGTTAGTGAGCTGTTGTGAAACTTATGTGAACGAACGAAGTGTGAATGGGCCTCTACAGAAGCAAGAACGTGCAAGGAAGAAAATACGACGGCGAGTTCCTCACGTTGGGTTTACACAAGTCAAGGAGAAATTCGTAAGTGTATGCGGTTTCCCGTCTCCATGGCTGGCCGTGAATATTGCGGACATAGAGCGATTTCGTACGTTTGTTCACGTTGTGGGAGTGCCAACTTACCTGTTCTGCATGGTATTAAGCAAAGAGTTAAATTTGTCTAATCAGGTGTTGTATATCAAATGTCGGATTTAGAGGCGAGTTCCGCGCTTCAGCACGGTTTCCACGTTTAGTAGCAAGTACCCATAACAAAGTGGTACATTCCCAGAGATAAACCTATCAGCGACCAGCTGCCTGAAATTTGCATGTCTGCGATAATATTTAATAGCGTTTGAATCCAAGCGAAAATAGTGATGACTTCATACGAATTACGTGTGATAATGCATTACGAGTTCAGGTTGAATCACACTGCATCCAACGCCTCTCGAAACATCAATAAGGTATTCGGTGTAGGCACCATAAACGAACGTACTGTCCAATGGTGGTTCCGAAAATTCTGGGCGGGAGTGACGGACCTGGCAAATGAGCCACGCGGCAGACCGCCCAATGTGTTGAATGACGCTGATCTGAAGCGATCTGTGGAAGAGGACCCGTCAAAAACTTTTTGGGACCTTGCAGGGAATCATGCTGTATCAGCGTCGACTGTTAGTAGACACCTTAGGACCATCGGTAAGGTGAAAAAGCAGGACGAATGGGTCCCACGTGAATTTACGGAAAGCCAAAAAGAACGTCGGTTGGAGGTGTGTACGGAATTGTTTTTGCACAATGAAGAAGCGGGGATTCTTGATCGCATTGTCACCTGCGACGAGAAGTGGCTCCTATACGACAATAGGAAGCGGTCAGCACAGTGACTGGATGCTGATGAACCACCGAGACAGTTCCTTAAACCCCCGTTGCACCCCAGGAAGCTCATGGTTACAGTTTGGTGGAACATCCGTGGTGTAGTGCATTACAGCTTCCTGCAGCCGGGGGAGACGATCACCGCTGCGACCTACTGTCGTGAACTGCATCGTATGCATACAAAACTGTGTCAGCAACAACCTGCATCGCAAAGGCGTCCTTCTGCAGGCGCTATAGGCTCTGGGCTACAAAGTGCTTCCACACCCTCCGTACTCTCCGGACCTCCCCCCTATCGACTACTATCTCTTCCAGAGCCTGGACAATTTTCTCCGGAGGAAAACATTCCTAACCCAAGCAGACGTCGAAAACGCATTCCGGGTCCCGTGACCATGGATTCTATCGGAGAGGGCTCGAGAAGCTGCCAAATCGTTCGCAACAATGTTTGGATTGCAATGGGGGTTATTTAGGATAGTACGTGTGAAGGTGTCCTTTCTAGAGGGCCATTAAAGATGACCTCTGCAATCCGACATTTGATATGCAACGGCCAGATAATTGGTTGGCTAGGAGAAGACATTAATCTAAAGGGATAGAATAAATCAATGATGATATAAACGGAAACTTAAGATAAATGGAGAAAAAAATAATAAAATATGTATTATAAATAAAAAATAAAAAAATGGTACAGTTGTACCTTGATAAAATTAACCAAAACATTGAAATATTAAATGTAAAAAATTAAGCATAATTAACCAAATGAAAGTCATCAGTATTTAGAATTATGGTTTGTATCCGTGCACCACTGAGACAATTTCTCCAAATCCTAGACTTAGTTAGCTGCAATTTTTGAAAATGCAATGCATTACAGAGGAAAATAGTCAACATAACTGTGCAAAGTAAAAAAAATATATAAAAAGTGCAGTAAAAAGTTAAAAATCTAATTTTCAAAAAGGTAAAAGTGTGGTGGCGCGTTTATTTTATTATGTAATAGTTTCTTTTTAAAATTTAATATTAAACGCGCCACTTTAAAATTTTTATTTTATATTTATTATTTTATTCTTTTTAGTCTTTATTTAAAAAAAGCTTTTATATGATACTTACAAAACCAAAAAAAAAACTTGGAAGTCTGCCCCTCGGGAAAGCGTTTACAATACATAAACAATCCTCTCCACAAAGACTACCATTGATGATCAAATTAACAACAATTACATACGACAATTAACAACGCCAACAATAAACAACATACAGGCAGTCGTTACGTCATGATTGCACTATATACATATTAAACTTAAATATTAAATAACTTACGAATAAATGAACGACTAGTGAAACTAAAGATTGAAACATGCATTGTCATCGATAAGACGCCGTTGGAGAAAGTTACAGAGCTGTAGGTAGCCAGGAAGTGGGCTAAATATTGATTACAAAATTTGCGCACAAATACACAAACAAGTGAAGTTCAATAAAAGTGTGTAAAATGGTCGATATTTATGTAGAGAACTAGAAAATGCTCGGTATTTATGTAAAATTAATTGCTAAAGCTAGAACCGTAGACAACACCAAGATCTGATGGTATACAAATGTTGTATTGACCACTTTTTAACTGCATCTGTCTATAATAGACAGTCTATTATTGAGGTTTGGAATAATAGGAGCACGTAACAATCGACAATCGATCAGTGTAGTGAAAAAAGTAGCTTGACTGATCCAGGAGCCCAAAAAAGTAAACGAAAAAATGAAGTACACTGAAATGGGAAGGAAGCCTGATGATCCTCTTGAGTCATCCAGAGAAGAGTCCCTTCATGGTGGGACGAGAATCGGATTGCAGATTGACGAATAGCGAACCCAAAAAACTAGGATCTAGGAAGCACGTGAGCTGACAGGCGGAATTTATACGGTAGGACGACCAATCAGAAAAATCAGAATAACAGTAATTATACACAATGACTAATCAGATAAGTAAAAATAACAAATGAGCCAATCTTTATTAAAAATAAAAATAATGATTTTTCAAACTAGCCAATCAGAGAAGATACTGATAGTAGCGTTAAGACAAATTTAAATAGGAAATCTTATATTAAACAGTAGTAATCTAAATAATCTTGATTAATAATCTAAATATTTTTTTCCTCAGTTATCTGATAAATTTTTCATAAACTGATGCGTGAGTTAGGAGAGGTAGCTCTTCAAGAGTATCTACTATAAAAAAGAAGTATACAAACGAATGTGGATTATGGTTGCAGCAATGTAAAAATAAACTTTCATTTAAATTCTCAATCTGGTACTTTTACGGGCAGCTAAACTATGATGTAGAATGAAATGAATTAGACGAGTTATTTTTCTCGACTGAGTGACGAAACAATTTCTGGCACGAACTGAATGTATAGAATTCAATGAGAGGAAATTAATATAACGAAAGGGACTATGACCATAATGGTGTCCGAATAAAATATAACCTGAACTCGACAATGGTGGGTGATTTTTAGATGCGCAGAATATTTAATAACACAGTTAAACTGTACAAGTAAGAACAAATTTCGTACTGTGAAGTAAAATCGAAAAAAATTAAAGCCTAAAAAAAACGTGTGAATTTCATTCTTCAGAATGAAAGAAAATTACATTACTTTTCTCGCTGCAAGAAGCACAGCTGGTTTTCCATACTGTATTTGAGTTTTCTCATTGGCCTCAAAACGATTGTTAAATAATAAAAAATACTTTAAATTCAAAAACACCAGTTGAATTTTTTTTTGAAAGATCAGTAGCAGATGAGGGGAAAAGACCATTTCGAAATTTCTATGCAATGATGAAAAATATAAAAAAAAGTGCTCAAAATTTTGCTTTTTCTTTTATAAATTTCTACATTAAAATTTTTAAAAATTAATCCGGATTTAAAAACCAATCCGGATTTAAAATCTTAAAGCATCTCAGCCTGGTATTTATGATTTATCAGTATTTATCAGATTTATCAACGGAGCAGAAATGCAAGGTTGTCGAATGGTATTTCGAGACAAAATAACCTGTAACCGTGCAAAGAAAGTTCCGGAAGGAGTATAAGTGTCGAGACGCACCAGGCAGGCAAGCAATCATGGATTTTGTCAAGCAATTTCGTGCCACTGGATGTGTTAAAGGCAAGAAAAAAGGCGGGAGCGAAGCCCGTGTTCGAAAACGTTCGCACAAGATTGGTCGATTCCCCTACCAAAAAATCTGTTCGCCGCCTATCCATTGAAGAAGGACTAGGCGACGTGGCGAATTTTGAGAAAGAATTTACACCTGTTCCCGTATACGATCCATGTTTATCAGGAGTTAACAGACACTGGAAGACAGAAGCGACAACAATTTGCGATGGAGTTTGGAGCAGAAATGGAAGCCAATCAGGACATTGTGGACAACCTGTGGGTGTCAGATGAGGCCTTCTTCCATCTGTCAGGTGACGTTAATACACACAACGTTCGTTTTTGGGGTTCCCAGCACCCTCATGAGATCCATAAGTCACCTCTTCATCCACGAAGGTTATGGCTTGGTGCGCGATTTCCAAAAGAGGCATCATTGGTCCGTTCTTTTTTGAGGGCACCGTAACGTCGCAGGCTTACCTGAACATGTTGGAAACCTTCTTCATCCCCGAGCTGCGAAGGAGGCGTACATCGCTTCGACATCAATGGTTTCAACAGGATGAGGCTAGGCCTCACACCACTAATGAAGTGCTAGACTTTCTCAATCAGAAATTCGGAAATCGTGTCATTGCAAACAGGTTTCCAGATCGATTCGGGGGTGGCTTTCTTTGGCCCCCTACGAGTCCTGACCTAAACCCATGTGATATTTATCTCTGGGGGTTCCTTAAAGACAGTGCGTTCACTACAGCACCAAGAACCCTAGACCAGCTGCGACAAAGCATCGTCGACAGCTGCACCCTTGTGGATGCAGAAATCCTGGAGAGAGTTATGAACAACTTCACCATTCGGCTGCGAGCAGTTCAAAACGTTCGTGGTGGCCACATTGAGCATATCATCAAGACTTTTCCACGGGAATAAAAACTCCGAACTGCCTAAAATATCATCCTGAAATGCTAAGTTTGTAAACATGAATGGGTCAATAAATCATAGTACTGAAATGGTCAGAAATTGACTGAATCACCCTGTATAATCATTACAACACAGAAGTGCTTACATTGCATTTGAACATTGTCTGAATTTAAACAGTTTTTGGTTTCATTTAACTTTTGATAGTGATTAAAAAGTGAGGTAAATATTACTTATATTCATGCGATGAGTAAAAACAAAAAGATTCTTCTACAGATAAAATTACGCAAAGGCCAATATTGGACAATGTTGAATTATTAATTGTCCGAAGTCCACTGCTCAACTTCCTAGTTCGCTTTATCATTCGATTGCTGCAAATTTAGATCTTATCTTTCCGGGATATACTTTCGACTTCTGTCGAAATCATTTCCGATTATCTGATAAAAATATTGTCATAGAGCACTGGGAGAATTTTTCGATTTTGTTTTATTATTAATTAGTAAATACAACGCATAAAAAACAAAATTCAAGTTTAAACAAGTTCTTTATTTGCTTTTAATTTCCGCATGTTTTTATGTTTTTTTTTTAATTAGCTTTTTTCTTTTCTTTTGTCTTGAAAGAGAAAATACTGTCGTTTGGACAAATCTAGAAAAAAAAAGAAGATATGATATAATTTTAAAATAAATCTAAAAATAAGCACATTATAAAATATGGTATCCTCTTCTAATATTTTGGATCACGCTATTACATTCTTATAAATTAAATTAAAATCTTAAATAAGTGAATGTATTAGAACCGCATATGTAGATCAAATATTTATTAGCTTGTAAAGTAATAAAATTTTTATTTCTAATTTTAAAGAAAAATGTCGTTTTACCTCATTATAACCAACCACCATGCAGTAATGGAAATCTTCTGGATCCTGTTTTTTTTTTTTTTTTTAAAGAAAAGTATATCTCAAAATAAACAAACTATTTTTTGGCATTATAAGAGTTGTATAAATGAAAACGAAAATTATTTATATTATCCAAAGTGTATACAAGGAATTTAAAAATGCTCTCTAAATGCGTTAAGGCATTTATCCCATTGTGTAACAAGGCGTGTAATTTCTTTATGGAAGAAGTCTTTCGGTTGCGTGTGGAACCATTCCAAAACCTCTTCCTTCACTTCATCGTCCGACTGAAACCTGCGGCCTCTCAGATGTTTCTTGAGATCCCCAAACACGTGAAAGTCACATGGGGATAAGTCAGGGCAGTAAGGTGTATGCTGCATTGCTTCCCAGTTGAACTTTTTGATGAAGTGTATCGTTGCTTTCGAGGTGTGAGGATGCGCGTTGTCGTGGAGAAGAAGCACTCCTTCTGTAAGAAGTCCAGGGCGCTTGCATTTGATGGCCCCTTGCAGTGCCTTCAATGTTTCCCCATATCGTCCTGCGTTAACTGTGATGCCTTTTTCAAGAAAGTCCAGTAAAATCGGGCCTTTGCGATCAAAAAACACGGTCAAATCACCTTCCCCGTGCTGTTTGCGATTGCTTTTGATTTTTTCGGGGGTTTTGTTGTTAGGACGAAGCGATCACTCGGGGGTTTTGTTCTTTCTCAGGTGATGTAATACTTGCAACCTATTATTCAATTTCTACGTGGGGTTTCGCAATTGTTGAAAACAAAAACTTACGATCCTACACGCTGTCTTTTTTTTCCCCCCACGCAAATTTTCGTTTTCATTTGTACGACCCTTATACGTACAATATGTATTATCTCTTGACGTTTTAATAACATAACAAAATAACATAAATTTAATAATTGTTTATAAGGTTATTTTATATTTGTTATATTTTGTTTATGAAACAATCTTAGTATAATAATTTTCATTATATCAGGTGATCCAAAAGTGTTACATTTTTTCATGAAACTAATAATTGTTTTGCCATGCCGAATTCTTTAGCAAAACATTTGTTTGCGCGTGCCTCGGGATTCTTATGAAAGCATTGAATTGCTGGAAAGCAAACACTGAAAATGTCGTTAACAATGTAATACACTTTTGTATCACCCAGTATTTAAATATGCAGTGACTACAGGGTGTCCACAAATAATGCCGTTTTAGTTCGCTAATATGAGATAGTTGAGTTCCGAGTGTTCTATATTCGTATATTCATTGAAGTTATGCACACAGCTCTGGCAGAGTATCCGAACACCCCTCGTCACATGTCCTATATGAAAATAATGCAGTAAGTAACATTTTAGATCACCCTTTGCTACAGTGACTGCAACAACTTTGGGCGATTGTAGAAGAGAGTGGAAAATTACTTTTTTTTTTTTTTACAAATTTGTTTACAATTTTTTGGTGAATCAATTGCCACTCGGCCTTTAAATGATCTAGTAATTTGTGGCGAATAGTGCAGGTGGCTTGTGCATCCGTACGTGACGCTCCAGCTCATTCCGCGTCACTGTATTTTCTCACCGGGAAAGTGATTTTTCAACATCACTTGGTACCTGGGGGGGCATTAAGTAATGTCAACCCAATTATAGGTCCTACGCCTACCGTATAAAATGTGGCTTACACCAGAATCCTTCACTGTGGGCACAAGACAATGTTTTCTCCTCCTGACCCACATACAATTTTCAGAAAGCAAGAGATTGAAGCGGCTTTTATTGCTCCGCATATAAAAACCAAATCATCACTTGTCCAATGGCAACGTTCCTTCCACCATCGTAGACAACGAAGAGCATTCACCTTTGAGACAAAAGGCTTTTGCACAGCATCATGTACAGTGAATCGAAATTATGCCCGATCACAACCCTGATTTCGAGAATTGCTAATGTGGCACTATATGATAACTCCTCTGAAAGTTGGAGAACTTTTCAACATACTGGCTGACGGAATCAATATCATTTAGCTGTCAGATTTCTTTTACATCAAAAGTGAAAAAGTGCTTACGGGGTTGTAAGCACTATAACTACAGGGATACAATTGGCACTGATGTTTTTTTTTTTCTTCAATGCATGCCAATGGAAATGTGAGGTTCGCCGATTTCTGAACGGATCCTACCAGAATATGGCTCTCCATCACTGCTCACTCTCTATGGTCCGCAGGGCAGCGCCAAGTTGATTTTTCCATAAGGAGATATGCGGAAAACGCCGTGTTTAAGGCCAAGAAACTTGGATGAATAAAAAATTGGAGTCACAGCAGCAATGGGAACTGTATCGACTGAATGATACAGAGAGACGTGGGAGGCGTTTAAACATCGTGTAGACATTGCTTGAGTAACTGGTGGGGGCTCATCGAACATTCTTAATATTCATCATTTTTTCATTACTTTATTATATTAATGAAATACAGCAAACTAAAATAGGGACATTCTTTTCTGGACACGTAGTATAACGTCTTCTTATTACCTCATGAATTTTGTTACAATTATTTAATAATTCCATAACTTGATCGTGGTACTGAAAAATAAAAAAAAGAAGTGGCTCGAGGAATGAAATACATAAATGATCAAGAGGAGAAAGCAAACACCTTATCTACTATAGATAAATACTTAAGGTACTTACGAGAGAGGTACATCAAATGTGGAAAGTGATAGTGCATCTCTCTCTCTCTCTCTCGTAAGTACATAAATGATCATTTTAAAACTGAGGTAAAGTTCATTTCTTTGTTTCTTACAGTATGAACAGAATAAATGCACAAATTTATGCAACTGTAATTGCTTACCATTCTTGAATCATGCGCTCATTCTTTAAATTATTGAGTGTACATGTATTTAATTAAAATTAAGTGTGTAAAAATAAAATTAAACAGTTTCTATATAAATTACGTCGAGCTTGAATAAAAACTGGAAGAAAGGATAAATAGTGGCGTCGTACATTCATGGTCATTAATGATCCATTTTTTATTTTTATTTTTTGCTTTTCATGCAGGTTTAAGGACTTTGACTAACTACGAACCTGTATCTCACAGTTTCACAACAAATTGAAATATATTACTCACCTAAAGTTACTATTGGTGCTTGCAAAATAAGAAATCGCGATATTTATAAATATAATGAAACTGTAACCGACCCGGCGTTACATAGAAAATATTTAAGAAAATCAAATGCGACAGGTCTTACTAACACTATTAGAAGCCAACACAATCTTTTTTACTTATCTGTCTGTATGTTTGTTTGTTACCTGAACACGTAACTTAAAAAAATTTTTAAGTTACTATGATTTTTCGTGATACGCCGTGTTCTAGGCTGAATTCTTTTAAGCTAGTAGTTGTATGCCGGCTGATTTGCGGCAAGGTATACTTTAGTTCACAAAACAAACAATAGCTGGCGTTACAAGCGAATAAAAACGCGCTATCGTTTGGTTTACCCTGAAAGTACTTAAGCGAAACGTTCATTGTCCGCGCATATGATTTTATGGAACGCAGTGTATTTTAATTCTAGCGAATACTACCTATTATTTTGCTTGCTGTGTTTAATCGCGGACAACTGTAGTTCAAAATAAAACGCGAAAACGAAAAAAAAAATGAGCTCACATAGCCTATGGAGTCTTTGTCTGGCCATTGTCTTTTTATCCCCATGGTTGGTTTATTGGTTTATTAGAAAGTTTGGCGTCGACTACTAAGGTCATTTTGCGCCTTTTATATAAGTTATATCTGTACGCAGCCCGGGACAAACACAACCCTCCATGACCGCGGCGGGATTCGAACCTACGAACAGCTGGACTCGAGAACTATAAAAAAAAGCCTACGCCCTAGCCCTCTCGGCCAACTGACTGGCCTATCCTCATGGCGATAGAAAGACTGTTGTATGGCTAAGCGCGCTGAAATTTTAAATATCGCAATTTTTATTTTGCAAGCATCAATAGTAGCTTTAGATGAGGAATATATTTCAATTTGGTATGAAACTATGAGATACAGGTTCGGAAAGTTCTCTAGTGAGTTAAAAAGACGAAAAAATTGAATAATACCCACAAGGATTACACTAAAGGGACCAATCAAATTAATGCTATCATTAAAATTTACTATTTTCTTATAAAATTTTATCAAAAATATATAATATATTAAATATAAATTTATCTTAGTTCTTACGATATTCAATTTAAATTTATGTGCATATCTAATTAAATTTATTATTATTATTATTATTATTATTATTATTATTATTATTATTAATTTGCGTTTAGAGGGTTTTATTAAATTCGAAGTAATTTATCTTTAAAACGCCTCATCCAGATTTTTTTTTCCTATTAGACAAAGCAACATTTTCTAAAAGGTTTTACGAGGGCGAGTCAAATGAAAGTGAGCAAAAATGGTTCGGTCCATTATCATTTTCGGTCTCATTTACGAAAGTCACACGTAGGTGTGAGGATAAAAATTGCTTTATGCTCTCATACATTGGGTTGAACCACGGCCTCCTAGAAACTACCAGGCCTGAACATGACGTCAATAATGTATTGTTGAAGCACTAAGATTGTGACGTTAAACTAACTTCTGTAATAGCACCACCAGTTCGACGTAACAATGTTTTATCTTTTCCATGTTCAGGCCTGGTAGTTTCTAGAAGGCCGTGGTTGAACACGAACGCTCCAAAAGATGAACAGCGTGGTGTGGTCAGGTTTTTGACTATTGAAGGTGTTTCCCAACAGGAAATTAGTGGCCGTATGGCTGCCGTGTACGGCGAACATTGGCCACTGTGAAGCGTTGGAGCAAACAGTTCAAAGAAGGACGTGAAAGTTGTAAAGACGATCCAAGACCGGGCCAAAGACCGTGCAATCGCCCCCAACACAATTGCACAAGTTGATGAGCTGATTAGACAAGAACGGAGGATTAGCATCGATGAACTGTCAGAGCGTGTGAAATGAAAAAAACAGCTCAAGGGAACCAGCTCGGACGATGACGTGAAGGAGTCATTTACAGACATTGAGGCAGCAATCCAAGGAGTTTTATGAGAAGGGAATCACGCGGCTCGTTAGTCAGTGGGACAAATGTCTAAACACTCATGGAAACTACTTTTAAATAAAGTACTCCGTTTGTCATATATTCGCATTGGCTCACTTTCATTTGACTCGCCCTCGTATATCAATTTTACAGTGTAAATAAATTGCATTGTTAAATTGTTTTAAAATTTTGAAATCACTTTCTTATATGAAAAGTAAAACTTTAAATGTGTTTTTTTCTAATACCTTATCATACACACTTTCTTCCAATACTTGCTTGTACCGTTCCAGGTCTACTTTATTATTGTGCTCCTGCATCAAATATAGATAAATCAATAGTTGAATAGCAGATATTAAAGAGAATGTTTTTACATCAGTTTTCCAAATACGCTCACTCACCAAAAGTCATGGCACACATGCCTAATAACATATTGGGTCCCCTCTGGCCCGGATAACGGCGGCGATCCGTCGTGGAAGAGAGTCTACCAGTCCCCAGAACACATCCACAGGCACTGCAAGCCATGCCGCCTCCATTGCACTCCATAAAGATGTTGTATTTACCAGTTGTGTTGGTGACAACCTGACAGATCATTCAATGACGTCCCACAAATGTTCTATGGGATTGCAATCTGGGGCACGTTGAGGCCAAATCATTGTCGTGAAGTGACGGCCGTATCACAAGGGCCTTGTGTGGAGACGCATTATCTTGCTGGAAGATGCCGTCGCCCGCGGGGTAAAAATCGGGTGCAGGTGGCCCCCAAGCAGAACGACCTAGGGAGTAGCACGCAGAGTGGATGTCAGATGCACCAATGGACTCATTGCATGCCACGAAAAAACACCCCAGATCAATATGGAGTCTTCACTTGCCTGACTGGTCCCCACCTGACAAGTGGGGTCCATGGCTTCGTGTGGTCTGCGCCAAACACAGACACGACTATCGGCCCGCTGCAGCTGAAAAGGTGACTCGTCGGACCAGTCAACCCTTCGCCAGTCCTCAGCGGTCCAATGTCGATGTTGGTTAGCCCAGTTGTGGGACGTCCCTGATTGTACCGCATGGTGATTTGGCCCGCTGTCGCCCATCGGTCAGCATTTGCAAGCCGGGTGATCCGGCGAACACCTCTGGCATCAATGAGTCGTGGGCGGCCCGTCCGCTGTCCGACATGGGTTGTAACCCCTCGTTTGGGTGTACTCTTGATAGACCCTTGCAACGGTTGTGCGGGAAAATTGCAAGGTCTTGGCTACATCTGATATTGAGGCCAGTGTTGCCAGATCAGTGGTGTTTTTTAAACCGCTTGTCCTTTTTTGGACATTGTTAAACAATGCACAAAACAATGAAAACAAGGACAAGCGCTTTAAAAAAACCCCACTGATCTGGCAACACTGATTGAGGCACCCATCCGTCTGGCACCAACAATCATCCCACGTTCAAATGTGGATAGCTCTCGGCGTGCTGCCATTTCTGCAGCTAGTTTTGCTTACAATGATTGTGTGATACCAAGGAGTCCTGTGCACCTGCATTCCGAGAATGGAAGCAGCGGGATCTGTCTTATTACGGACAGGGAACCTGATTGGAGGGTGTGCCATGACTTTTGGTGAGTGAGTGTAAATCAAAAGATTATCTTCTATAACCATAATAAATATATAAAATTATGTTTAAAAACTCTTGAGATAATCTTGGAAAACATTCAAATGTTAAAAAGAAGATTTGCTTTTATTGATAAGATCCTTAGAATTTTATACATGCAAAAAACTTTTTATGACGTTTAAATGTTTAAATTTACAAAATTCTAAAACATTTGCTTAATTCAAGCTACAGGGTGATTCAGTCAATTTCTGACCATTTCAGTACTATGATTTATTGACCCATTAATGTTTACAAACTTAGCATTTCAGTATGATATTTTAGGCAGTTCGGAGTTTTTATTCCCGTGGAAAAGTCTTGATGATATGCTCAATGTGGCCACCACGAATGTTTTGAACTGCTCGCAGCCGAATGGTGAAGTTGTTCATAACTCTATCCAGGATTTCTGCATCCACATAGGCGCAGCAGTCGACGAAGCTTTGTCGCAGCTGGTCTAGGGTTCTTGGTGCTGTAGTGAACACACTGTCTTTAAGAAAGTCCCCAGAGATAAAAAGCACATGGGTTTAGGTCAGGACTCGTAGGGGGCCAAAGAAAGCCACCCCCGAATCGATCTGGAAACCTGTTTGAAATGACACGATTTCCGAATTTCTGATTGAGAAAGTCCAGCACTTCATTACTGGTGTGAGGCCTAGCCCCATCCTGTTGAAACCATTGATGTCGAAGCGGTATACGCCTCCTTCGCAGCTCGGGGATGAAGAAGGTTTCCAACATGTTAAGGTAAGCCTGTGACGTTACGGTGCCCTCAAAAAAGAACGAACCAATGATGCCTCTTTTGGAAATCGGGCACCAAGCCATAACCTTTCGTGGATGAAGAGGTGACTTATGGATCTCATGAGGATGCTGGGAACCCCAAAAACGAACGTTGTGTTTATTAACGTCACCTGACAGATGGAAGAAGGCCTCATCTGACACCCACAGGTTGTCCACAATGTCCTGATTGGTTTCCATTTCTGCTCCAAACTCCATCGCAAATTGTTGTCGCTTCTGTCTTCCAGTGTCTGTTAACTCCTGATAAACATGGATCTTATACGGG
>JAHWFO010020422.1:296283-312362 GCA_023313115.1 Rhysida immarginata
GTCTTCCAGTGTCTGTTAACTCCTGATAAACATGGATCTTATACGGGAACAGGTGTAAATCCTTTCTCAAAATTCGCCATGTCGTGGTATACGACAGCCCTTTTTCAATGGGTAGGCGGCGAACAGATTTTTTGGTAGGGGAATCGACCAACCTTGTGCGAACATTTTCGACAACTTCGGCCGTTCGAACACGAGCTTCGCTCCCGCCTTTTTTCTTGCCTTTAACACATCCAGTGGCACGAAATTGCTTGACAAAATCCATGATTGCTTGCCTGCCTGGTGCGTCTCGACGCTTATACTCCTTCCGGAACTTTCTTTGCACGGTTACAGGTGATTTTGTCTCGAAATACCATTCGACAACTTGCATTTCTGCTCTGTTGATAAAGCGGGCGCCAGTTTTCAACAATACGATTTTCATGCAGCGCCGTTGCAACATTACAAACTCTGTCTATTTTGAAATTCGATATGGCGCTCATATTCTTTCACTTGTTTATCCCTAATGCACGTCATTCGAGTGAAAAGGTCAGAAATTGACTGAATCACCCTGTTGTTCTAATAGTTCGTATTCCCACTGAAGAAATTTAATAATATGCAATACGAATAATAGAGTTTGGAGCTCTTATAGTCTATTCTCGATTGTCAGAGCTCAGGTAGTTCAGGTATACAGGACTGGCCAGATTATTATGATCACCTCATCATTACTTCGTTGGGGTACCTTTTGCCTTCAATACTGTGGCGATTCTTCTTTGCAATGACTCCACGAGATGTTGAAGGTGATGTGAGAAATCTGACACCATGACTGATGAATTACACTGTCAAGTTGTGTGAAATTTGATAGTTGTGGAACCAGCTGCCTGATGGCTCTTCAACTTCGTCCCACAAATGCTCAATTGGATTGAAATCTAGTAATTGTGGAGGCCACCTAAGCAAGGTAAAGTCTCCCTCATGTTCTTGAAACCACTCCTGCACAATATGAGCACCGTGGCATAGCGCATCGTCTTGTTGGAAGAAGACATCTCCATTGGAATACGCCATCAACATGATAGGGTGAACTTAATCAGCAACGATACTAAAGTGTCACGGAATTCGAAAAACACCACGAATTCCAATGATGTCGTCCATCATTTCCGGACCCGTGTCTTCCACCAAACGAAACCTGAAGATGGCCGACGAAACCACATACGTCGACAAATGCGGCAGGAGAAGGCCAATCAGGGACAAGAGCGGAAAAACGAGGACGCGAGGACGATGCGGGTAGAAGAAACCGAGAGAGCATCGTGAACGGATCGAGGAAAATCTCGTCGGAGAGCACGGAGCGCGAGCTGTAAAAAGGATGCCTGTTAGCAATTGAAGGACGTAGAAGGGTGGCCAAGCAGCCTGTATCGGAGGAAGGAGTTTTCCGGACCGCGACGGTGAGCGACGGGTTGAGCACCGCAACCGACGGCCAGACCCTCGCTACGACGAAGCGAGCGACGTGGCAGTTCGTCTCAACAGATGAAAACGGAGCGGAGGCGGCGAGCTACGTTGGCTATCCAGATTATCAGTGCACGCTGGTAAGCGCCCAATTCACTCTAGATAATAAGTTGCGCCGGGCGAAAGAAATTTTCCCGAGTTATTGTGTTATGAACTAAAAGCGAGCTCAGTCATCCAAGGACTGTGGCCTTTTAGTTTGGCAGCCTACCTCGAGCAAGCCATGGGATTCACGTATGTTTTACGCCCACGAGCATAATGGCGACGTAGTTTTGCTTATAGTAAAGTTTATGCACCTCGTTCTTCTGAGCAGCGGTAGCAGAGGCGGAAGTGAAGAATTTGAAGTTAAAAGTGTAGTGATGTATTCTAATCTTAGCGTTTCCCTAATTCTGTTTGTCTGCTGTGTGCAGGGAGGTGTTTATTGCGAATTACACACCTAAGAAGGAAAGGGGAAAAAAATAAAAGTTCTTGGGAAGAAGAATCTAATGCGCAAGATTTTTCAAATACATCACGCTGTCCATTGGTGCTATAGTTGTGAACTTTAACGTAAGGATTTGATTCATTTAATTCACGGAGTGTATTATGATTTTCCTGTGATTTCTGCCAAATGGTTTCAAGGATATTTACTAATGCTCCTTAGTTAAGAAGGAGAAAATTTTAGGAAGCTTGAGTATTATGAGTGTGTGTATGACGCATGCTACTTCGAAGCAAATTTATAATTGCGTTCTGTAAAAGTATTTTGCTTAAACTATAATTCATTTAAGGACTTGAACACTAAACTAAATTTTTATGCGAATTTTGACTTGAACATATTTAACGTTGTATGTTACGATTCAAGGGATTAGTCAAGCTAATATTTAAGAGTGTCAATGTCGAATGTGTATTATGATTGTGTGCGACGCAAGTTATTTCAAAGTAAATTTATAAGTGGGTTCTGATAAATGTTTTGCTTATGCTATAGTATGTGTAAGGATTTGAGCATCAGGGGGAGGCCATGGCCTGGTGGGCTTTCACTGAAACAACTTCTGTGAAGTTAAGCAACATCAGGCACGGCTAGTCACTGGATGGATGACCATCCGTGATTCACGATCTTCACCTCCCCCCCCCCCAGCAGTCGCCAATCCAGGTTCATCCAGGGACCCAACTCGTCGGCTTCTAGCCATACAGGCCCTGGATGGACGTATTGGATTATCAGTACTAATAAATAAAAAAATAAAAAAAAACTTTAAATTGAACAGTTGTTCGGATTGGAACTTGAGTGTGCCTACCTTTGTATGTGTAAATCAAGGAGATAGCTGTGTACTTAAATGAGTTTGCCAATTTGGACTTTATGGACTCATTTCTAATATGAGATTGTTTGTATGCTTCATATAATGAATTAATGTCTATGCCCACCTAAGACGTTGGGTGATAATTTCTTAGAGGCGTTATTTGTTTTCGTGTGAAGTGTTTCAGGACTAGCGGAACCGTTGGTCCCTGCTTTTAAAAATGATTTGGTTCTTAGTGTGCAATTAAGTTTACGATGGTTGAAACAATTATTTGATGTATCGATTTAACGAAGCTGTAGTTAAGTTGATCTTGTATGGTATGGGTCTAGGTTATAGAGGGTTGAAGATTATCTGAATTTGTGATTTAACAGTATCTTTTGTGTTTATGAACTAAGTGCATATTTTTGTTGGTTAAACTTAGAGGTTAAGTTTCGTATATATGCTACTATTCGAGTTTAGAGGACCAGTTGGTTTCTCATTTGTACCTTGGATTAAGAATTAGTGCTAAACGTAAGATAAGTATTGATCAGTCATTTATTTAAGTTTTTTTGTTATTAATAAACATTACTATTCAATTTTCACGTCTCTGTACACGTGTCCCATGTTTCCACTGCGTACTCAGAAAATGTTCATAGATTTACACGTGACAGAAGGTATGTTGTGCTATTTACACGTTGTTCCACACGAATTAAAGGGCCCAAATCATGCTAGGAAAGCATGCCCCAAACCATAACATTGCCCCACCAGCTTGAAAGGATCCATGCTTTCATGCTGTTTCCGTGATTCTCACCCTGGCCTCTGTATGATGCAACCATATTATGAAAACGTGATTCATCGGACCATATGACTTTTCCAATGCGGGATGGGAGACGTTTTATCTTGTTAACTACAGACAGCAAAGGAGTTCGAACAGGCCTTCGGCTTTCCCATACGTTGCAGTGTACGGCGAACAGTGCGTTCAGAGATCATTTGAGAGGATCCCTGATTAAGATCTGTAGTAAGGCGTGGTTCGCACATGCATGAAACAACGGCAGAAACCACAAAGCAGAAAATTTTCTTCCTACTCTTTTCTTTCTGCCCGACAGAAAATTCTCATATCTTTGTAGGCTATGACTCAATCCAACTCGAAAAAAACAGGAGTTTTCTGTCAGACAGCAAGACGAAGAAGGAACTGACGTCAGAACATTTTCTGGCTTCTAGTTTCTGCCATTGTTTTCACGCATGTGGGAACCACGCTTAATTTGATGCACTGTTGCCCTTCTGTTGTCTTGTACCAGTCTTGTCACTCTCCGTTCTGCCCGAACATTGAATAGTCGCTGACGACTACAACTCGCACCCAATTTTTTGGCTGACAGTCCAGTCTTTAAAGACTTTAACAACAGCTGGTCTTGAACATTTAACGAATGCAGTTGTTTTGTTGATACTCGCTTCATGGCTCCGAACGCCAGCAATCATCCTACGTTCAAAGGCTGTTAAATCGCGTCATTTACCCTTATCTTCAGAAACAAATCACTTCTACTGTCGTAGTAAACAATCTGCTTCTTTTTTTATAATAGTCTAGCCGTCTAGCAATTTCAGCACGAAATCATAGCTAATTTGCCTACAAACATCAGGTGGTCATAATAAACTGGCCGCTTATTGTAGTTGGGTTAACGCGTATCCGCAAATGAATGTTGTTTTCCTATAACGGTTAATATTAATTTTAACATTACCAAACCACAAGTAAGTACTGCTGTATTTACTTTAACCAGATGCTTTATATTATCCATGGTTTAATTCGATTATCCGTGCTACTTTTCCCCGTCGATTGCGGATAATCGGGACTAGACTCTATAGGTCGCTTGTTTCAAGCAAGGGGGTGTTTCTATCTGTTATTTTTTCCAGAGTTTATAGCAATTTTGATTTAATAGTTTCTTATTTCATATGTAGTCTGAAATAATTATTTCATGGGATTGGAAGAGGGATAGAAAAGTAGAAGATAATCTTTAAGAGAATATGGAAATATATTCTAAAAGAAGCTGCTTTATAGTCATGACAGTCGGCAGTATTTCGAAATCTCATTAAGTTCTATGTTAAACAAGAGCTCTGTTGAGTTCAAAAAAATTCTGAATTCATGAGTTGACTCATGTTGAGCAAATTTGATGAACCCATTTTAGTGTGTCATAAAAAGAAAGGAACGATTGTGTATCAATTCCTTAAGAAGAGCATATTTACTGACGCTTCATACACTGAAATATTAATATTAATATCTCTGGGGACATTTCGCAAAAGCATTTAGAAACAATAGCCGATAGATTAGCATTAGTCTCTTAAGTCATTCTACAGAGGGTCATTTCTCCTTAACTTAGCCGATTTTGGATGATTGTTACTTGACGTGAAGGCCCTTCTCCACCACCGATTATGTCAAATGCGTTTCCCCTGATGATGGGGTCTCATCCGAGGTAGCTTTTCATGGGTGAATCTGTCGAGAACGCCCGAATTAGGTATGTCAGCCAGAATGGAGTTAACAGCAGCATTCGAGAACGAAATTCCATCCGTCTTGCACTATTGCACGATCGGAAAGCAATCGTACCTACCCTCACCAAAAATCATTATTTTTCTTGTCATGCTGTGAAATTTCTCGTTTCCTGAACAAATATTTATGGAATGCCCACTGATACACCCACCTAATTTACACAGGCTCGTGTGCATTGCATTGCCGGGGAGGGGTGTTCAAAATTGGTTAAGTTAAGAAGAAATGACCCTCCATAGTGCTCTAGCATAAAACGTAAGTTCAAAATCTTGGCATGTAATTTTTCACAACTTACAAATTTAAAATGGTGCATGATACATTGTCCAAGCTTAAATTCTTTCTGAAAACAGACAATACAAATGCTTATACAACCATAAATATTAACAGTAACGACAATAATTATTTTTATTAAATTTCAGTATTTAATCATACCGCTGTACCATGTCCTTTAAAACCACATGACTTCAAAGACGCTCTTGCAGTTGCCTTCTGTTTACAGAAAAAAATAAAAACATATAAAAATCAAGTTATATTTTGAATTTTTTAAATTAACCAATCTTTTCAAATAAATCTCATACCGAACTAGACCATATCAGTTTGAATAATATTGAGATTTCATTAGCCTGTACGAATTTTTACATACCTTTGGCCCATGAACTTTATCATACGTGAAACAGTCTTCCTAGATAACAATAATAAAAATAATTTATGATAAATTAATATATTTTTCTTTAGATTTACAAGGCTAGATAACTAACAGTCTGTTTCGATTCATCATCAAAACATGACGGTGTAGGCATCGCTGTTGCGGTTTTTCTTTATTTCATGTTTATTCATCATTCTTGGAACAATCGCAACAACGATGCCTAATGGTCTTCAAAATTGCACGTATCGCATTTTTAACATCTGTGTTCAGTTGACGTGTAGGACAACGTCGCACGGTTGTATCTCCAGAAGGAAGCGTTTGTGGCCTTATGTTCATGGGACATATATTGCTTCTCTGGTTACAAGGATCTCATGCTGTAACTTTGTACAGAACGTTCAGATACACCCTGTATACGTCTTTGAATAAAATGTGCAAACATTAGTCTGTACGTATTCTTACTCAATACATCGCGCTATGTTTAAATGGTTCACTTATTTTGTTAGGAAAGTTTGGCAAAAAGAGTGCACGAAAGTGTAAATCCACCCCTTTGGGTGACTCAGTGAAAATCATGAACGTTTGCCAAAAGTATGCAAGAAACTGTAAATCGACTCATTTGGGTGACTTTGGGTGGAAATCTTAAAAATTTGGCAAAAAGTGTGCACGAAAGTGTAAATCCACCCATTTTGGTGACTTTCAGTGAAAATCATGAATGTTTGCCAAAAGTGTGCAAGAAACTGTAAATCGACTCATTTGGGTGACTTTCAGTGAAAATCTTTTTCGAGTTCAAGACAATATTTAACAAGAAATTAAGTCTCCCGAGGAAGGTACAGGAAAGTAGCGGAAGCCCTGAGTTCATCTATTTTTTTATTCCTTCATCTGCACTTTTTAACGGGCCCGGCCCCCGAGGTTGTTGAATCGAAAAGTTGATTTTCTCAAACGTAGTATTTAGAAAGTGTAGAATCTTCTTTGTTTCTCATCATTTCCGATCGAATGATATATGACATGCCATATGTTGCCATAGTTCTAAAGACCAAGTAACTGCCACCCCCACAATTCTGACCTCATTGGGAAAATTTGGCCCAAACTTCATAGTAATGTTGATCTTGCTTAGAGGAATCTGCATACAGAATTTCACTCCTTTATATGCATAAATACGGGTAGACCTTTTGGTCCCCTCTAATTTCCGCCCCCGAAACTCCGCCCCCAGTGGGCCAAGTTTCAAAACCAAAACCAAACTAAATAGTGAAGGTACACATGCCCATAGCAAGCTCCATTCTGAATTTCAACCTTCTACCTCAAAAAAATGCGGAAATTATGAAGGGGACAGACGGACATTGTGAAAACAATAAGTAGCTCCATTCTTCCGCTACTTAATAATATGAATTTTTTTCTACTTAGACTTAAATTCTTAATATTAAAAAATGATATGATATTTAAAAAATGTACAGATGAAATGTAATTTAACCTCGATGAAAGTAATAATATTTGCTCCCCAACACAAAAACTGTGTACACTTATCTTCTGAGTTACTGGCAACAGAAAATGTTTTGATAGATTTGTACATACTTAAACAATGGGTAACAAAATAGTCTTAAGTTTTACTGAATGAAAAATGAAATATGGAATATCTGTATATTCTAATTACATATACTGTATGCGGAAAATATCATACTATTTCTGAATATTGTTAAGAATTTAGTTAGAGGAATAAATTGTTATTATTAAAAATAGTTTCCATTCATCCAAAATTAAGAGATATAGGTTCCTTACCTGTGATTGCACACCGATAAAGAGCATAGTCATTAAAAAGTACATGGACCACATCTTGATATGTTGATTTAAATGATTTTAAATCTTCCAGCTATCAATCTAATTTGCAAAACGTAGCAATATTGTTAACAATCAAAGAAAGGAAATTTATTCAGAAAGTGAAATAAAGTTTATCTTAGAAATCTTATTTATATATTATTATTATTCTCTGATCTTGAGAAAGTGGGTTTCATTCAAATATTACAATTTCCGATATAATTTGACTTAATGTAATTTTAAATATTAATAATGCAAATTCATTTGACATTTCAATAAGTTTTTAAAATAATTTTAAATAAGTTATATATAAGACAAGACTATAGGGGTGATAGATTATCAGATATCGAAAATGATGGGTACATACTTAAATGAAGTTTTCTCCAGAGTTCTTCTCTCTCTCTCTCTCTTACCGAATGAAGTCTATATGGGAACCTTGAATTGTCCAACATATTTATACAAACGTAACTCTTAACTATTGGCTCATTTCAAATCAATAAAAATAGAAATGTCTGGATGCATATGATTTCATCATCGACTGTTTTCTGATTGCGCCAGTCAGTACTACGAGAAAGTTTTTACCATTCAAGAAACATACTCTCATAAAACCTCAAAGCCAGCAAATTACTTTCAGATTTCTTAATTAAATAAATGAAGCATTGCTTAATTATTGTCCAAACTGCCCAAATTGTCCTCAATACGATTTGAGGAACGCAATCTAAAGAAATATATTATAATCTTGATACTTACAGCAAAGATTTCGGTCAACGAGCATACAATTACAAACATTCTAAAAAGGCTGAAATCTGAAGATCTTCATCCGTGAAAATTTGCAACGATATTCTAGAAGAAAGACTTTTTGTGTTCATCCAGACGGATGCTCACAGCAAGTCATTAGCCATATTCTACATACACCTTACTAATTTATCGACAGGAAAGAAAAATATTTTCAGTTTCATATAAACAACTGAAAAGATTGTCTGTTATATTGTCGCTAGTTTAAATAACTGCTTGAATCAGTAATTAAGAAAAGTAGTGATCGTTTGCTGTATATTATGAAAATATATGGAGAACTGAATTTTTATTATTCAATCAACTGCCCCTCAAAATTCACGTAGGCAAAGTGAAAGTGTAACAGATGAGAGCACATACAGGAATTTGATTTTCTAATGCATGTTGTAATGTTAACAAACTGCGATCGGCCAAATTCGTTAGTTGACATGCACCTTGTAAGAATCGACGATGCTGAAACTGGAACTCCGACTGGAAGAGAAGTCTTGCATGAATTAATTTGTAAGATAAAAGAAGTTGTAAACTGGACCGGTGGAGGATGCGAGGCGGAAGATACGGAGCCGCCAAAAAAGGCAACGAGAAAAATAGTGGTATGACCTGCCGATGGAACCTCGCCATTGTTCGTTAAGCATTACCTAGAAGACGAAGGTCCGAGGAATCCAAATGTAAAGATCTAATTTTATGTGAGTAGATCTGATTTTATCTATCTTACTATGATCAATAGTGTACGGACGAATTTACAACATTCGACAACTTTCCAGTGGGCAGCAGATACAGACAGAAGTACACATTGATAAATTCGTGATATGTGATGGTGAAATTGTTCTGCGACTGGACTGTGATAGCACCATGAGAGCGGCTCATTGACACAGTGATAAAAAACTTCTCCAATTCTGATGAATTTTTAGTCCAGAATCATTACCGTAGAATCAGTGACCCCATTGATGCCAAACTTCACAACTATATACCCGCTCGAGAAAAGGAATAAGTCTGTTATCGGCTCCTTAGTATTTGCTTATTTAATATTCGACGGCAACTTTTTTTTTTTTTTTTTTTGAAGCCAGGCAGTGTAGTCCATATGCAATCTCCCTGATTTGAAATGTTAATTGTAAGGAAACTATTCTAGAGATTTTCGGTTTGCGGTAACATGAAGAGGAACTCAAAAAAATTTTGTATTCTTTGTAATTAACAAAGATTACAACAGCACAAAAGGGAGCTCAGTGCGTTGTGTGGTACGCTGAAACGAAATCACCGATTACTGTTCAAACGAATATCAGACGAATGCATAAGCGGGAGCCATCAGACATGAAGGCGTGGTTTGATAATTTTTTGCCACGGGGAGTGTTAACCGACAGCAAGAAACGCATGTCTGAGGAAACTTTGAAGTCCAACAAAGTCAATTTGTAGAACGTCACGAGAGATGAACAAAACTTTTGAAATTGCTTCTCATGACATCAAAAACATGAAAGCTCTAGGATTAATAGTCTCCTTGCAGTTAACATTTGAAATCAGGGAGGTTTCATGTGGACACCCTCTATGCATCCGATTAAATTAAGAATGCTTTTTGCTGTATAAATATTTCATTTTATTTTATTGACAAATAAATATTTGTAATATGATCCCTGTTAGCTACAACTGCTCGGACTTTAGATGTGTCTCTCATGATCGGTCTACTAAATACGTTTGTCTCAACCGATCGAAAGGATCAACTATCACATTGTTTTTAAACACTGTATTCTGCATGGCATTTTAAGATTTTAAGGGAAAATATTTTTTTAAATATTTAATAAAGCCTTCATAACAAAATGGTCTCAGTGCCTTAATTATATTCAGAGTCATTTTGATGTCAAGTTTTATAAAATAAAGGAGCTCGTCTTTCCGTGATCACGCCAAAACGCCGGAGCCCAGAATTGTATAACCTAATATTGAAAAAGATCTCGCTAATCTTTTAGCGAGGCAAGCTCAAAATATTACAACGTATGAAGTTCGCAATTTATTTTTCAAAATTAAGCGGAATAAAAGCACGCGTGTATTTTCCTGAACTCTTCGCTAAGGCAACGGCTATTGTGCAAACATGCGTATCATCCATAAACATTTTCGAAATTTACCCTAGCCATCACTTTTTCATGAATAAAATTTACAACAGACTTCAGCTGTTATAAGCGTCTACAAGTGTTACCACCTGCATCCCCTTTATGATTACCGATTTCATAATGTTCTTATTTAATGAATAATAAATAGCTGGACTTCTTAGCAAGACTCAGAAATTTCGATAATTCTTATTTGTTTTTGAATACCTTCATATTTTGTTCTCGAATACTTAAAATTACAATAGCACTGATGATACATGGATAAGTTGTCAGAAAATTGTCATTGCAGTAATACATGGTGATTACAAAAGCACTTCACACTTTTAAAAATTTATTACATCAAAGCTATTCAGAATATAGATACACCACATACGGATTCTTAAAGAAAAACTCTTGAAGTTTATTATGACACAGTTAAAGATGTTCAGTATGCCCCCCTGTAGTCGAATTCGTCCCAAACCCGCATTAACGTGTCTCCATCAATCCCACGTATCGCTACCGTAATGCGTTCTTTCAGCTCGTCTAGTTCACGGTGAAGGGGTAGGGTGAAGACCTCGTCCTTTACTCACCCTCATAAAACGAAATCACAGCGGTGGATTGGTCGAGCAAACAATAACCTGGAACTTGCAAAGTGGCCACCGCGGAGCCCCGACCTCACACCTTGTGATTTCTTTTTACGGGGGTGTGTAAAGGACAAGGTCTTCACCCTACCCCTTCCCCGTGACCTAGACGAGCTGAAAGAACGCATTACGGTAGCGATACGTGGGTTTGATGGAGACATGTTAATGCGGGTTTGGGATGAATTCGACTACCGCATTGATGTATGCCGTGTCACGACAGGGGGGGGGGGGGGACATCTTTAACTGTGTCACAATAAACTTCCAGAGTTTTTCTTTAAGAATCCGTATGTGGTGTGTCTATATTCTGAATAGCTTTGATGTAATAAATTTTTAAAAGTGTGAAGTTCTTTTGTAATCACCCTGTATAAAGAATTTCGGCGACTTAGAGATTTCAACTTTGCATATTAGATGCAAGGTCGACATTTAAGGTTCAGTCCAAGCGACTAGATGCAAGGTTAGCGGTCATCAGTATTTATCTAAATTTTAAAAATTTTTCATGCCTTTTTATGCGAATCATTTGTCGCCATTTTTTGAGAAAAAAAAATCACAAAGACGCAAAACTTATTTTTTGTTTTATTTCGTCCAAATGCTCCCATAGATTATCCATAGGATTGAGGATTGTCATTGGTCACCCCTAATTCATTTTCATTTTTAAAAATCTACAACCTAATTTGTAAATAGATAGAATCACAAGCCTTGAAATTTTATAGCTTCTTAAGGTTGACTTCTATTTTCTGACTTTTGTCCCTTTTTCCAAGAATAGGGAGAGCGGTCGAAAAGGCCAGGAGTGCAAAAGTTGTCCATGATGGTAATGTTGATTTACGAAATTTTTCTATTATACCGATAGGTTAATTATTATATGTAATATATGTACGATATTTTAATAACAGCCATTAGTTAAATTATACAAATTTCATAAAAATTTATTTTCTAACGCTTTTATTTACATTCCCTTTTTTTCTAAAAACGTGAAATTTTCATTTTTGCAATTACTTTGCTTGAACTGAGACTTGTAGAATACTTGAACCTTTTTATTTTTAAAACTTCAAAAGTACTAGTAACTGAACTCCGAGACTGCTGTTAAAGAAGTTTATTAAAAGGAATATTTTTTATTTAATAATATAATTTAATAGCCGTGAACCACATTGTTAATAGCAAATTTAAGAATGTTATTGAATTTTAGCTTTCCTCTGCAGGTTTTTTATGGGCTTTACTCTGCGGTTTCTTCTGGGTTATTTTCTGCGGTGTCTTCTTGGCTTTCCTCTGGTAAAGTTAGAGGGCTGTAATACTTATCCTTCGGGCAAATCTGTAACAATAAAAAACTTATAACAAAGTACTTCAGAATAAAATTAATTTAAAAGCTGTACTAGACAAAAGGTTCAAAAATAGCGCATTTCTCCTTTCATTATTCCCAGGAGTCATTTTTACAGTGATTGACAGTAAAATAAATTAATTCCTCATAAAGGATTGCTTCTGTGTGGATTTTGATTTATAGAGATATTTTAGTTCTAGGACAACTGTCTCCCTAATTTTGGCAATTGCCCCTCCTCTCCCAAAATTATAATGCTTTAAAAGTTTATTTTTGTTTTTATTTTTCATAATGACCGACCAATACCTAAGGGTGGTAGTCGGTTGGAAACTCATGATTCCAGAAGAAATGTTGAATTTTGATCATGTATGTGCGTATATGATCAATTTTGTACAGCTAACTCCTCCGAAACGGCAAATAGCAGAAGCAAATGAAATTAATGCACACTTACAGGGTTTCTTAAACCGTACCTCCACGTATTGTTATGACAATCCAGTCTTTTTAGTGGTATTAACTTATTTTTAAAAATGAACAAATGGCTCTAGCATTCAACAGATTCGGCATGCACGGACTCCTCTCACTGAGGCGAATAAATTTTGTAAGTGACTTGTTTGGAACCGATGAGCTATTTTTACATTATAAAGTTTTTTTTATAACCCATTCGCCCTCGTAACCCCCCCCCCCCTCCCATATTTATTTTTCTTTTTTTTTTTCCTTTCCATGACAAAGTGAAAGGTCTATGCGGATGTGTCATTCCACCATTATAATTTATTTTGCCTTTTAATTTGAAATTTCCAATTCTTCACTTTAAAACTTAGTACAAAATTTAAATACTTTTAGATATGGTAATTGAGTGATTTAGTGATTTACTGTTAGGGTAAATATAGGCGATAGTTTTTATTTTGAATACAAAGTACGTAACTAGTTGATTAAGTCATTCACGTATGATAGGACTGACAAGAAGAGATTTTTGATTTGTTTCATTTTGGTTTTGTTTCTTTCGTACTGCTAATAATAACGAAATAAGCACACTGGACAAAAAATTAGTCAGACAAAAAATTGGAAATCAGATGGAAGTTTGAGGGAGAGTCTGTAATTATTTGGAGTTATTTTTTGTGGTTTGGACTTGCTATTGATTGTATTGAATGAAAACGTGAAGTCTACGAACTACCTCGACATTTTGGACAACTCTGTGATAGTTCTTTGGTAGAGACCTATGTCATTTCCAACAAGACAACGCTCCGTGTCACACAGGAAGGGTTGTAATAGAATTGTGTGGCCGGAATGATGCCGAGCTTTTGGACTGGCCAGCCATAGCCCAGATCTCAACCTGATAGAAAGCGTTCTTGACAAATTGGAGCGTAGAATTAGATGTTTGAAAATTAGACCTTCTTCACAGTCTAGGTTTGCTTTACAGGAGGAGTGGAAAACAATCCCGCAAGCAGTTTTCCAGAATTTAATAGAAAGCAAGCCGCGAAGGATAGCTGCAGTCATTAAAGCAAAAGATAGCCCCACAATGTATTAAATTAATAAATATAAAATAAAGTACTTTCTCTTTAAATGAACCAGTTCTGGAACTTTCTGATCACATCTCGTATTTATAAAATTTTGAAGTATATTTTCTCTTTGAGTTGAATTTTTATCAATTTATTTGATGGTTTAAGGGCAAGGAGGATTCCCGACCTACGGATTGAGGACCTGCTCTGCCGATTTGAGGTAAATTTGTGACTTCAAGAAAGTCCATCTGAACTTTTTATAGCTTTGCAGTTCATTGTCCGCGATAACTCAATTGGTGAGAGTGGTGACAACGAAAGTCATGGTCCCTGGTTCGAGTCTCGGTCGCGGAATTTTTTCTCTTTTCTCCTTCGTATTATGAAATGTTTGAAATATGTCGTTAGTTAGTTATTATCTTCTCTTTGAGTTGAATACTATATGTATTTCTTGCTGCCAATAAGCTAAAAGTCGCTACTGCCAACGCGAAGCGTCGTCTTTCCTGGTTAGAGAAAAACTTTTTAGGGAAATGCAACGCTCGAATGAGGTGATGTGGAGCAACGAGTCACCCAGCATCTATTTCCAGGGAAACAGTAAACCTGGCAGAAGAAAAATATTTATCATAATGTGCTGTCCGACCATAATGGGATCTGGTTCCTCGTGATTTGGTTTTGTTCATTTGACGAAAACATGAACACCCAACGCTGTCTGGAAATTCTGGACTTACAAAGTGCAGCATTCAGTGAAGGACAGAGCTATTACCGCATTGTTTGAAGACATGAACTTACAATAGAATACAACTGCAATGAATTAGAATATCGTGTGTGAGCACACGAGAGCATCCGAAAACACGTCATCAGCAGGTCGAGACCTTTAAAGAGGACTGAGGAAACATCGTGAACCTGTTATCTGATATCGGTAAAGGCTGTGTATGCCACAGAGTCTTGTAGGTTGACATTAATGACAATGGGGTACCATCACTAGATAGTAAACTCATTGTAAATAAAGAATGTGTTCAGCGCCACAAGTATCCGGTTAATAGACAGGATAGACAAGTATCACAATTATACAATTTTTTCTGTATAAAAAGTTTCTGTAGATTTTTGTAGTTGTTAGAAGGAATTTGATGCTGTTGGTTTGTTGTCCGTATGACTTATAATTATAAAAATATATTAAGCCGATAATTTTAAAAAATGTTCTTACCGACGTAAGATTAATAACCATGCAGAAATAGAACTTCTTAACCCTCTGTTTTCAAAGAATAAAAAGTTAAAATGTATTTTAAGGAAATTTGTGTAAAAAATACAAAAGAAAAAGAATGAAATTGAACAATCATGTAGGATACTGTTCATATAATATTTCATATGGTAATGCTGGAATGATTCAAATGTAAATTGTACAATAAAATTTATAATTTTCTTACTTCTGTTTTTTTACTGCAATTATCTTTGAACATCTTCACTACCTGATCTCGATACTGAAACAAAATTAGAATCTAAATGTTTGTTAAAAACATAATTAAATAACATAATTATATATGATTGAAAGTACGAAAGAAATATCATTATACAGTATTTATGCATAAATATATTTTAGGTTGTTTTTTTTAGTAAACAAGTGTTCCGTACTGCTTTTAAAGGATTAAATGCTGCTGAAAAACTAGTTAAGATAACAAATAGGTTTGGATCTAGTAAAATTTCTATAGTTGCCTCCATATAAGTTGAACGACAGGATGACGTCATTTCTAACGCCAGCCAATAGACGTTTACGGGAAGTAAATCGCTTAGCTATTCCATGAACATCCGCTTTCGTTGTTTTCGTATTTATATTTGGTTTCTATTTTCGTTTTTTCTTTTAAATAGATAAATGAAATTAATAAATTAAAAAATTAAAAAATGACGCAGAATAGTCGGCACGAATGCAATTTGTTTTATATTATGACTTTTATAGGCGTTCCACGTTTCAACGATATCTCCAACAATACTATAGTAGAACAAGTGCATCGTGGGTAAAATCCAGACAAAGCTTATTGATGAGATGACTTACTGCGCATGTCAAAAAGATCTTCAACTTGC
>JAHWFO010020422.1:312762-327168 GCA_023313115.1 Rhysida immarginata
TTAATCCTCCCGAAAAAGGTATAGGAAAGTATCGGAAGCCCTGGGATCATCTATTTTTACTCTTATATCTCACTTTTTACCCCCCCTCACCATTTTTTTAAAAGTTGATTTTCCTCGAAAGTAGTATTTAGAAAGTGTAAAAGAGCTCTCTTTCTCATCATTTCCGATCGAATGATATATCACATGCCATATGTCACCATAGTTCTAAAGACCAAGTAACTGCCACCCCTACAATTCCGACCCCATTGGGACAATTTAACCCAAACTTCATAGTAATGTTTATCTTCCTTAGAGGAATCCGCAAACCGAATTTCACTCTTTTATATGGATAAATACGCGTAGACCTTTTGGTCCCTTCTAATATCCGTCCCCAAAACTCCGATCCCAGTGGGCCAATCAAAACCAAACTAAATAGTGAAGGTGCACATGCCCATAGTAAGCTACATTCCGAATTTCAACCTTCTACCTCAAAAAATGTGGAAATTATGAAGGGTACGGACGGACAGACAGGCAGACGGACATTGTGAAAACAATAAGTAGCTCCATTCTTCCACTACTTAATAATCTTGTGCCATATACATTAAATAATTATCCAAGAGAGCTTATCACATACGAGTTTAGGACCAAGCTAATTGTTCCCTACGGTGTCCCTGGGACAACGGGACGCACCTCATCGTTCGTCAAGCATACAGGCCAATTACGTTGAGTCTCCTGTATACAGTTTGCCTGGAAACATTAACCCATATGTAAACGTTTGCATACTTTGAGAATGGGTTCCTCGCAGCAAAACAGGAAACAAAGTCCATGTAAACTTATATCCGAAAAGCCTTAGATTACACTCAACACGGTTTGAAAAAACTTAAATAGTACGTAGGAACCATTCATTCACAAAACATACATCATTTACAAGGTGGGTACAAAAATGAGCCCCCTCCTCTTTTATTTTCGTAACCGAGCATATACAATACTCATTTCCAAAAAAGTTGGGACAGTGCAAAATATATAGAAAAAACAAAAAGGGATGATGTAACAAAACTTTCTCGCGAATACAAAATAGCAGATACGTTTATGAAATGACATAAATATACTGTGTGCACCAAAACATTTTGTATCGTGGCCGGGACGTTCATTTTGAATAAGGGTGTTGCAACACGTTCCAAAATAGTAGGGACATACGTTGTAGAAAGCGCCGTTAGTAGTGGAACCTTCCGAATTGTTCGGGAATAATCTAGAATGATGACGTCGTACTACATTCCGTATAAACAACAGTTGCCATCCGTCGTTCAGGTAACTTATTCGGAACGATGGGTCGAGGCAAGCCAGTTAGCGAAGATCTTCGTGTTCGAATCATTCAAGAATTCACAAACAACGTTTCTTAGCGTGCAATAGCCAGAAGATTTAACCTGTCATCATCTACAGTACATAATATTATCAAGCGCTACCGAGATAGTGGTGAGATCACAGTTCGGAAAGGCCAAGGTAGAAAGCCTATTCTGAATGCTCGAGCTCTTCGGATCCTCCGACGTCACTGCGTCACGCATAGGAATGCTGCGATTACGGACATAGCCACGTGGGCCCGCGATTTCTTCGGGAAGCCATTATCGTTGAATACTGTACGCCGGTGCATCCACAATGCAAACTTAAGTTATACTGTGCACAACGGAAGCCATACATCAACAAACGACAGCAACGTCGCCGTCTGATATGGGCTCGAGCCCATCGCAATTGGTCCCAAGCACACTGAAAGAACATATTGTGGTCCGATGAATCAACCTTTACGATTGTTTACGGAAATAATGGACGCCGTACACTCCGGACCAAAGACGAAAAGGATATTCCCGCGTGCTACAGGCGTTCGGTACAGAAACCACCGTCTGTCACGGTCTGGGGCTGTATTAGTGGCCATGGAATGGGAGACTTGCACATCTGCAATGGCACCGTCAATGCTGAAGCGTATATACAGATCCTTGAACAAGCTATGGTGCCATCTAAGAGGCGCCTGTTTGGACGACGTCAGTGTATATTTCAACAAGACAACGCCAGACCGCATGCAGCGCGCATAACTTCTGCATGGCTACGTCGGCAGCGCATTCGTATGTTGGATTGGCCCCCTTGCAGCCCGGATCTGTCGCCTATAGAAAACGTTTGGCGTATTATTAAACGAAAACTACGACAGCGACGACCCCGGACAGTTGAACAGCTGAAAACCTATATCCAACAGGAATGGGACAGAATTCCGGTTATGGTGTTAGAAAGATTGGTGTCATCGATGCCCAGAAGATTACAGTGTGTCATCAAGAGGAGAGGTGACGCCACACCGTGGTAAACGCCGTGCTGTCCCAACTTTTTTGGGAGTGTGTTGCACGTGCCAAACAGGAAAACCACCTGTATCTTTCTTTAAGCATATAAGATATGTGATCCGATGCCTAATTTATCGTTTATGCATTGTAATGCGTTGAAATAAACGGCAATACAATAATCCAAACAAATGTGTTAGAGTTCTTCTTATATGTTGCACTGTCCCAACTTTTTTGGAAATGAGTATTGTATGTCAATTTTGATGAATCCAATGAATAGGTAGTTGTGAGTGACCTATCCCATGGTGCACTTTTCATCATCCTAAATATGCAAATAAGGACATTCAAATCCTATCTTTTAAACCGTAACAGATACACGAAAAATTCCAATTGAACACTTGTTCAGCATGGAATTCCGAACAAAACAAAAAAAAGTTCCAAAATCCGATGAACGAATCGCCAACAATCCAAAGCAGAAGATCATGTTGACAGTGTAGCTTACCATCCTGGAGTTTGTTCTGTCTTCTGTATGCTGACACGCCTTTTATTTGCTTTTCCTCATGACAGTGAATGTTATTATGGTAATTTTTGGTAATTTCTTAATTTACATGTTGAACATTCAAATGTCTTTTGAAGTGTATCGAGAGGTAACTAATAAATTCAACATGTGATTATTGGTGATCCGTTCATCGGATTTTGGAATTTTTGTTTTGTTTTGTTCGGAATTCCATGCTGAGCAAGTCTTCAAGTGGAATTTTTCGTGTATCTGTTACGGTTTTTAAGATAGGATTTGAATGTGTCCTAATATGCATATTTGGGATGATGCAAAGTACACCATTGGATAGGTCACCCACAACTTCCTATTCATTGGATTCATCAAAATTGACATATCTGCTTCGGTTACGAAAATAAGGGGGGAGGGAGGGCTCATTTTTGTATCCGCCCTGTATAATGCAATATGAATTACATGACCGTCTCAACCTGTTCATTATCGTGTTCAACACACAAAAGCCAGCAACAACAGTTTCATTTAACGCTCGGACACACAATTCACAGGGAATAAAAGGATATCACAGCCCGTGTCCTGTCTCTGAAGTTATTGATATTACGAACTTTCTTGCTATGGACATGCTATGATTGTATGCTATGATTCTTCGCGTTTTCATTTTTACTCATTTCACCTAATAACTTGTATGGAATAATCTCTTCCGTCCCATTCACAACTGCTTCTGTCGTTCCAGTTATTTATAATCCATTTTACGCTAAAAAATTTCCATATAATAAGCTAGGAGGAAACGTTACCTTATGAATATCCTTTGTAATATCTTATGCTAAACTATAATAGCCAATATAACTCTAATGAAAGTATGGATATTTCCACTCACAAGGGAATCCCTCGAACATGTATGTCACAGATTTCCACCAAATTGAAATATGTTACTCATCTGAAGCTACTATAGATGCTTGCAAAACAAGAGAGTGCGAAATTTTGTTTCTTTCAAAATAAACCGCGATAAAGAAAAAAATTCAGCATACGTAGCCATACAAAGACTCCATTGTTAAAGCGGTTAGGCTATGTGGGGTTCCCTTGTCAGTAGAAAGACAAACAAAACTAAAAACAATGCTTTCAGCAATGATTTTTCTATTATTTAAAAAAAAATTATTAAGTATCCTTATGATTTGGAAGCAGCATAAAGGATATATACATGATTGAAATCAAATAATTATAATGTCTACATGGACTTTGTGCACCTAAACGTTTACACAAGGTGTAACAAAAATCTAATATGTAAACTCAATAAGGTATCACTACAAATCTTTATAGAAAAACTATTGACACTAAAACTCAGATAATAAGGAGGAGTAAGAAGAACAACTAGAGAAGCTCATCTAGTCAACTGCCCAGTCTACAACGTTATAGTCAATCCCTCCCGAGTAAAGAGACTACTCCTCCAAAAAAGCATGAAGCCCATCCCATTGAGAAGAGGAGTCTCGTATATTACGGCAATAGTGGATTTAATGAAGACATTTGTATTTTTGAAAGCACAGAAGGGCCCTGAAAAAGCGTCCACCGGCCTTAATAGAGGAAGAGAAAACGAAAACGGACGAGCTTCTAATCTTTATGAATGCTAACCAGGCAAAGGTATTAAAATGTGAACTAAGCTTTCGCCTCTCCCGAAGCTAGTTCCACGCCACCAGGCCAATTCTCAGTTTTATACCATTTAGTTACATAATATTTTGAATACCTTCGAATTCGTGAATGATTCCTGTGCTTCTCCTATTTCTTTTATACGCAATGTTTTGTTATCGCTTTCCAGCTATTTTACAGATGAAAGAAACAAAGAAAATTAACGGTTTGTAGTTTGCTTATAAAATTGTAGATTCATCGTTTTCTCGTAATGAATGTCTTAATTAATATATCATATTTATCATTAATATTTATATATCATGCGTTGATATTTATTTTATTTGACTATTCAGTAAACTTAAAAATGATTATTTGAATTTTACAAATATGCGTAAGGAAAAAAAATTGAATATTTAAGATTTCGAAACGTATAGATTTTCATATGTTGCTACTCCAAAACTTAATCATAAAATTTGGTATTGCATGATTGTATTTATACAACCTGTGACAATAAAGTTCGGTGAATGATGGCATATTGAGAGTGGATTGCTCGCTTACATGAAACAGCAGTTACTATCGTTCAAAGTAATCCCCGTCGATGGTAATGCACTTCTGGGAACGCCTGTACAAGTCCTGGAAACTCCTGGCGTAGTCGTTTTTAGGGATAGCCTTCAGTTGGGTCGTAACATTACGTGGGATGTCTGGCCACTTCGGGGGGCGTCTTCTACGGTGTTCCGGCCTCCTCGGAACCGTTTAAACCACTCATAAACACACTTCAAAGTAAAAGCACTTTCTTTGTAAACTGTTGTCATCATTTCATGAGTCTCTTTCGTTCGCTGATCCATTTTGGGTTTCGACCGCGCGTACTACGCCTTCTCTCTTCAATGTCCTGTTTAAACACAATAAACACACACGCAGCGCATGATTCTCTCAAATTTGTTTAAACATGTCTCGACCTGTCTGGGGCAGGACGACGATGGTGCACTCTTACGACCGTTAGCAATTTGAAGTCATTCACCGAACTTTATTGTCACAGGTTGTATGATGTTGAAAGCATTACAGGGGTTGGACAAAATAAAATGAACACAATGTGAAATGCGACAAAATAGTTGGTAATAGGGCGATGACCCTCCTTTGCATTAATTACAGCTTGTATCCGTTGGACGGACAAATACAAGTTTTGCACAACAGTCGCAGGGATACGTGCCATTCCTCCTACAAAAAGGTCGCTAATTCAGAAAGTGTCCTTGGAGGTGGCGCAGCTTAGTCTCCAAATCCCCCATAAAGGTTCAATGATATTTAGATCAGGGAACTGAGGGTGCCAGTTGAGTCTTGTAGTTCATCATCGTGTTCATTAAACCAGTCTCGGACAATTCGAGCAGTATGAATAGGAGCATTGTCGTCTTGGAACACAGCTCATATTTAGGGAACACTGTTTGCAGCATTGGATGAAGATGATCGGTCACAATACCGACATAAACATGTGCTGTCACCCGCCCGTGCAGGATGACAAGTGGGCCGAGACCACGGTAAGATATCGTCCCCCACAGCATCAATGATTCCCTCCATGCTTAACAATAGGAAGGAGACGATCAACATCATAGACATCTCCAAATGTAAACACGTCCGTTTGTCTGGAATAAAGTGAACGACGATTTGTCTAACCAGATGACATTCTCCCATTGTTGTTGTCACCAATGATTTTGGGATAGCCGCTCTGCAGTGAATGTTTGTTGAGTGTAGTTCACGCTGAATAGTTTTTGTTGATACAAGTTCCTGTAGATATGTTCATCTCAGATGTTACCTGGGATGCTGTTGTCTTGTGCTTTCTGGCCATAATCCGCTTTAAACCTTTCTGTCTCTATCAAGGCCTACGAGATAATAAAAGGCCTGTGCATTTGGCTATTTTTGAAGCCAAAATCGGGAAACTCGAATTTTAAGATTTATGTCATGTAATCCTATCATCTGCCGGCGGTATCAGTAGATTTTCTATTAAAAACGTGTTTGAAAATAATAATTATATTATTTTGTCAGATTTATTTTGTTTTAAGATATAAGCAAATCTTCAAAGTTCATTTCTTAAAATAATAAATCTGCTTAAAATAATATAAGTTTTATTATTTTCAAACACGTTTTTAATAGAAAATCTACTG
The DNA here is from genome assembly GCA_023313115.1 of Rhysida immarginata. Lineage (NCBI taxonomy): Eukaryota > Metazoa > Arthropoda > Chilopoda > Scolopendromorpha > Scolopendridae > Rhysida > Rhysida immarginata. The sequence goes on from JAHWFO010020422.1 coordinate 319,341, forward strand.
ATACCGCCGGCAGATGACAGGATTTCATGACATGATATTAAAACGCTCGTGTTTCCATGTTTTTACACCAAATGCACAGGCCTTTACTATCTCGTAGGCCGTGGTCTCTATCAGTGATCTTCGACTTTCGGCCAGTATTGTACTTGACAGATGGTGTCTTTCCCTGTTTCTTATAGGCTGTTATAACAGTCGACATATTACTTCTCCCGAACTCAACAAGAGAGGTAGTTTTCGTTACTGAGACTCGGGCAAGAGTGGCAATTTTCGAAATCTGAGAGGTCAGCCATAAGGGAGTTTCAACGCCGCAATATATTTAGCATAGACGCTATCACTGTTACTAATAGACAATAGACTGATATATGTACATTCTCGCCCACTAGGTGGTACCGTCCAAAACTAGAGGGCGGGACTCTACGAGAGGTTTCCTAAGAGCATTGTATTTATATAGGTGTTCATATTATTTTTTCCAACTCCTGTATTTAAGCAATGCTGAAAATAAAAGAATGATATTCATATTTATGAGAAGTCTACGTCTGATTTTTTAAATTTTTTACTATTATAAAAGACTATTATAAATGATATAGTTATTAAGAAACTTACGTATCCTAAGCTACCTATAGCACAGTTAGCCATTTTTATTTGAAACTGAAAAAAAAATGACGAAATACTTTTAACTTAATGCGCTTATTTAACATATATTAGTGTATTTATTGAAGTTTTGTGATATACTGTTTGATTTACAGATTTAAGTAATGAAAGCTTCTGAATTTATTAATAATAAATCGAAAGATAGTCTGGTCGTTTTTTTTTTATTGAGTACAAAGTAGATAGTGAAGTTAAACATTATGAAAGTAAGCACTTCGTAGAAAGCAAACATTGACTTATCAAAATTTGGGAATAAAATGCGAAAACTTTCTAGGAAGTTTTTAATTTCTTTAATGTATGGTAAAGCCATTATCTACTTTGTAATAATCACAAAGATGCCAAAAGAACCAAATAACATGACAGTAGATACCATGAAATATTTTTAAGATTACCATGGGCATAGAAAGAGAATTTTCTCTCAGAAAATTTAAATTTTTAAATACAAATCTTACTTTCTTGAAAGCAATTAATATTAAATATTACTCATTTTAAAGCTTTATTTTAATTACGTACTGCTGTTCCATTTCCTACAATACCACAACTTTCGAACTTTGATCCCAGAGTTTCCTGCACATTTTATGAAAAGAGAAACAAGATAAAATATAAGTATTAATATTAGATTATATTCGTACATTAAACTTTGATCCCAGAGTTTCCTGCACATTTTTGTATAACTAATGAATGAAGGTAAACAAATATCGTGAATATTAATATAACAAAATTTACTTGAAATCATAGACTTTACATTACATTAGGAATTAGTTTTTATTTTTTAACAGACGTTTCGAGATTATTAGTTACCTACCCCATCCGGAAGAACTGTATCATAATCGTAGCAGTCCATCTAAAAAAGGAAAGAATCTTGGTATGTAGAGAAGTTTCTTAATTATATCTTAACTGAACATTGATGGAAAAAGTAGGGAACAATTTTTCATTAACTATCGCTTTTGAAACAGAATTTAAGAAAAATAATGCTGTATTTTAAAAACGAGTTAATAAACTTTTAAAAATAGATTTTTATTTAAACTACCTTTAATTTTTAAAATAATTAAGTCTGATAATCACAAGTTTTCAGATTAAACCTTTTACATCTAAAAAAAATGGAAAGGGAAATAACCAAAAAATATGGAGCATTTTTGCCCATCCTTTATAACTTGGCCACTAAAAAGGCTTTTCTAATTTCATAAATAGCAGAGAAACGAAAGTGCTAGGTAAACACAAATGTTCTTGCCGTTTTTAATTCCGGAAAACAAAATGATGTACACAAAAAGTAGCGTATCGCTAGTCCCCAAAGTAATCCCCATTGGCTTCTATCACCTTCTGCCAACGTGTCTCCAGTTGATCAATCCCGTGGCTGTAAAACTTGCCAGTCTTGGGCTCAAAGAAGATTTTCCCACGTAGATGGTTTTCCAGAGAATGGAAAAGGTGATAAACCGTTGGAGCAAGATCTGATGAGTAAGGTGGAGGACACAAAGATTCCCTACCAAGCCGCTCTATGGTTTCCCTGGCGACCCTCGACGCATGTGGCCAGGCATTGTCATGAAGGAAGATTACCCCTTTGCGATTCACCAATGCTGGCTTCTTCTGCTGCAATGCCTGCTGCACCCGTTCCAACTGCTGGGAGTACAGGTCCCCAGTGATGCTTTGGCTAGTTGATAGCAGCTCGTAGTGAACCATTTGGCGTCTAGTCCACCAGACTCACTAGACTACGGGGTTCATCAGAAATGGCAAATTCTCCCGTCCTGAATTTCTGGAACCAATGCCTTGCGGTGCGTTCATTCACAGCATCTTCCCCAAACGCAAGACACATTTGGCGACTTGATGCTGCTGCTGACAAGCCCACCTTGAAGTCATAAAACAAACAACACCTACCCATGTCCTTCGATACTTCCATTTGTCTTCACTTCCGCACGAGATGTGATTGATGCGAATGCCCAACAGCCCTGTATTAATACAGGCTAACCTGCTTGGTCCTGACAGATTTTGGACTACACTGCACACTCATTTGCATATCTTCTATCACTTCCTTTTATGGCAACATAAAAACGGCAAGAACTTTTGTGGTTACCTAGTAAAAGATAAACTGAATTCATATTTACTCCTTTGCTATGTATTGCACATTACCGTATCATCTCCTTTATCTGCTTTAGCCACCGACGCCACGCAAATGACAATGGTGATTATTAACTTGAGGAACATCATGGATTCTGAAAGAGCGCCTACGTTAATAATTCTGTTAAATTTTGATAATTGTTTTTTAAAACGAAATAAAATTAAGTTATCGGATACTTAATAGTTTTCTATTGAGAATATGAGAAAGCTTTTTCGTCGTTTTTAATATAAGAAATTATTTAGGTAGTTCAAAAAATGACGTCACCGCAATTTTTTTTCGTGGATATGAATTTTTTTCATCGCACTAATCATCAGGATAAAATGAGTGTACGTTACATTAGAGGTATATTCCGTCTATGTCTATGCATTTTTGACATTATTACAGCAATTTTCGTATTGCAATAGCGACCATTCTTTGGGGGTATCCCTCTTCTTTCATTCCATCGTTAGTCCTTATTCAAATAAGAAGCACGAAGCACCATGGTATATCCGAGAGCTGATAAGTTTCTGCCCATTGCAACGGGCCTCCATTTTTCGTGTCAGAGATGCTGAAACCGTCAGCGAATTTGCTGCAGTGAACGATGATACAAAGTCGAGTGGGCCGCACATACAAAATGTCAAATTGCTTTAATTAAGATACATACAACATGCATAATTTATTAAAAAAACTAATATACAATTATCGGCTTTAACAATGTCGCTATCAATCCGATGGCAGGCTGCAGTTTGCCCGCCTCTGCCTTAAAGTCATTGGCACTACAATCGACAATTGAAAAGTGAAGTGTACTCTTATTCGAATGGGACGGAAGATTGCTTCCGCTAAACACATTCTATGCAACAAAAACAAGGGAGAATCACTGAGGTAGAAAAAAAGAGCTTGAACCATCCAAGATGTCATCCACATGATAGAAAAAGAAAATAAGACTACGATCAAAAGTTGACAAAAAAGAACAGCAACAGAGAAAGAGAAGGGTATCACATTTTCCTATAAACAGGGAACGAAATATTACATTAAGAATGTGAAGGGTATCTTTGACATTTACTTCAAGAATGTGCCTCTATTTCCGATATTTTATGTGCCACTTGATTTTCTGTGAATGTCTCAGAATTACCACCACTCAAATGATTATTATGATTCTTCATTTTTCACCAGAGAATCTTGGACAAATTCCCTAATATGTGTTTAGATGGAGTGACTGTTCACAGTTTCCTTGTCTACTTGTACGATAGTTTTCAGGTTAATACTGAACTGACTGCAGCTCTTTCCATCTACTTTTACAGATAGTCGTAGTCGCCCACGCAAATTATCATAGAGCAGGATTGTTGGAATAACAGTTCATACAGAAGTGGCTTGTTAGCTGTACCAAGGCAGAAGCCGTTGTTCAATGAGACTTTTGTCATAGTTATTTCAGAAATTTTCGACTATAATTTTTGTTCTAAGGAACTTGTAGTTATTGGCCCAATTTTATTATAAAACGAGTTTCAGAAGGAACTTATGTTATTTTAGTTTAAGTACGCACTTCTCAACGTTTAAACTTCAGTTTCCAGCCATTAAACTATTGTAAATTTCAAAATTTTTCAAAGCCTTTTCTAGACGTGAAACATCATGGATTGACTTATGTACCCATGCCATAATAGTAGTACTATCTGCTTAATATACAGGGCTTACAGATTCATGCACAAAATAGTTTAATAGCAGAGACTCGATGATGCACCTTATGGAAATGCATCTTTCACAACACGAGTGGGAATAAATAATCGCGAAATTTTGTGTGATAAAACCTAATAGTAAAGAAGGAATGGGCCATCGACCCCAAATCAGAAGGAAAAATCGTCACTGATTATCTTATACTTGATTAAAAGCTTTATTCACATCAGCAAAAATTACATCACAGTACATAGAAAGAGTGAGGGAGTGATTGATATAGTAGAAGAAGTATTGATGGCAGGTTAAAATATAAAACACTTCAAGTGAACCTTTAGTTAAAAAAATTTTTTTGATATTTTATACATCTAAGTCTAAAAACACTAGTCCGCGTGGAGAAAATTTAATATCTACCTTTATTTATTAATAAACAGTATTTTTAGACAAAAAATTATAGCCCATGGAGGCTGCCATCTTTCCCCGAATTCGCAAAGGAATACGGGAATTATGTGACGTCAGGTATGACCTGCGCAAAACAAGGCCAACGCGCAGCTGTAACAGGCGATCCAGCTTTAACGAAGATGAGCAGAGGCAGCGGAAAGGAGAAATGGAAGCCAAACCAGTGAAACCGTTTACATTTTAGTTTTTATGTCGCCTTTAGTTTTACAGTAACCATATTCAACATTCAATGGATTATAAATATTAAGAATTACTTACAGTTTTTTTTCTCTGTTTTTGTAAAAATTAATTAATATCGCCAACTGGGAGCGCGTTCGACATGTGCACACTAAATGCACCTAGTGACGTCCCTCAGAGCGAGCGGTGAAAAAAGTGTAGTGCATTTTGTTTGTGTCATGAAAAACGGGAAAGAGCACGAAAATGGGACGCTCACCTCACCCGTGCTATCATGAATAGTAAGCCTACTACTCAAAATAAAACCCATCATAACATCTGCATTCATATAACACGCCGAAATCGATCATTACACAGTAGATTTCAATGTCAGTTTAAACGATATACAGATTTCAATTATTTTATTATACCTGTTGGCTCTTCAACGGTAACTAAAACTCCGAACTATCTATCGCTACATTTCAAGCTTTAGGGCGGCGCCATCTTGCAACGCACTAAACGACTCCTAACGTAGGGTCATTTCGTGCGCGAACGAAACGCCCGGTAGTGTCTACAACAATAAAACACAACTACAACAATAAAATACCTTGGATTAATTTTTGACTCCAACTTAAGTTGGAAAAGGTCACATTGATGATATTTGTAATGAATGTCGGAAAATCTTATTCAAAATGTTTTATATAACTTGGTATTGTCCTATTGAAACTAAAAAATTATTCTATAATGCCTTTTTTGAGGCGAGAATCAGATATGGCTTATCAATTTTTAGATTTGCCACTGGCATAAAAAAAATGAAAAATTACAAGTTAGAATAATAAAATAATATGTAAAAATTCCAAACTCAAAGATATAGACAATGATATCAAATTTAAAAAATTAAAAATTTTGAAAATTTAAGAATTAGGAAATTATATGATATTATTGCAAAATTTTCATAAAAGTAGTTTTTAAGTGAAAATACTAGTATACGAAAACTACGCAATTTACCAGCATTCAAAATACCTAGAATCATGAATATATTATATTGGAAGTAAACAAAGGAATTAAACAAAGTTTAATGGAAGTAAACAAAGGATATATTATATTCCAAAGTTTTTAATACAGTTCCAAAATGGATATTGGTTTTGAAAACTTTTAAATTAATTAAGGCATCATATTTTACATGGTTAGGATATGTATAATTATGTTGTTGGTTTACTTTCTGGTGGTTATGTGTATCTTGTAGTTTTATTTTCATCCTGTTAATTTTGTCATCCTTTTAATGTAAATGTGAATTTTATGCTACTCTAATAAGTTACAATTTTTGTCCCATACAAGCCATTCACGAGGCTTCGGGACTTTTTTGTTATTTGATGTTTGTTTTAGATTTGTTTGTTTATTGTTAAATAATAAAGAATAATAATAATAATAATAATAATAATAATAATAATAATAATGATCCTACTACTCTATATGGATTTATAAATTTTGCTTACTTTTGCTGAGAGCCTGTGACAAGAAGTGGAGGCAACTGTTGAAATAAATGACTATTTGCCAAGAGAAGTCGTGAAACCGCTCTGTTTGGATTCTTAAATCTTATACCGCCAAACTTACAGGAAATTATCATCTCATCTGTCCTATGTTATATAAAGGATCAATAAGAATGCTAAAGTAAAAATAAGTAATGCCTGTCAATTTCTGTCTTGTTGATGCCACAGATGTAGGAAAAACGAGGAATACAATTATTTTTCGCACGATATAGAACACTCGTGTTCTCGAACTTCACTATTGCCATTTTTCCTTTCAAAACATATACTTAAAAATAATAAATATATAGGGTGACTATGGAATTGTGAAATGCGAGGAATCGAAATAGAGGAGGAATCGAAGTAGAGCAGGAATCGAAGAATAGGACAAATGGAAGTAGAGCAGCAATCGATGTAGAGCAGGAATCGAAGAATAGGAGAAATCAAGGAAAGTGTAGTTATTTGTAAGTTGTAGTTTCTAGCTGTTTCGTGAAAGTAGTCCCAGCATCAAATCTTCACCGTAACATCTATAGAGTGAAAAAAAAAATTAATTTAGGGCTCCTTTTCCCGTCAACAGTGTAACAATCACTCCTGATGTAAAAACAATCTTAGTGTCACTACTTTCGTAAGTGTCGTCACTTTCTGCAATGATGTAGCATGGGGAGATCAAGAGGGACGGCTACTCCGGGCTTAAAATTTTAAAAGGAAACATACAATACAGAAAATAAATAAAAAAAAACATACATTTGGCTTTGTGCTGATTACCACTCAACACAACTGCTTTTCAGCGATTTCGTTGCTCAGTTGGCAAGGCATTGATTTGAAGGCATGGAATGGCAGTGGGCTATTTTTAAACTGGTAGTAGCATCATGTGCAAACAGTATAAGTATGCAAATCAGTGTCAGTAGGTTTAGTTACACTGTCATGAGTAAGTGGTTAGGTGTTCAGTGTGACAATGGCTACACCACCAGAGCTATCCGAGTTCGAACGTGGCCTGGTATGTGGAGCACAACGTATGGGCCATTCAATATCGGAGGTGGCTCAAGAATTCAACATCCCACGGTCCACAGTTTCAAGAGTCTACCGAGAGTACCAACTTGACGGCATTACCTCTCACCAAGGACAACGCAGTGGTCGACCACACCTTCTCAAAGAACGGGACCAACGGCGTCTGAGTAAGAGGTCACCGCTAACAGGGTACTCCAGATGAGATCAGATTTTAACCAGGGTGATACTAGAGCTGTATCGATGCGAACTGTGCAACGAAATCTGGTGTTCATGAGATATG
>JAHWFO010020422.1:327268-397251 GCA_023313115.1 Rhysida immarginata
TGTAACAGATTTAGTTGACATAGTGCCCAATTTCGGGGGGGGTGGCAGCCAGTGCCCAAGTTGTCAAGCATGCACTGTGGAAGCCGGTGGTGGCTCCGTAATGGGTAATTGTGGGAATGGTTGGCAATGTCTTCAGATGTGTTCCACCAACTTGTGAAATCAATGCCACATCGCACTGTGGCACTTCGCCGGGTTAGAGAAGGTCCCACACGTTATTAGGTGCTATCCCATTACTTTTGGCATGCGAGTGGAAGCAGATAAAAGGCATTTTCACACTGGATACACACATTTGTCGTATAAAGAACATATTAATATATCAGATCAAGCATGTAGATAATTATATGTTAGGTTAGGTTAATTATTTAAAAAAAAATGTTAAATGTTGCTGTGTTCCTACGCTTTTCCTTTGAAGCAAAATTTACGAGTGACGTCATATGCACCAGCCAATCGCATCATACCCATATAAGCACTCCTTGTTTTTTGGATAATCCTAGTTAATCTCATGTATCTGGTTTGCTGGTGTTTAGACATTCATTGACAGATGCAGATAGTTTCCTTGTGATCGTGGATAGTCACCATAATTGTAATAACACTTTTTAAAAAATTCAATTCGTCCCTTGGAAATATTTCGTTTTTGGAGCAAGTACGGATGATTTGTTTTTCATAAAAACGCAAGCCGTCGTTCAATGAATTTCTGAGTTGTTATCTTCCTCCTCTCAATCTGTCATAGGACAAGGAAAATATTATAAGGATTTTTAAACCAATTGTTGTATCCATGAAACCGATAAATAAATTGTGATATTACTATATAATTAACTTTCGAGAGGAAATATAGAATGTAGAAAAATAAAAATAATAAAAATAGAACACAGGATGGTAAGACCCTGAAAAAACTGACGTTTAAATTCATGAGTTTGATCATTTTTTCCACCTAACGTCATAATTCATTTCTTCATGTTTGAATTTCGAAAAACCCCTTCTTAGTGTTCACTTACATTTTGTAAAGAACCTCTGTACAAAATTTCAAGTTTCTAGGCCTTATGGCTTGTGCTATGCGTTGATCACTCACTCAATCAGTTTCTTCTTTTATATATGTTAGGCTCAAAGAACGAAAACGCTCATTGAGCGAATAAAACGTCCACGACGCGTTGTGGGTTCTTTAAAACATCCACAACGCGTTATTTGTGTCATGGCACTCATAAAAATAGCCACAACGCGTTGTGGCAAACTCAAAAAGACCAGACACAAAATTCGTGTCGTGGCTCTCATAATATTTGGCCACTACGCGTTTTGATGATTAAGAAAAGCCATAACGCGTTCTAAATGTTAGTAGTTGCAGTGACGCTACCATACAAGTGATACAACAGAGTGGTTTGTAATATGGGTAAAAAATAAAACATTTTTCGTCGTTATCATTTTTTTATCAGAAAGCGGCAGCAAATTACTACAGACCATGAACATAATGACCTCCTTTATTATTACAGACCTGTTTTACTGAATAATTTCCATTGTTATTTTTGGCATTTCTCAATTTTGCCATGGCGCTTTTAACCTCCCTTTTTTACCAACTGAGATAGACAAAATGTTGTGCAAACAAAATAAAAAAAATACATAGCGTATTAAAAATTTTTTGCATAGAATCTTTTATTATAAAAGGGAGTTAAATAGCGAATAAAAAGAAACCTAATTGTGTTAATGAAATAAATGCTTATTCAGTTTGTTTTTCACGTCATTGAAAAGTCATCTGACCATCTTAGTCTAAGCAACAATGTAATCTTCATTGTTGGAAACAATCAGAGAGGGCTAGGGCGTAGGTCTTCTAGTTCTCGAGTCCACCTGGCCGTGGGTTCGAATCCCGCCGTGGGCATGGATGTTTGTGTTTGTCCCGGGCTGCGTACAGATATAACTTGCGTAAAAGACGCAAAATAACCATGGTAGTCGACGCCAAAATTTCTAGACTCGCCCAGATATTAACATAGATGCTGAACGTAGTGTTAATGTTGACGCTGAGGGTACGTCTTGAATGCTAATGGACTTGTTCTCTGAATAGTGAATTCATTTCGAGCATAAAGCCGATCGAGAAGACCTTCCTTGTTTCCTAATTGATAGAGACCTGATGATAACAATAGCTAAAACATTTCTGGGAGCTGCACGTCCATTATCAACTTCAGGTACTCTAACTAAAAAATTGGAACCAATTCCAACTGCAGGAAGTTTGGAGTTGGATAATGAAATCATTTTATGGGCCTGTTGCTCGTGGCCTAATTTACCACATTTTCTTCCAGCATTGATGCTGTTCTTTTTTAAACAGAGCTTGCAAGTAACATTTGCACAAAACCCTCATTCTCATTGCTTTCTGCACAGATAACGTGAACCTATTCATTACAATCTGAATACTTGTGAGCTCTTGAAGTCTCATTTTCACAAATAACGCAATTTTTTCTTAAAGCATTTTTGTTTGTCGATTCTTGTATGATTTCATTGTCATCTTCTTTCTGTAATACTTCATTTTCATCATTATTATCATTTTCTGTAATAATCTGGTTTTGTTGATCATCATCTGTGGAGGCAGATTGCACTAGTTCTTGTAATTCCACCTCAGTTTCTATAGAAGCATATACCGTGTGTTTCAAAAGTTCCCGAACTGCCCCTTCTGTATGTAAGGAAAGCCTAGCCTATGAAGCCTTCGGCCAACCACTAAAATAAACCATGTGCTGAAAAACTTACATAAAATCAGTTTTACATAGTGGCAAAGTTCTCAAATGTGTTTATTTTATTTTTACATTCCCAAAGGAAACTGTACACGTAGGTTCACTATTTCCTCAAAGTGTTCACTGTTCACCTCTTGGCAATACGCTAATCGGTGCTCAAACGCACTGCAGGCATTGATTAGGATTGCCTGAGGAATATTTGTCATCACCTGCCTAATTCCTTCCTCAGTTCGTTAATGCTTGCAGGGCGTGTCTCGAAGACCCGTGCTTAACATAGCCCCATAAGAAAAAGTCAATGGGGAAGGATCCGGGGATCGAGGCGGCCACTCAATGCTCCCCCTTCTGCCAGTCCAGCGGTCAGGGAATACTTCGTCCAGATACTGGCGTACAGAGATGGCGTAATGGGGAGGAGCCCCATCCTATTGGTTGGTTGGTTGGTTTATTAGAAATTATGGCGTCGACTACTAAGGTAATTTTGCGCCTTTTACACAAGTTATAACAGTACGCAGCCCTGGACAAACACAAACATCCATGCCCACGGCGGGATTCGAACCCACGACCAGGCGGACTCGAGTAGGCTACTAGAAAGCCTACACTCTAGCCCTCTCGGTTCCTCCTTTACTGCGGTGAAACTTGGAAACTGTCGATTGAACAGGCTGTTATCTATATAGTAGGGTGTGGTCTGAAACGGGCCTACTTGTTGGAGGCTTCGGGCGGTCAGGATGTCGGCATGGAATTTGTCGGCGGCATTGTGCAGCGTCCAATTTTTTGTGGTGTCGTTTGTAAGGTGTCATTGTAAAAAGTACTGTATTGATAAAAGAATGCAAATGTCGCTCAAAGAAATGTAACTCTAAATGCCATGGTAATATAAATGACTGCAATATTTTTTATAATTATAAAAAAAGACTTTTAATAAACGCTTTTGATAAAATTTCCAATTATTTTAAGTGAATTAGTTGTTTGAATATATTGAGCATCTGGGCCATGGCAGATGTTGCAACTCGGTGTCATGTTCAGAAGACCATTCCTGAACGATTCTTGCTCGATGGACAGTAGCATTGTCGTCCATGAAGAACCCGTCACCATTTGGGTATAAATGCACCATTGCAGGATGAACTTGATCTGCAACAATGTTCAGGTAGTCTTTGGCTTTCACCCGACTGTCAAGAAATATCAGGTGATCCTTGCCATACCAACAAAACATGGCCCATACCATGACACCTCCTCCTGCAGCTTGAACTGTGTTCACAACACATGAGGGGTCCATCGCTTCATGAGGCTGCCGCCAAATTCTCTGCCGACCATCGGTGCAAAACAATGTGTAACGTGACTCGTCCGACCACATCACCTTTTTTCCAGTCGACTACTGTCCAATCACACCGTTTTTTACACCATTGCAGGCGAACTTTCCGGTTTGTTGCTGACACTAGGGGCTTCCTCACTGGCATGCGACTTCCCATCCCTATTCGCTTCAACTCTCGGCGCATTGTTCTAGAGGAGATGGGTTGCGATGATCCTTCATTGAAGTCTGCGATCAGTTGCTCCACCTCCGACCTTCGGTTTTGCCGCACAATCCGTCTCAGACGACGTCGGTCTCTATCTGTGTTGATTGTTTTTGATCCGTTTCGATAACTCTTGTGGATTCCGTTTCCACGCATTGAACACCATGGAGACCTGATCTTTTGAGATACCGTTCCGTTGTACTGTCCTGGAAATCGTAGCTCCAACAATAACTCCTTTTTAGAACTCAGAATGGTTTCCCCATTTTGTTCAACTTGAGCAGCTGCAGCTTGTTCCTACCCTGTACCTGCAGCTTGGAATGAGCATGTACCTCACATGATTGCATTCATTTGCATATCACAATCGTTTCTGACCTGTGACCCCGCTTTACATATCAGTACAGTAATTCATCACGGTTTCTAATTCATTGGTCAGTGTGTATATGTAGATTAATATTAGTAGACATTAAATTCATCATTTTGTTTTCATTTTAATTTTTAATTCGTTTTAAATTCAAATTTAAATTTTTCTAATTTTCTATATTTAAAATAAGAAATGAATAAATTCATAGTGAAATTATAAAAAGTGTAAAATGAGTACTGGGAGATCAGATTGCTTATGGAATTGATCTTTGAAAGAGAGAAACAAGCAGCTGGTGCTTTAGATAATTATCAGTCGAAAAATCTGACGTCACTAATTTTATTACATGAGTTAACGTTCTTTGATTTATTAAAATAATTTATTTTTCGTTTATATAATTTTTAGCTGTCAATTCATTGAAATAACATATATTCATTATTTCAAAAAGTACTTTAATTTAAAACTAATAAAAAAACCGTGCATTTTAAAGTGAAAATTCTAAGATAAGAATCAGAAATTACCATTGCTTATATCTGCGTGTATACTGTATAAAAATGAATTTATTTTTTCCACTTAATTCTAAGCAAATTTTTTAAAAATTTATATTTTCTATTATTATGTCCTAAATTTTACTCCCAGAAACGATAGATGTAAGTTCCTTCGCTTTAGAATGAATGAATGGTTTTAATCAAAAGAACAGCTTCATGGCACAAGGGAACAATAAACCTCTTGTCCACAACACATGATTTAATAACAAACATCGGCCATTTACATTTCGACCATCTTGTGGCTATTATTCGGCGAAGAGTAAGTGCTAAAACTTTAAATTACAAGACAATGCAAGATAAATGCTCGGGTTACAAGTCTGTTCTCAAGATCACGGGGTTGTTCTCACATCAATGGGAGTCGACCCATTAGGTGAGAGCAATTAAATATACAGGGTGTAAATTAACTCCTTCAAAAAACTACACTACGATGTAGACGAAATTCAGGCGATTAAAGTGATATAAGACACTTGGGGTCGCAACGCCGTAAATTGAACCTCAAACTAAGCTGAATGGCGTGGCGCTGCGTAGCACGAGCCAAATTTATGCGACGGTGTTCGCGCGGCGCGGCCTGGCTGGTTGGTTCCCACGCTCCCCACTACCACATCCCGAAGAAGTCCGCCTTCCACTCCAACGTGACGTACACTGCTCTCGCGCCGGAGTCAGTACAGAGACAAATGAAAGAAAGAGACTGGCAGTGCCCTATTCATTTCGCTGAGCGCTACTGGTGCCAGCAGAAGTGCAGCATGCGCCATGTTACGATTGGCAAAAACCTAAGGCGGCATATATTCTCAATGTAATTTCAGCTGTTTTTGTAGATGATTTCTGGAAATATTAGTAAGCATAACCTGTTTTCTAATTTTTTTTATAAAAACTTTATTGCATTAACTAACGATAACGTATACTTTTTAATAACTCCAAGTAACTGATTCAATGCCTAACGAATTTTTAAAAGACAAATATTTTAAAATGTTAAATTAAAAAAAAGGAAGAAATAATTCTCAGTTCAATAAAATAATCAATTTATTAATCCACATATTGTAATAAGCAATTGTTTGCGATTGTTTCACATTGGCCTCGGTAGCTCAGTGGTTGCGTTATCGCCTCTGATGCCCGAGGACGCGGGTTCGACTCCGGTCGAGGATTTTTTCAGGGAGAAAATCCTGAGATTACGCAAGGCAAAATTTGCCGCCCCTATAACCCTGTCCTGAAATGACCATAGAAGTTGAACAGGACGTTAATACCAAACACATCAAACCAAACCGATTGGGTCACATGCATTCCCTCGGGCAATCAGCTGTTTCTTGCCAACCCCAATATGGCGGCGCGAAGGCACCATTAGAAAGTCACTGCCAGTCTCTTTCTTTCATTTGTCTCTGTACTGACTCCGGCGCGAGAGCAGTGTACGTCACGTTGGAGTGGAAGGCGGACTTCTTCGGGATGTGGTAGTGGGGAGCGTGGGAACCAGCCAGGCCGCGCCGCGCGAACACAGTCTCCCAACGTTGATTCTATTTTAATTGATTTTATGAAGCCTATATCCTCATTCCCAATTAAATTTAATCCGTTATCGGAAGACAAAATATCAGATAATGTAAACATGAAATTATTTGTTTGAACTGATAAATGTGACAATTTTGTAGAATATGTTTTACAAATATTAATTATTAATTTTTAATTTGTTTTGACGTCTGTAATCTTTCAAGTTTCAAAAGCATGTTTGTTAATGGTTTAAATTGTTATGAATGAAATATTTCAGAAATTGCTCGTAAATATGATTTTAATGGCAATAATAATTTTTCTTTTAAAACTATAACAATGTAATATTAATGAACCATAATTTTAACAGCAAATTTAAAGATATTGTTAATGTTTATCTTTCAGTTCCTTCTGTTTTCATGCTATAATGAGAGTCATCTGGGCAAATCTGTAAAAATGAAAAATTAAATAGCTATTAAATGTAAACGAAATTCCGATTTGAAATGTTAGTTATTTACGACAAAGTATTTCAGAAGAGATTTAAAATTATTTTAACCAAAAGCAAAATTCAAATTTATTTTTTATTTTAAAGATTTCTTAATAAACATAAATATTAGTTCATGCATTTTCATTATTTCAAAGAGGTCATTTTTACAATGAATAACTATAAAAAAATTGTCCTCAGAGAGGAATTTTGCTGCTATGTATTTTGATTTTGAAATGTCTTTACATAGAGGAATTAATAACAGCCATTTTGGTGCTTTTCTAAAGTGCACATTCACATTCTGGTTTAAAATCCAAAGAAGTTCCACACAACTTCGGAGAGTCAGTATCAAGTATACGTTTAGAGTGACAATAAAATTCGGCACTTTTTTTATACTCTTTTGTTTAGCTTACTTTTATGTGTATCTGTCCGCGTCTGTCCTGGTCAATATTAAACCAACTTCCCGACAAGCTAGGGAGCTGAAACTTGACACACATACACACGACCGATGATAATGCATATTATAGAAAAATTTTCAAATCGGTTAACTAGAACGCGTTCTAGGGCGCAAATTCATTTCACTCGTCCCTCCACAACTCGGCAACTTGTTGCTGATTTGCGGAGGGACGATTTTATGCCAATTGATTGTTAGACCAAACAATTAATTTTACAAATTGTTGACGCCAGCTTGATGAGATATTAAAAAAGAGCGGGGAAAAGGATTTTTTTCAAACCTCTCTTTTAATATGGTTTAACATAATATCTCTGTTTTTAACATATTTTGTTTTTAACATAATAAAAGCGTGGTTTGAAAAAATCCTCCCCCCCCCCTCTTAATTCTTGTTCATAGTTCTTCATACTAATTAAAACGCGTTTATCAGATAACCTATTGGTTGCTTATCCTTCTAGGATAGCGGCCTTTGTGGAGAGGGTCTATAAATTAAGCTGACGCACAGGAAACGTCTTTCCGACAGAGATCAAGGTTCTTCTTTGGTTTTATTCTTTTAATATAGTCTATCTTCAAATCTCTCAAAATATGCTGGAGGGGGTTAAATTCACCCTGGCAATATTGCATAACTTGGCGGGAACAAGTGCACGTATCTTATTTGGTAGTGGTAATCGTTTAACTTGTGAAAAAATGGCAAGGGAAACTTTTGAGACCGCGTAGACCGATCCGCCCCATCAGGAAACTTTGATATGGAATGTTGCATTTCATGATGGTTTTCTGCTCCAGTTTTTGTGCTTGAGTTTTCTTGTCTAGTCATTATAGTGATTTTACTGTGTGCAACATTAGTATTTTCTAAGCTTGGGTTGGTCTGTTATTTATTCAATATGAGTTCAGTTCAGTAGTTGTGTCATTATCTACAGCCCTGCAAAGGCTGTCAAGATGATCGCTGCAAATTTACAGCATATGCGATTATAAATTAATTTAGCATTGATAATTTTCTAAAGAAATTTCTTACCCCTTGAAGTCCATCGATCATGCAATTATAAAACTCATTTACATCCTGTTATCAAAGACAAAAAGCGAAAATGTACAAGGTATTCCTTTAAGCCTCCTACATTTTATCAAATGTTAAAACGTAAATTAAGAATGGTAGGAAAACGAAACTATAGGAAATATAAGAATAACTCAAAAAAATTTATTTAACAAACTTCAAGCCACGATCTATAGAAGTGAATGGTCGTTCAACTCCCATCATTTTCCATTGTTAAGGGAAGCTAGGGAATTCAGATCACGCTAGGAGCCGCATAGTCGCAATGGACTTTCTGCGCTCTATGCGGCACCTAGCGTGTCTGAATTTCCTAACTTGTAAAGTTATTTTATTTATTTAGTTGATGCCCAAAATTAATAGTGAGCTATGTAATGCTTTCAATAGTTGGATTGTCAATTATTTCTTTAAGATTATGTAAAATACATCAGTTTCCGCAGTATTATCCCAATAATTCCGGCTGCATTGAAACTGAAAATGAAACTAAGATTTCTAGCTCACGATAGGGCGGCGCTGCATGCGTTTTTAGTCCGATTGTACATGCAGCTCCAATTTTCAATTTAGTTACCCCCCTATCGGGAGCTAGAAACTTTAGCTTCATTTTTCAGTGGAGTTGGATGACCATCTACTATCTAAAGACTATGCTTCAAGCTAGTGTGCACTACTTGGTAGCACGAACAATATCGAGTTCAATTTCTTTCGCAGTTGTAAAGATAAAAGCTTTTTATGCAGTAATTGATACACTGTTGTTGGCGGCACGTTAAATTTTTTTCCTTGCCTGTCGAATTGATTCGTCCTCTGGTTCGCAGCCAATAACTTCATTTTTATATATATATGGACAACGACCTCCCCCTCCCCAGATTGTTTCAGAACAGTTCCATTCATACCGTATCAAATGTCACATCCTAAAAATGTATGTTACCCCCATTTGTGCACGCTGCGTCGCCAGTTTGGTTCAAGGTCTTTTATAGACCTTAGTTTGGTTCACAGAGTAAACTCTGGTTTGGTTCTACTCTGTATCAGGGAAGAGCACCCCTTCCCTCCTCCCTGATTCTGTGGTTTGGTTTATATGGCAGTGGCGCTACGTAGTGAGAGAATCATGTAATAAATTTTTTTGAGATTTTCTAGTACTAAATCTAGATTTTTCTATAATTTTTCTAGAGGAAAAGATTGCTGAATATAAGGATAAAAATGTAAGTCAGACTAGATAAGGTATTCATGGATAGAAGAAAGAGCGCTGAATCGCCCAAAGTCTAACCAACCTTAAGTTAAAGAATAATAATTGGATGTTCTATGAGGATTTTATACACCCCATACTTCAGATGTTTAAATTATTGATGAAAAATAGGAAAGAAAATTTCACAGCCTGGGATCGAACCACGAACCTTCTGCTCACCGTGCAATAATTTAAACAATAATTTTCATCAGTAATTTCATCAATAATTTAAACATCTGAGGTGTGGCGTGTATAAAATCCTCATAGAACATCCAATTTAACGATTATTACGCCAGTAGGAAAGATAGTCCCAGCCTGCGAACTGGGTACTGCTCCAGCCAGCCCTAAGGGCATGTAGATAGCGTAATGCTTCCATGTCCGCAGTGGCGCAATTGGCTGGCGCATCTGCACGGTGAGCAGAAGGTTCCTGGTTCGATCCCATGCTGTGGAATTTTCTTTCCTATTTTTCATCAATAATTTCAACCTTAAGTTTTAATCTAGTGTTAATTAGAATCATTAAGTTATCATTTGTTTACGATGATAACTTAATGATAAGTAAAAATGTGGGCGGTTTTAATAGAATACTATGCAATTTGGGAATTAGTGTATATAAAAACAGTCCATAGAATGAATGTAGTTTTTTTAAAAGAAAAAATATACTGAAATAAATTTTAATGTATAATCTCTTAAAAATAATAATTAATATTTTCATTAAAAACCGAAATTCAGCTATCATCTAGAATATTATTTTCATAGCAATTCAGAGGGTAATCCTGCAACGATTCAAATATAAATACTTTAAATTTTTACATTAAAGGAACGTTGTAATTTACTTACGGTCAGTTCATCGCATTTCGTTTTGAATAATTCAAGAACTTGTTCTCGGTACTGTTTATAAGAAATTAATATTTTAAGTATTTAACACATTTTAAAATTTTCTTAGTTGAATGTACAGGACTAATATCGCTGTATATATAATAAATATGTATACATATATTATACTATAATAGTTAGATAATTCCTCCTATAAAAGCAGCTAAAAGTGATAATTTAAAGTCAAATGAAATTTCCTTCTATAAATAATATCTTTCTTATAACCATTATAAATCCATTGCAAACTAATTATTTCAAACCTATTCTAGATCTTCTTCTAGATGTAATCTCTTATGTCCTCCTTCATTATTTAGTTTGAATTTGATTGGTCCGCACGAGTTAGAGAGAACCAACCGGTCTACATGGCAAATGGATAAGTAAAGGAGTGAAATTCGGTATGTGGGTTCTTCTAGAAACGATCTACATTACTACGAAGTTTGGGCCAAATTGTCCCAATGGAGTCGGGCTGTGGGGTAGCAGTCACGTGGTCTTTAGAATATTAACATTTTCAAATGGCAACATCAGGCATATGATATGTCATTCGATCGGAAATGGTGAGAAACGGAAGATAGAGCTCTTTTTACATTTTCTAAGCACTACGTTCGAGAAAAATCGATTTTTGATAACAAAAAAAAAAAGAAAGATGGGGTTAAAAGGTGCGAATCAACAGGGTAAAAAATAAATGAAGTCAGGTCTTCCGCTACTTTCCTATACCCTCCTCGGGGAAATTAATTTTTTTGTTACCCCTCTACTCTTGCACCCTTCAAGCATAACAGTACAAGATGACGCAAAAGCCAGGAAAAACTTTACAACTCAATAATTCACACAATATTGCAGATAAAAAGATTCTGTTTGCACAGAAAGGATTGAAGTGAAGTCAGATTTTTTTCCAGAAAAAATAATTGATGCTAGAATTGTTCGATTTTTGACCAACAGATGGCGTTGTCAGGTTATAGACATCAGTTTATGCACATTTTCAGACGGTTTAAAAAGAGCATCACACTGAATACGGTCTGCACATTGAATATTTGTAAGCCGATAGTTAATCGGCATCTCATCTGAAAATGTGCTTAAAATAGATTCTGTAACCTGACAACGCTATCTCTATAAGGAAGGGGGAAAAGAATATAAATTAATGTATAATTAGTTGTTGATATTTCATAATTTCTAAACAAACAAACCCGAGTATACGACTGAGTAAGTAAGTTCTTCCCACGACTGAGTTGGCCGACAAGAATAGACGGTGAGGTCACCAAGGGCTACGGATTAGAAATTGAATACCCCCCCCCCCCCCCCCTTCCTTAGTGAATTACAAGCCCTGGGCCCCACATAAGGAATAGGTATGTTATTATGTCATTGTAGTGGAGAAATATTATCCAATGAAAAAAAAAAATTTCTCAGAACGATAGTGTTAAATTTGATGAAACAAAAACTAAGTTTATAGAACTTACATTACAAATGGCCAGGTGACATAAAACATTAGTCCATTTCATGCCACACTGGTTTTAGCATATCTGCTGTGAATGACTGAATGGTTACATCAATCCAATTTCGCAATTCAGGCAGATTGGTCGGTAATGGCAGCACGTAACCATGGTCTTTGAAAAAATTCCCACAGGATAAAATCACGTGATAGCCGCGGTAGAAATTGGCCTCGCGGACCTACTGAATGTTGTAATTTAAGTTGTATAAACTTGGTCAGTTCTAAACCCTAACAGGAAAGAAAGCCTAAAATAATGCGACGAAAATATCTAACTGCCATAATGTCTAAAGCTTCTTTCTCAATGGTGCTACAGTATAAGCAAACTTTCCTTAAGTTTTCACTATAATAAACGATTGGTTTCATTTTATCACTAAAACCGTTAATTTACTGTACCAAGCTTTAAACTATTCAGTATGTACCACATGGTTTTTTTAAATGGCTCACCTTTTCATTCGAGAAGTTTTCTTGTGCTTCTCCTATTTCCTTCATACGTAACTCACCATTTTCATTTAGCTGTTTTAGATATGAAAAAACGAAAAAATTAACAAAATTTAGTATTCCTCTAAAATGGTGTATAGTAGTAGTAATTCTTGATTTATCATTTGCTGACTATAAATGTTTTAAACCACAATTTTCAACTAGCGAAAAAAGTTTGTTTTAATTTTACGAATTTTAAACTTAATTTTGAGGTGTATTCTTCCAACAGATAATTTTTTCTAAATACACTGATCAGCAATTTAATTAGAAACTGTCTTACACGACTAAAAGAGTTATTTGTATTACGTTAAAAATGAAGCATTATCTTGAACAAGATAAGAGGAAAAGAAGGTTAAAACAATAAACAACGGATACATTTAACCCTCGTTATAACGAATTGCTTGTTGTGGCAATTGAATTCGTAGTAATGAATTAATACCATTAGAACATGAACCAGTGAACCGATTTGAAATTTTTTTTAACATGCACTGTCATCGGTCCTGAAGTAGAATTCTACTTCTTCCATGTCTCTAGTTTGTCGGGAAATTGATTTAATATTGAGAATAAGATTTGACCCGGACGCACACACATAAAAAAGCAAGCTTAATAAAAGCGTATAAAAACTGGTAACCCCACAGAACCAGATTCGCCTAGCACAAATTCGACACCCTTAACAATGCTGACACCCCTGTCCTAAACACTTTAACTCCTCTGGCCACTCCTTACAGAACAATCTTTATGTATATTCGTAACAACTTCCATAACAACAAAAAAAAAAAAAACAAAGCAATTGAAGTCTTTCCTCATTTAGAGATTCAATTACCTAACTCCTAATAGCATTAACCTTAGCATGGCGCCACTCCTTCATTACCTTTCTCATATTCCCCTCTCACTCCAGTTATCCCCTAATTTGTCATAGGCCTTTTTACAGTTCCTTTCTGTGTCTGTGTCTTTCCCTCTCTGCAATTTCTCCCTCCCCCCCCAACTCTTATCAAATTTTCCATTTTGTTCTTTCTTAAAGTTCAGCTTTCGTTAATACTTTTTCTTCTACTTTTTTCCCCCTTCATTTTTGTTGTTCAGTCCTAATATTATTTACTTATCTTTCTTATTTTCTTTTATTTTTTCTGCCACTGTTTTCATACTTATTTTTATGTGTCATCATTAAGTTTTTCATTGCCCTTTTATCAGCTCACATTGGTCCTCGTTCTTGACATATCCTAGCACGTCAGGCTTCCCATTCGTTCCCTTCTGTTCTCCTAGCCAATACTTTCTTTTCCTTACCTACTTTGTCTGTACATATGACGTCTTCTAATGCCCTTATTATCACTTTTACGTTTTGCTTTGACAAAGAATAAACTCTATCCGAAACGTCAGTTTTTTCAGGGTCTTACCATCCGGTGTTCAATTTTTGTTTTATTCCAGGATTCTTGTGTCTCATCCTTCTTTTCTTCTACATCCGTCAGGCGTTAAAAATGAAGGAAACGCATTTGAACGAGTCGACGAAAGTTATGCAAGCATATTAAATTATATAAAGGATGTATCACGTAAAGTGAACCAATAGCAAACTTCTAAAATACCAATCTGGCAGAGTACTTTCAATTATTTACTTTTATGTGAGGGATTTTAATGTGTATTCCATTTCCAAAAAAAAAAAAAAAACCGACGCCATTTTCGAATATGGAAGTCAAGTTTGAAATGTGCAATGAAAAGCCCTATTTTTAATGGTATTTTCCATTGAAGTTTATTTTTCCATTTTTGTGCACCCTTCTGCTATTTTTACAATGTGCCACTGTAGCATTCAACTTTGAAGTAAGTTTTTTTTCCCCTTCTAGTGGTAATTGCAATCCATAGTTTATCATCATTTTTTGCGATGTAATAAAATGTATTGAATAATGTAAATTTAATAACTTACGTAGCCTAAAGAGCCTATGGCACATTCAGCGCTTTTTTCATCTTTCTGAAATAAAAAATAGACTTTAAATCATTGCACTTATTAAAATTATTAACGTTTTAACGAGAAGTCATTTGATATAAAGCAAGAAATTAACGCAAGCGTTTCTAAACTATGATGTTCGGTGTCCTTGCAATATGTTAAACTAGTAAAATTAATCGGTTCAGACAAGAATCCGAATTTGAATCACGTCGGACTCGACTTCTTACCTGAATCAATAATATCACTGGTTAATCTATTGCAAGGATGCCGTACATCATTCACTAATAACTATGTATGCTATCCATTTAACATCATGAAAAGCTGGTTAAGAGAATATATTAAGATTCGTATATCATGGGCATAACGAGAGAAGTTTCTCCCTTGAATTTTAACTTCTCAACAGAAAAACCGTAATCTCTTGAAATCAATTAATCCTAACTACATGTGTACACAAATGATTGCACTGGTTTCATGATTTTATTGTAGATGTATTATTTAACATATCATGAAACTTTACAAGTACATAGAGCAACACGCCATATTTTTTGAGCAACATCGGTAATGTGTCCCTTTAGTGATTGTACAGATATAAAATCTGCAATCAATGAAGCATGCCTCTGTCCATTTGAGCAAAAGATCGGTGATATGAGCCAGGTAATAGCAGATCAGCCGGTAATAGTAGCACAAACACTAAGTCCATCAAATACCCTCTTACAAACAAGTCACAAGGGGAGCTTAGAGGCCATGGCAGATTTCTTGATCATCATTTCCGACACGACCGCTCCATCAATTTTTGCAGCTGTAGCCCTCTAGCGGCCGCAAACGGAAAAATAGATCTGCCGGGCATTTTCAAAAAAAAAAACTTGGCGAGTTGCTTTATGTGTTTGCAAAGTTTCGTGATGATACGTTAAATAATACACTTACAATAAAACCATGAAACCGGGGCAATCATTTGTGTACTCTGTATAATAATTAATAAAATAAAGCTGATTAAAAAAAGACCAAAAATGTAATCTACCAATGAAATTTAATCAGTATTTACATTAAAACGTTGAAAGATTTATTAAAATAGAAGCTGGCAGTGCAAGAAATGTTCTGCGGAGACAGAAATATAAGAATATGTCGCAACTAACTTAAAGGGCAATTGACATCAAAATTTTCGATACTATAAGATTAAGTAAATAATTAAACAAAATTGCATAATTGCATAATGCATAATTTAATTTCGAAAACTTTTATTATTTATTAAATAAAATGAACAAATATTCGCTATATACTGAGCAGGGCGAAAAACATTCTTCAGATAGGGGGAAGTCGATGACGTCATACGAGCGAAAGCGTAGCCTCGATTTTCTCGTAGGCTACGAGCGAAAGGAGTTTCCAGTCCTGTACACATTCATTCAACGGAGATCAATCTCAGATCAACTCGAAAAAAGTTCTCGAGAAAAATGTATCAGCCTTGCAATCTTTATGATCCCTTTCTTGTCAACTAACTAGTTTCCCAAAACGGAGTAACATGGAATTCTGTGGGAGCGCGCGCAAAGTCAACTATAAAGATTCAACCAGACCCATTTTCAAGGCAACTCAATTGTTGCTCACTCGAATAGAATCAATAGAATATAAAAGGGGGCGCACTGGTGATGATTCCGTTGCTCTGAACTAAAATTATAAAAAAATTCTAAAAAATTATCACCTGTTAAAATTATCACCTGCCGTGTTATTTTTCTGGGAATTTTTTCAGACTAATTTTGCTGTAAACGTCTTTTTTAAAATCTCTCATAAAAATGTCAATTTACATAGAGCTGTTTATTAGTGAAATCGAAAAACGACCTGCTCTTTATTGATTTTAAGTTAAAAGAATACTCAAATAAAAATCGTAGACAAATTATGAACAGAAATATGCAAACAGTTTATTCATGAATTGGAATAAGATAGGCTATATAGAATTTTTTTAAGCTTTATATTTTTTAACTACAGGAAATTCGTTTCGCGTATTTGTTTGTATATGTGATAAGGAAAAAGTATAGTAGTCTCATTGAGGTTGTATATATCAGTTCGCTAGCGAGGGGGGGGGGGCCGCCTGGTGGGCGCAGCCCCTCAGTCTTTAAAAAATAAATTCAAATAAATTCTTTCCTTGGTCGCATGATCAGTCATCGCGCGATGTGCAGAAGTGAACATTAACCAATATTTATAATTAGATATATTTATGGGCACCGGTTCATCCCGATCGTAAGAGAAATTGACACGGGTGGAGAGTAAAATCATTACAACCAAGTAAATACATAAGAGAATCTTATAAACACATTATTAATATATAAACTGACGAGTCTAATTGTTAATCTTGTAACTTTTACTTGAACATTTGAAACCGACACATATATTAATCAAATAATGAATAATAAACTAAAATTCAAGTTTGTTGCAAATTTGAACCCGAATAACGCTAGTGCAACAAGGAACATGTCAATGTAAGTGGATCTCATTTTTTTATTTGGATTTTCCAAAATTAAGAATAGAAAATGATCGAAAAAGAAAAATGATTATGAGTTATGTTAGATAGCCAAGACGATTCTCCAGTGTGACATCACGCCAAGCGGTGAATTGAGGCGAAGCTCAAAACGAAATGAGTTATAAAAAACTACCGTACTTAAGTTATAAAAATTTTACAAGTCGAATTAGAGTTAGTTGATGGTCCTTTATGTTATAAAATTATAAAATTGATAGGTTATATTTGATGTTAGTTGCCCTTTAACTATACAGAAACAATCTTTACAGAAATAACTTTGTAGATGCAATCAAACATTGATATTGACTTCCATTTTTAATTAGTCTTTCAATATTTTATTATATTTACTGATGAAATTTTTATTGTGAATAAAGTTTTTTATAAGTATTATTCTTTAGCTGAGGTTATAATTATTACGAGACGTGACCATTGTAGTTATACTTCAACGTTTCAACTGAGCTATTAATCTTAATAGAATCGAAAAGGTCAAAATTTCGAAATTAGTACGTACCGCTGTTCCGTGTCCCACAATACCGCAACCTTCGAACTTAGATCCCAGCGTTTTCTATGCATTTGATGAAAGAGAAATAAGATAGAAACTAAGCAGTAGTTGCTAGGCTTGACGTGTACATATCGTCTCGTCAATATAATACTGTAACATCTCAAAAATTTCGATAATATAAATATTAAAAAATGGTTAAAATAACACTTTTAACTAGAGATTATTATCATAAAAAGTGACGTTCTTGAGGCCATTAATTTGTAAAAACGATCTATTGAAAAATGTTAAATTTTTTTATCTCGTTTAAATTAAAAAAAAACACCAATTTTGAGCTGTTACATTATAATACTGATAAGGCATTATACGAGGGTTGGGGCATAAGTCATGGAAACTATTTTTTTTCTCAGAGCTAAGGGATGGTATCATAAAATGTCATATGTCTCAAGGAAGCTGTGACTGGTAGTATGTTTCCACAACATTAGATGGCTCCGTGAGTTCCTGATGTTGCGCAGAGAGCAATGTTAAATCAGTTCTCAGTCAATCGCCGTGCAAGGTGGATGTAATCCGAGTTGAACAACGCTCGTATATCAAAACAGCCGTTCTCTATTTTGATTTGTTACTTATTCTGGAAAATGAAATCTGTAATCATGTTCCAGAATAAATTTTCCAGAAGCATGAAACGTATGAAACATTATAGGCTTCATGATTCCAGAACATGAAACCTGTAATGTTGTCAACTACCTTAATAAACACGAGAAGCAAAGTGTTGGCGTGTTGTTAAATGTCCGTACATTTCGTCCATTCCTTGTTTTTTCATCTGTATATTTCACATTTTCCACCCATGCTTGAATTCTCATAAAAAAAATAGTTGCCATGACTTATGCCCCAACCCTCGTATAACATGAAGACTATTTTGCTGCTTAAATTATGAATGAATGCTTAAAATTTGTTGGATTAAAATACAAATAGTTTAAAAAAAAATTTAAATGAATAACATAATATTCAGCAGACAAATATTTAAACTCCAATAATTTATTTAAACGTCCAGAATTTATAATACAATAATTTATTTCTTATATTTAAACGTTAGAAAGGTACGTGGAAATATTCACCTACCCCATCTGGAAGCACTATATCATAATCATAACAGTCATTCTAAAAAGAGAAATTAATCATCGTAGTTAGTGATATTATCAACTGGCTAATATTAATGTCTCTTTTGTAAGATAATATATATGGATCCTACAAGAATTATTTTAAGAGTGGCAGTTCGAAGGAAAGTCCCTGTTCTATGATCGAACCGGGAGTCAATGCCTTCGCGATCCCTGGGTCAATTTTTTTTTTTTATCCCGAGTTCGCGATTCAGTAAGCATCCCTTCTAATTAAAAAATTGCATAATACTAAAATATTTGGCATTGTTAATTCTTTAATATCAAGCTGAGATCGATTCTATGTTAGATATAACGCGCTTAAATGTCCAAAAACTGGCCCCTCCACCGATTTCTATGGGTGCAAAACATCACGCATGAATTCAAATGAAGCAAAAAACTAATTTTTCAAACAAATTATTGCATTCGATTCCTGAATATCTTTGCTATATTACTTCCAAGAATCAACTTTCTGACTATACATCTGTGAGTGCCATCAACGGTCTGAAATGGACCTTTCACGCGAGCATATTCGAGCAATAATCTTCTACGAGTATTCTGGAAAGATCAGTGCTGCGCAATGTCACCGAAACATTTGCCAACGTTTAGGTGATGGCACTGTTAGTTTACGTACAATAGAAGAATGATATCGCTGGTTCAGACGCGGAGATAGCACTCTTCAAGATGCACCTCTCTGGTCGGCCAATCATGATTTCAGATGATGATCTACGCCAAGCAATTGATGAAGATCACAATGTAACAACGAGGGAACTCGCAGAACAGTTCAAGGTTCACTTTTCAACCATTGCCCGGCATCTGCATGAGCTAAATCTGTCATTCAAGTTCAATCGTTTTTGTGTTGGAATAAAAATCCGGAAAATACTTTTGCATCTACCTGATATAACAACGTGGTATACGGTATATCTTTATATATAAAAATTCAGGTTCAGGATGCGTCTGTAAATCTTCTAAAAACTTTTGAACCACTTATCCGATTGAGCTTATATTCGCACCATATGTTCATTAGGTTCAGAGTAAGGTTTACATGTCCCCAAAGGGAGGGGGTGGGGTAAATATAATATATGTTGGTTTGTGTTTGTTTGTTTCCTCAAGAGATGGCGCCAGGGAAATGCCATCAAAATTTCATCAAACAAACAGACCGAGCAACGCCGGACATATCACCTAGTTACCTTATAATATCCATTCGAAAAATCTACTTTTGTTCTAAATTCAGCTGTAAAATAAGTTGACACCATTTTAAAAATGTTTTAAAGAAAGATATCTTAAATAATCGAAATCTTTTTAATATTTTATGATTTATTATAATCATGGGCTGGCTGGTAGAAGTCAATGGTCATTGGACTTCCGCCGTTTTTCTTTGTTTTGAAAAGCTAGGAAATTTAGATCACGCTAGGTGCCGCATAGTCGCAATGACCCAAGAAGGTCTATAGCGAAAAAAGGTCTTTTATAGACCTTGTGGCCCAAGTGCGATCTATGCGGCACCTAGCGTGATCTGACTTCCCTAACTTATGCAGTTATTTTACAGGGTGGTAAAATGAATGGTAATAAGTACCTAGCGTGGTCCTTTGGATGATAACAAACTTAAAGTTCCTTATGTAAAATGTTCAAAACTCAAATTTTAAGGGTCTAAACGTCACGCGAAGCTGGCGGGAAGCGTCATTTAATCTCAACAATTGCCGCAGTTTTCTCGTGCCATAGCGCAGTTCATTATGTGATTGCTGGTGCAGAAAGTTCATAAATGACGTAACGGCACCAATTTTTTTTTAGACACTAAATTTTGAGTTTTAGACATTTTCGATAAGGAACTTTTTGCTTAGATTGACGCATGGAATCACACTATGTAATTATTATCCCTCATTTTATGAACACCCTGTATAGTTGATACTTAATTTAAGGTGAGCTATGTAATGCATTCTCAGTTGGTTTCTAGCTCCCGATAAGAGGGCGCTGCATGCGCAGTTGGGCCAATTATACACGCATCACCATTTTTGAATGGAGTTCCCGCTCTATGGACAAACGAGATAGAAACTCGGTTCGTGGAACAAGATTGGAATCCTAAAACTAGATCCGCGAATCTGGTTTGTCAAATCGAGTTTCCCGAATCGAGAATTGTCAATTCGTGGAAACAGAGTATAATAAGGTATTTTCATCTCGTTACATTTTTGTACCATTCTGTTTGATTTAGCTAATTAAAGATAAACAAAAAACGGGAACGATATTGATTTTTATGTTCATCCCCTTGTATTATGTAATTATGTGTAGTTACCGTGTCCATTCCTTTATCCCGTTTAGCAATTCTGACTGCTTCAGCCACCAACACAACGCAAGCGGAAACAGTGATTAGTAACTTGAGGAACATCATAAATTCTGCAAGTATAAAAATGGCATATACATTAATAATTTTGTACATTTTTGCGATTACTTTTATACAGAAAAATTAAAGTTTGAAACTTGAACAGGTTGACTACAAAGATTCTTCTAAACGATGTTTGAAGTAGAATCACCAGGGACGTGGGCAAACAGATGGTTTGCACCAGTGACATGGGAGAGAGTCACGCAGAGCTAGCTGCCCGTGCGACGTAATAGTCTACGCCCACAACGCTCAGCGTCTGGCTCTGAGTTTTCCAGCTGGTCTTTTGAAACAAAAATATTTTTTGTGATTCTTATCTACTTTTTTGAGATTTTTCTTCATCTAAAAATTCCCGCGTTTTTCCCGAATATTTATATTCCCGTTTTCATCCCACAAAGACAAAAAAATTTCTCGAAAATTGGCAACACTGAATCTCACATCACTACTTCGGGCTGTTCATTTCTCAATATAGTCAGCATTTACGTTTCGGTTACCAAGTGGCTTTCATCTGTGTGAGACAGATCAAGTACACATATACAAGGTGTTTACTTTGAAATGATCCACCCAAATATCGACAAATCTATTAAAATTGTCAAAAATCTGTTAATACAATGCTATAGGAAAGTGAAGATGGGCGATATGATGCTCACGTCAAATTTGACCTTTGACCTCTTTAAGGGCGGGGTCAAATCATAACGTAACTTTTTAACCATGTAAGATACAACAAAAGGGACAAGGGAAAACTTGTATAACATGCCATGTTTACCCCTAAATCATTATTTTCACAAAAAATTACAGAAAACGTTCAATTTTAGTTACAATCTGAAGCAATACATAATTGAAATCGTAACACCTGGTTTTCATACACATTAATAAATATTGTTGGAGAAATGTTTGTATATGTGCATGAATTCGGGGTTTCAGCTCATCCAAGTCTCTGGGAGGAGTTTGATACACAGCATCGTTCAGATAACCCTCAAACAAAAAAAAAGAATCCATGGGATTCATATCAGGGGACCTAGGGGGCCATCAACAGGACCAAACTGTCCTTTCCAATTTGTTCCAAAAGTGTTGTGACACTACAGTAGCTCTGTTGGGTGGTGCCCCATCTTGCTGGAACCATACTTGACGAATTTCAGCCAAAGATTAAATTTCTGCCCCAATCACAAACCACATTTTGAATTATAAGGTTAGCATATCGTGCACCAGTTAATGTACCCTCGTAAAAAATTGGACCAATTACTGTCGAATTATACATCCCGCACCAGATATCATATATCCCGCACCAGATACCGGATCTGTATTGATGATTTGTTTCCTTGTTAAAGTGTGAATTGGTTTGTAACCAGAAACGTAAATTATGGTTATTTATAATACCATCTTGAGTGAACGTAGACCATCACTCCAGCGAATGCACTTATTAAAATGACAGTTAACATCTAGCTTAGCACGCATGAAGTTACAAAAATCCATCTTCAACTGTTGGTCTGCTCTCTTTCAAGTGCATGAATAGGGATTAGATTGCATGAATGTATTTATGTTTGTGAATTATTTTCCAAAACTTTCAGAAAACTTAATACTTTGCTTCAAAATAGGCGATCACATCAATGTTATTAATGGTTCTTTGTAATTGCCTTCTGGGATGACGTTGACGAACACACGCACTTCTTCGTAATCTGTTTATTACTTTTGAAATTGCGCAATGTGTGACATTCGATTGAGGAAATCTAGTGCAATATTCGCGTGGAGCAGCACGATAGTTTGTGTTGCATTTAACATAAATTATAATCATTTCCAGCATTTCTGCCTGCATTACTGCATTTTTGACCATTTGTATTAGTCTAATGCGAAAGCATTACTACGTTAGATTATGCGTTATTGTTTTACTCTTACATGAGATTAAAAATAACAACGGAACTGTCAACTTGGTAGAAAGGTAAGGGAAAAATCATATGTAATTGAACGCTTCAATAAACTGTCTTAAAAAGGTTTCTTATTTCTAATTATCTTGTGAAATAAAGAAATAAGTTCTGTAAAAATGGTGACTTAGGGGTAAACATTGTATGTTCTACAGGTTTTCCATTGCCACTTTTGTTTATCTTATACGGCGAAAAAGTTACGTTATGATTTGACCCCTTAAAGAGGTCAAAGGTCACATTTGACGTGAGCATCGGATTGCGCATCCTCGTTTACCTATGGCATTATATAACAGATTGTTGAACAGTTTTAATAGATTTATAGATATTTGGATGGTTCACTTCAAAGTAAGCCTGCACATGAAGAAAAAATTTTTCTTGTAGGCAAATGAAGTGACGACCTCCTTCCTCTCTTCTGTTATTACGCAATAAGTATCCACAGTTTATAAAGATGCTTTTATTTATATTTTTCTTGATACATTAGACTATCGTATTGATATATGCCGTATAACGAAGAATTCACACTTAGAACATCTTTAATTTAATCATAGCCATATAAACTTAATCACAAATAATAAAAGTAAAATTTTTCACTATATCAACAGTATTCAATTTGCTTTCTACAAAACATTGAAAGTGTACATTTATTAGGCAATAACACTGTATTATGTGAATAAATCTACAGATGAAAACTTGATGCGTTATTTAAAATGCGCAACTGACTGCATTAGTTAATTAGTTAATTTGTTTTTTATTCTTTCAGATTAATCTTACAATTTCGAGAATTATTAAACGAGCATTTCTCCCGTGAAAAAATCACGGATTCAAAAGAAAATTTATTTCGATGCATTAAATTCGAGCGGCACTCACTTCCAATGGTTATGCACACTCAAAATAATAATGCCTTGATGTGCACCCAAATTTATGCCATCTCTCGGTGCTATCCACGTTAGTTTCTAGAGGTTACCATAGAGGAAAAATAAAGTAGAGCGCGCAAAGCCCAATTTTCTCCTTATGCCACTCCTCGCAACAACAGTTCCTCTGAAGATTATATTTCTGAAAATGCTATACTACACCTTCGCTATAATGTAAAAAACGCCGCTTCGCTCTCATTCGTCCCAAATTGCCGTTGGCTATTTCGCCTTGATCTGAAATCGTTCACTACACAGGCAAATGCGCTCTCTAACTCATTTTTCCTCCATGGTGGTTACGGGACATTCCTAATTATTATACATTCAAACGATGAACGATGTTGCATAAAAAATAATTTAACGTTTTCGAGTGTACCAGACACTCATCTTCAGAAGTAACAAGAGGAGAGAAGTGATACAATGAAAAGAAACAATAAAAAGGAAGAAGAAAAACAGGAAGTCAATGCCAACCAACATCATATAATCGACCAATCACTATGAAGATGATATGTTAATGATGACATATTAATCATCAGTGACTTACAAGATCCAGACATTTTAACCTCCTATGCAGCCTTTAAATCCATTTTTGAATTTTAAATTAATGTGATGAACAAAGATACTATCAATTTTTTAGATCTAACTATAATCAGACATCTGAATCAACTTTCATTTAATATTTATGAAAAGGAAACTCAAGGAATAATATCCCGCACTTTTTTCCTCAATATTCCTAGGTGTTATAAGATTAATACAGCATTAAATTTTATCCATAGGGCTCGATTATTATGTACTCCAGAATTTCTCCCTCAATATATTAATAAATTAGTTAATAGAATGATAGTCAATAAATATCCCAGGTATTTGATCAACAAAATTAAGGTTTGAACCTTTCAAAATAAGAAAATTAGTATAGACCTTATCCACTTGGCTTTTCCGGTCGCGCATGCGCATTGCCATGGGAGAACTCGTGCTTCCGCTTTATTTGTTTACACAGCCGCGTTGGGTTCAATCTTCTCATCCAGAGTTTTTTTTTTTTGCATTATAATCTTCTCATCCAGAGTTTTTTTGTTTTTTTTTTTTAGTAATTGTAGTAATTTAAAGATATGCAGGACAAACCATACATTATTTTTTTCTGATTCTGCGTTGTCGTAAGGATCAATGTTTCCAAATAAATTTATTTTTTCTATACATCTTTATTTTGTTGATGCACGATTGGAAGAACTTTTAAAATAGATACTTGTTACTATAATTCAGAAAAGAAAAAGACGTCACCGATATAGGTTAACAAACGAAATGTAGCCAGCAAAGCTATCTCACCCGGAAGTCACTTTTCCCTCGCGAAAAAGGCGCGCATGCGCTTAAGGCTTTATTTTTGTTGTTAAAGTGGACAAGGTCTATACTAAAATGTATGAACCAACAGAAAAGAGTTGCAATGGGATATGATGGAAATTTTGATAAAATCAAGGAGTGTTTTAAAGGGGAGAATATTCAAATCGTGCCTAAAATAAATAACACACTTAGGAAACAATTAGTTAATATGCACATTACAGAATATGAAGATAATTGTAACGAAATTAAGGAATATAATTGTGAACTTAAAGAATTATACAAGAATGATAAGAATTTTAAAAAATTGGTGGAAAATACCAATGTTATTTATGAGATTCCTTGTCATAATTGTGATATTACTTATATAGGCCAATCTAGTCGTTCTCTTTACTCCCGTTTGGAGGAATATGAGAGAGCAATTAGATTGAACCATATTGAATATGCTTTAGCCAGACATTATTATAGTTCAGGTCATAAAATTAATTGGAAAGGGGTTAAAATTTTGGGTAAGGAGGTTAATTGGAAAAAAAGAACTATAAAAGAAGCAATTTTTATTAATAAATCTAGAAATACCCTGGCTAAAGCGTCACAGGACCTTCATAGAGATTGGTCGATTATATGATGTTGGTTGGCATTGACTTCCTGTTTTTCTTCTTCCTTTTTATTGTTTCTTTTTCATTGTATCACTTCTCTCCGTTGTTACTTCTGAAGATGAATGTCTGGTACACTCGAAAACGTTAAAGTTATTTTTTATGCAACATCGTTCATCATTTGAATTTTCTTCATAGTAGATTGGAATTTTATTTTGGACTCATTTCAAAATTCAAAATTGTTTCTTCATGAATATTTCATCATGTGCTTCGTTTCTTCATGAACATTTTATCATGTGCTTCATTTCATCATTGGATTTCAAAATTTTTTTTTATCAGAAGTGCCTATCTTCATAAGGAGTAGCAAATTTAATTTGTGCCCTTCATATTTTCTACAAGATTTCGCTATGGGCATAATGCAGATTGGAAATTGTAAGGAAGATGTTTTTTCTGTTAATTTTAAATCTTCACGTTTCCTTTTATTGTAGATAATTTTTTAATTCTGTGGGCCTTAAACACTCCTTATGTAAAGGGAGGGAAGGGAATTTCTCATAATAAATTTTTAAATTTATTTTTAAGTTCATTTTTATTGTATTCACAATTATTATTTTGTTTTCTTGGTAGGTCTTTCTGTGGATTAGGTATAATATTTAATTTATTGAAATTGAAATTGAGAGGAAATATTTCGAGTCATACATTGTTTAAGCCCAATATAATGCTTAAAGTGTCTGTATAAGATAATTATTGTCGTATTTTGATTTCCCCGTAACGAAAAAAGAAAAAAAAACAGATTAGAAAATAAACATAATCAAACACATTGCCCAACAATAAGGTCACCCTCTTTATGCAACTGAAAAAATAATTAGGGAATTAAAAAAAAGGTCATGAAAAAATAAGACCCTCGTAAACGGAAATGAGTACATTGGTGAATACTATAGAAGATCAAACATCAATAACGATGATAATTCGAAATATGCTGAACATACTAACTGTTACATAACTGACCCATTGATGATGTTATGTAAGTCATTAAAATACGGTAGATTAAACTAGTCCATGATTAAAACTACAACACACTAACGAAAATTCCATTGGATGGATATTGTGGAAATGTATAAAAGTTAAAACATGATGGTAAAAAAAACTCTTAAATAGCTAGTTACTATTCGACATAATTGAGACTGTTATTTATCATCCATAATAACATTTAATTTTACACGCAATCATGAACTGATCAATCATTAGTTATTACGCTAAGTTACGAAAATTCTGCTTTTTGAATTCACATATTCTGGTAATGTGAGATTGTACCATTTCTAATCTTATTAGTTGGCTTGTAGATGACGCTTAAATCGAAACTACCGCCAAATTAATCAATGTTGTATTGCTTTAAAAAGACCTGTTTATTTTGTGTTCATTAATTATCAGCAATGCCAGAACTAATAACAATAAAATTTCTTTGGTATTTACTATGGTTTTATAATATAAATTTCTTTTAGGCTGCTGATATAAGTTATTCTTCTAGATCTCTCTGGCTTAATAAAAAGTTTGCTCCCATTGATAAAAAGATTCCAGCCCAGAAACATTAAACCCTAACAAACTATTACAGAATTCGTACACACCATTACTTGTTTGTTTTCGAGAACCTGAGATTCCAGATACCAATCCCGTCTCAAATATTATACGAATTACTTCTACAACTTATTTACGAGTTATTTTAGTGTTAAATACAGGATGCACGTAAAGTCTCTCCGCAGTGAAAAACAAAAGCAATAATTTAATAAACGGCAAAATATAGCATTTTATTTACGTTAGGAATGAACTATATTAAGTGGTGAGGGTACGCACAAGTTTACAGGAGATGTTGAAAGTGCCTTCCGTCCATGCGCAGGCACAAGTCCACTCGTCTGCACTTGTTTCGATGGGAATCGTCATTTTCTACTACGGAGAGACTTTACTTACATGCAGTTATTTTTAAATTTAAATTTTTCTTACTTTTGCTTTGTTTGTGGTGTTTTGTGATGACAAGTGGAAATTGATAATTGATTGCAACTAAGCCCAGATACCGTTTTATACCATCAATTGAGGCGGAAAGTTGCGCCTCATCTATATTATATAAAAACCAAAATAAATTTTATTGCAATAGATAAAAGGTTTGCGTGTCAATTTCAGCCTAGGAAAAGTTATCGAAAACAATAATTATTTTTTATGTACAGTATAAAAAATATGAAGGACAAAACAGATATCTTCGGTTTTATTGCTAACTTCTCTGATTAAGGTCTGTCCCAAAAGTTTATAGAAAGTAAACATGACGAAATATTTCTAAATTGGTTTGTACGTTTTGGTTGCACATTTTTTGGAGTAAACAATATCGGTAAAAAACATAATATTATATGGACATGTAAATTTATTTATTTTTCAAATAAGAACAAAAAATCAAATAAGGTGACCAGAAAACCTCTCCCAAAGATATATACTTTTATGACAACTACTTTAAATATTGTATATGATGCAATTGCTTCCTTTCCCTTTCATAAAAGTAGACTTTACCACTAATTTGCATGTTAAACTACTATTAATAGCGTTGTAGTTACAATATTTTTTCACAAATATCACCAAAACGCCACGTGCGAAAGAAGTTGAAGAGTCAGGAAAAAAACATGATATGGAGATTACGAAGTGAAAGACAATCTGTACGTGAAATAGTCAAGAAGATTGGTTGATGCAAAGCCACAGTTTTTAATGTATTGCAACGTCATGAAAATGACGAGAAGAAGCAAAGATCAGGCGTCCTGAAATCACTTCAGCTCGGATTGAAAGAGGAATTGCCCACGTGGCAGTCAATGGAGACATGTCTGTTAGGAAAATTCAACAGATGATGGATGGAGAAATATCAAAAAGTACAGGATTTTATCATCGAACTCCAACATTAATAATACCCCAATTGTGAAGGGGCCGCTGTTAACCCCAAAGCATAAAGCTCAACGATTAACTTGGGCTGAAACTTACATGTCTTATAAAGATGTAAGGATAACAGTGCTATTCAGTGATGAACAGAAGTTTAACTTGGATGGCCTTGATGGATGGAGGCATTATTGGCATGATTTGAGAAAAAACGGAACCACGCCGTTTTTATAGTCGACAAATGGGTGGAAGTTCACTGATTGTGTGGGCCTGTTTTGGATTTAACGGATCTTCCGACATAATTTTCATTGATGGAAGACAAAACGCAGCAAGCTATCAGAAGACATTAGAAGACCATCTTTTTCTGAGTGGATTTTTCAACAAGGACAGTGCTCCAGTTCATTGTGCAAAGACCATCCAAGTGTGGTTTGAGAAGAATAAGGTCTGGGTAATGAAATGGCCAGCTAGAATCCTAGATATTAACCCTATGGAAAACCTTTGGGCATGTTTATAGCAGTGCAAGGCAGTTCTCTACAACACACGAACAAAAACAACAAGTCATGGAACCCTGGTGGAAACTGGAGCCTTAGAACTTTCCAATCCTTATCTTGTCAATACCAATCCGTATTTGTAATGTACTCAAAAGAAATGGTTGGTTGATTGGTTGATTAGAATTTTTGGCGTCGACTACTAAGCTCATTTTGCGCCTTTTACACAAGTTATATCTGTACGCAGCCCTGGACAAACACAAACATCCATGCCCACAGCGGGATTCGAACCCACGACCAGGTGGACTCGAGAACTAGAAAGCCTACATTGAATGATGATAATAATTAGGGGAAGGTGGGGTAAGAAGACGAAGTGGGTAAGATGACGAACTCGATATTTCTCCAACGCAATCACAGATAGCAGCATTTCTTCAAGCATTTCCTGAAACTCAGGCGATTAATAACGAAGTTCACGTCAAGAGATGTCATTCCAAATTGCTTTGTGAACAGTAGTATCGAAGATGTGGTTTTTTTTGTCGCGCGCTTGTAATTTTTAAACTTCACAGCGTAAGAAATTACTCGACTTCGATAAGTTGTTTTCGCTCTTCCATAAAATATTCTCAAAATACAATTCGTAATGTAAAGAACCATGTTGTGTAACTTATTGACGATAAGCTGGGGTAACGATTAACGAGTTCTAAACCAAAATGGCCACATGGGGTAAGATGACGAATGGCAGGGCGGGTAGTTGACGAGAAATTTGTTGAAGTTCGTCATCTAATCTTTGAGTGTAAAGTTTATTACCTTTTACATTTTTCTTTATTAGTTTTAAAAATTAAAAATAAATTTTTCTGTCTGAACTTATACTTTTATCCATTAGTCATCTTACCCCTTTAGGTGGGGTAAGATGACGAAAATTACTCTTTTGTTTTGGTGAAATATTTTCATAATTCGAGAAGGAATAGCAACGTTTTAAAATTTTTTCATTAAACTTAAAGGTTCAAAGAAG
Source organism: Rhysida immarginata (assembly GCA_023313115.1). Classification (NCBI taxonomy): domain Eukaryota; kingdom Metazoa; phylum Arthropoda; class Chilopoda; order Scolopendromorpha; family Scolopendridae; genus Rhysida; species Rhysida immarginata. Next base: position 357,497 of record JAHWFO010020422.1, read on the forward strand.
TGTCATTTCAAATTTCATATTTTTAAACCACTTATTAAACCGAGGGGAAAACATCTTAAATTCGTCATCTTACCCCACCTTCCCCTACATGTTTTTTTCTGAATTCGATATACTGTATTTTTGGGACAGGTTTTCTGGCCACCTTATTTGATTTTTTGAAAATACATGTCCATGTAATATTCTATTTCTTTATCGATATTGTTTATTCCAACAAATGTGCAACTAAAACGTGCAAACCAATTTAGAAATATTACATCATGTTTACTTTCTATCAATTTTAGAAATATTACAAACTCTTGGGACAGACCTTAATTGTTATACAATGTCGAAATTCTCAACGTTCTTTTTATTGAATAATTAAATAATTACAGGCAGATTGATAATCACTATTTGTAGTAAGCATAGACTAGCATTCAACAGTAATTGAGAATATGCTGAGGAAAGTGTAAATGTAGAAAAATTACATTTTAGATGAATGTTTTTATCGATTTATGCTATAATTTAGTATTAGTAGACACTAAATCCATCATTTTGTATTCATTTTAATTTTTAATTCGTTTTAAATTAGGATTTAAATTTTTCTAATTTTCTACAGATATTTAAAACTAAAAACTGAATAAATTCATATTGAGAACTGGGAGATCAGAGAAACATTGCGTAAAAGGCAGCTGGTGCTTTAGATAATTAATTGTCACTCGGAAAATCTGACGTCACTAACTTTTATTACATGAGTTAACGTTCTTTGATTTATTAAAATAATTTACCCTTCGTTTATGTAATTTTTAGCTGTCAATTACGTATATTCATTATTTCAAAAAGTACTTTAATTTAAAACTAATAAAAAAACCGCGCATTTTAAAGTGAAAATTTTAAGGTAAGAATCAGAAATTACCATTGCTTATATCTGCGTGTATACTGTATAAAAAATGAATTTTTTTTTTCACTTAAATTTAAGCAAATTTCATAAAAATTTATATTTTCTATTATTATGCCCTACATCTTGCTCCCAGAAACGATAGATGTAAGTTCCTTCGCTTTAGAATGAATGAATGGTTTTAATCAAAAGAATAGCTTCATGGTACAGGGGAACAATAAACATCTTGTCCACAACAAATGATTTAATAACAAACATCGGCCATTTACATTTCGACCATCTTGTGGCTATTATTCGGCGAAGAGTAAGTGCTAAAGCTTTAAATTACAAGACAATGCAAGGTGAATGCTCGGGTTACCAAGTCTGTTCTCACATCAAGATCACGGGGTTGTTCTCACATCAATGGAAGTCGACCCATTAGGTGAAAGCAATTAAATATACAGGGTGCAAATTAACTCCTTCAAAAAAACTACACTACGATGTAGACGAAATTCAGGCGATTAAAGTGATATAAGACACTTGGGGTCGCAACGCCGTAAATTGAACCTCAAACTAAGCTGAATGGCGTGGCGCTGCGTAGCACGAGCCAAATTTGGGCTACTGTGTTCGCGCGGCGCGGCTTGGCTGTTTCCTCCGCTCCCCACTATCTCATCCCGAAGAAGTCCGCCTTCCACTACAACGTGACGTACTCTGCTCTCGTGCCGGAGTCAGTAGCACGAGCAGTACCAACCTTGTTTAGTACCAACCTTGTTTACGTTGGAGTGGAAAGCGGACCGCTTCGGGATCAGGTAGTGGGGAGCGGGGAACCAGCCGGGCCGCGCCGCGAGAACACAGTCGCCCAAATTTGGCTCGTGCTACGCATCGCCACGCCATTCAGCTTAGTTTGAGGTTCAATTTACGGCGTTGCTTGCGATTTGCGACCCCAAGTGTCTTATGTCACTTTAATCGTCTGAATTCGTCTACATCGTAGTGTAGTTTTTTGAAGGAGATAATTTACACCCTGCACATAAATTTGCAAGGGCTATGACAAGCCTGCAGTTGAATTGAACAACGCAGGCGATTTCAAATATGTATATAAACCGTATATTATGCATCAATTATCAAGAGTATTCGCGAAAAACGTTTTCATTCGAGAAAATTTGATCAAATAATACAGGTTAATTCATAATTCCCTCCGGAGTTTTATGTATGGAGTGTGCAAAAACTATGACAGATACAGCAGAAACACTCATATCAACAGATACACAATCTCCCCAAGTTGTGGTAGCCCCTACAGATGATCGACCTTTGGTGACTCGGTTGGTTGGATGGTTTATTAGAATTTTTGGCGTCGACTACTAAGACCGTTTTGCGCCTTTTACACTAGTTATGTCTGTACGCTGCCCGAGACAAACATAAACATCTATGCCTACGGCGGGATTCGAACCCACGACCAGGTGGACTCGAGAACTAGAAAGCCTACGCCGTAGCCCTCGCGGCCACCTGGGCGGCTTTGGTTACTGGCAGATATCAGTCTTGTATATCAGTTCCTGCCGCACACTTTGCTATATGTCATGTTTTATCTTTTCCATGGCCTAGCGACCATTTGTATACCCATGGGAAAACCGGATTATTGTATCTCTGACAGCGCAGGGTCAATGTTTAAACATTACAAGTCATTCAGAGCATAGGTAAATTGAGCAAATTAGTTGGTTCTTTTTGCATTAGGTGTTGTCTAGGGTGGGCCATACTGATGATATAAGAGCACCGTTTGTTCATGGGCGGTTCATGGGCGGTTCATGGGCAAATTCCAAAAAACCCTTTTTTACCATTTTTTCAGCGTCAGCCGCGAATATCTAAATAACTACGCAAAGCAGATGGCTCAAATTTTAACAGTCTATACGTTAGACATTTATCCAGAAGTCCCATATTCCCTTTTTCGAAAATCTTTATCGATTATCGAGATACACCTAAAAAAAAAAGTGGCGTTTTCGGTATCAAAAGTACCAAAAATTCCCCCTGCCACTTCACTAGTTTCTATTCACGACAAATGATTAAAATTTTTAACATAAGGTATATTCTTAAGACCCTTAATTCAATTTTTTGTCTCAAAAATCTTTATTCGTTCCCGATATACAGGGGTTCAATGTTATCCTGCTTTTGCTCGCAAAATACGCACGTAAACTTTGGTTTGAGGGGCAAAGCTACTTTAAAGTTACCCAGCGCATAGAGACAAGCTATGAAGTGTCAGGCTGATCGTTGGCAGGATTCTTGAATCGCGCTGATTATCGCAAAGGTTCTAGGGTCACCCAGATCGTCACAACTATTTTGGGGTTGCTAGATCGTTGTAAGCTGTCATGTGCCAACGCAGTGGAATTCAAAATCATAGACACAAGAAGTGAGAGGACAAAAATATTGCTTCTAAAAATTTTAATATCTAATTGCAAAATACGGCTACTGGTCGATTGAATACGTTCATACTCACAACAATTCTTCGCTTCTCTCATACTCACAACAATTCTTCCAAACGCCGCTCAATATCCCTTTACACAATTCCTTTACTTGTGATTCCTCATGAGCACTCACATTCCCTGTCAATCCACAGTCTTCCGTACATTTTCTTGATTACTTTTTCCACGGCTCTTTTTCCTCTCCTCTAACGATCTTTGCTACTTTTTCGAATTTTTTCAATGACGTTTTTTTCGTCATTGCTCTTCCCACCTGTTCATTGGACGAGCTCACTGAAGACGCGTTTGACAATCTCATTACTGCCGATCGTCTTCCCCTCGATCGCTCTTCCTCCAATTCTCGCCATGACACAAGCATTCTGGGGACATGTTGATTTTATTTATTTATTTATTTATTTATTTATTTATTTATTTTAGAGGGGTACAGAGCATCCACCCGGGGCCAGTATGGCAAAAAGCCGACGAGGTAGGTCCCCAGGGTAGGCAGATTAAAAAAGTAAATTGTAGAACATATAAAAAGAATATAATAAGAAAGAGAAGCGGAAGGATAAGTGAAGTTAAACAGGAAAAAAATTTAGCTAGAATTGTGCAAGTGAGACAGTAGTTTAATTTTAAAATTGATTGTTGAAGCAGAAGTACAGATTTCCGATGGTAGGCTAAATCAAAGCCTTAGACCTAAGGTAGAAACGCTCTTACATTGGTAAGAACGGCTAATCCGGGAAAGAGTGAAGGGAATATAATGGCGGATAAAGGTATGGGGGAGTATAAAAAAAATATAGTATATTAATGCGGATAAAGGGTAAAGAGGTAAGTAAAAAGTTGTTAAGAGCTTTATAAATAAAAATTGCCAGGTGAAAAGTGTAAAGTTGATGAATGGGGGTAATACCAACATAATTAAATAAGTGAGGCACAGAGGATGACTTTCGAAGTTTCAAAAAAATTCGAAGAAACCATTTTTGGAATCGGAAAAGACGTGATAAATTAGATTTGGTGGAGGATCCCCAAAATTGTATGCCATAGGTGAGCGTGGAGTGAATTAATGCGTAGTAAAGCAACAACTAGATATAGGGGTGAAGGTAATGGAGACAGGAAAATAAACCGAGACGCGAATTTAAGGTGGAGGCAAGGGTATTTATGCGTGTCCCAAGCAAGGTTGTGGGATATGTAAATTCCCAAATATTTAAAGGACTTAGAGGGAGTGATGTATTGAGACTTGTATTTAAGCGAGAAGGTATTGGTGTCAAATTTTTTGTTGAGTAAAAATTATACAAGTAGTTTTATCAAGATTCAGTTGCAAGTTGTGACTTCTCATGTCAGTTAGTGTTGCATAGGTCCGGCGGAAGTCTCTCCTTTTGTGTTGATAATTAGAGTTAGTTTAAGTGCAAATACGATACGTTCATCTGTGTTGTAAGATTAAGATTTGTATTAAGAAAATACAAGTTTTTTCATCTCAGTTTTTTATTATTTTTCACAGTTATTGTTGAGTGGTTGATTGTTTTGTGTGTGTTTGTTGTTATAGTGTGTTTGTTCTCTCGTTGTGGCCTTTTTCTGCTGTTTTAAGTGTTTGTTGTTTGTTTTGTCATGGGCCGTTATTGTTGTTAAGCTAGTTTTGGCTAAAAGAGAAAAACGGCTTCTGGCAGAGCATTGTTTTGGTCCGTGGTGGAATCTCATGAGCTAATTTTAAGGGGTATTTGTTTGAGAGAGAGTTCTTTTTTTATGTTTAAAAAAAAGGTATATACAAAATTTTTCTCGTAGAGGGAATGTTCATTTTCCATGGCTCCCGTAAGAATTATCAAGCAAACTTAGAAACTATATTTGCTGTCAAAGGTTTTCAATATGACTAGCTAAGTTAATAGAATAAGTTGAGATAAACTAAAATTATAGAATCCAGCTATGTAAATATTAAGCTAGGAGAACGAATTGGAGCTTTTGCGAATGAGTGAGCTACACACAAGGATATGGCGTTATCGATGTTCGATTGTTTGATGCCGATGACTCGTTATATGCACTGGCTGATGTGTCAAGGACCCCTGCTGGTGGAACTCTTATGGAAGTAAAGTGTTGCAAGTTGGTGAGTGCATTTGATGCCCTACTTTTTGTTTGGTCCATGGGATTCACATTATCCCTGGCTGTGCCCATGCTGAGTAGACCTATGCGCCATATTGAACCTCTCCTTCCATGTTGGAATAAGATTGACAAAAGTGCTTTAAGTGAACGTGAACTGTTCCAATGAGCTACGTTTATATGATCGTGTGCAGACTATTAACTGCCTTCAATGTTTAGATGTCACGACTGTAGCCATTTAGAATTAAATTAGAGCATTAAATCGTTTGTGATGATGTCATATGGTGTGGCATGCAATAGCGCTTAAATTATGAAAGAGGCAGTAATGTTGAAGTGTGGAAATCGGGAACAGCAACCAATCATGGCAATTAATGCACGGTTGAGAGCAAACCCCGTTTAACTAGCGCACTCAGAATCGGCCAAAAGAGGTTTCTGTGTTTCTCCTCCATCCAGCAGTTACAAAAGAAGCACTGTGCGCTGGTTTAAACGTTTTTTTAAGGAGTACTTATTGCGGAGGTTCTGAGTATGCTCTACAAAGAGGACAACCACGCCCATATCTGCTGTCTCTTATGCTTAAACCGGGGGCAACCCCTCAACCCGTGTTTAACATTTTAAGTGATTAGTTACGAGCACCACGTGACAACAACCTGGATATATTGGTATATTTAACTCATAATTAGGACTAATGCATGTATTATTTATGGGCCCTTAAGGATACAAAAGCTGTGCACTGCAGTGCTTTTTTTAGACACTAAAATTGTTTGATGTTTATTCCTTGTGCACCTTGTGTCAGTGACAGTAAATGCAAATAAAAGTTATGTCCACACAACTCCATGTCTTTGTCTACCTCATTTTAGGTCCCGAACCCTTGGCTTCACTCACTCCCCGGCGCATATCTTTAGGAGGTGCGCGTTGATCCTTGTATTGGGGGTGTTGAATGCCACAAAGTGATTGTGATAAGAGTTCTGAGATTACACTGATCATAATGTGAAGGGTTCTTGAGTCACCCACATCGTTAAAAGGGTTCTGTGGTCATCCAGATTCGTGACCTCTAGAAATTTTGTGCTGTATGCATGTGTCAAAAAAGTGTCATGTCCTCGCACGGGTATTCACTTGCGGTACGGAACAATTTTTGTTCAGGATTTAATGAACAGTTTATCAAAATTTAACTGACCCGTTGAATTCTTTTTATACAAGCAGTATGCTCTGCTGTAGCAGAGAAAAGAAGGGAACCAGCGGAAAAATTCTATCAGAGTAGAAAAAAGGCGACTATGCTCCTTTTTAAAAGACTCTGACGAAAAAGTGGGGAACCAGTTGCCTCAATCCTCATTCCGCCTTCCTCACTAATCACCACCTTCAAAAATTTAGGCATAGATCATATTCGCGCTTTTTTATGCTAAAAGCAAGAGAGCGTAGTAGAGAGAAAGAGGAGACCGCGATTGTGTAGTGGAGACAATGGCAGTGGGAGAGAAAGAGAAGGAGACAGCAGTAGTGGCAGAGAAAGAGAAAGAAAGAAAGACAGGAGTTGATGCGACATAATCAAAACGTCGACATAATCAAAGGCGTAGAATTTGAACAATTCTAGCATTCATTTTATTTCCTGGAAAAAATACGACTTCATTTAATCGTTTCTGTGCAAACAGAATCTTTTTATCTGCATTCGTATTCGAATTATTGAGTTTTAAAGGTTTTCCTGAATTTTGGATCACCCTGTGGATTTGTAGTTATGAACGTTCATTTTATGCATAAATAGGTTAAAAATGAATAACGAATAATTATGATCACTTTAAGATTGGAGTAAAAAAAAAAAAAAAAAAAAAAAAAAAGCTGTAATCTTCCACTGGCAGATGCAGAATCCAGGAAAATTTTATCTATATTATTTTTGATATACAGAGTGTCCGAGAAGTCCCGCATCATAGATGAAATTCTAATACAGTATTTCTGTTTCGTCTTGTCTAGCTGGATGAAACCTTTCCTGAACAATGGATTGTTCGCAGAGGAATGGGCTCCATGGTTGCCAGATTTGAATCCATTGGACATTTCATTCTGGGGATATCTAAAATCACGGGTGAACAATGTGGCCCACCTAAGCACCAGGATTAAAGACGAATGCCATGCTAGGCCTATAGACAATCATTATGCCCCTCCCTGATGATGCGAGGATCAGAATCGTCAAAGGTCGTACACTGAAGTAAGGGCACTATTTAACGAAAATTTTCGCGGTCCAAACAATCCTATTTCAAGATCCACTGTCGAGCGCACTGTGAGGCGCTTACAGGAAACTGAAAGCATCAAACATCATGATATTCCAGATCGACCAAAATCATAAATTTGCCCTATCTATGATGATGTAACAATTTATTACGTTTCATTGCAGAGGCCTTCTCTTTCAGTGGTTACAAGATAATGGCGGCAGTTGTTGAGATAATGACATTTTCCAGTTGTTTAGCAAGTTTCGCGTGACGTTTAGACCCTTAAAATTAGAGTTTTGAGCATTTTTCATAAAGAACTTTAGTTTGTCATCATGGAAATGATCACTCTAGATGTTTATTGTCCTTCCATTTAGACACACCCTGTATGAAGCATTTTCCCTGTCTCTTCATTTCTATTCTTGACAAACCCAGGAATAAGAGGCGAAACTGATTCCACATTCCCTCTTAAATTTTTGAAATTGGATATGATATTTGAATAATATTAGTGATTTAAAAGAAATTTTTTAAAATAATATCTTCTGTTTTCTTTTATTTTTTTTAGCCATTTGCACTTAGAAAATGACAGCTCAAAAATTACTGCCTGTAATTAAATTAGAAATTGAAAGTAATAAGCAATTTTAAATTGAAAACTCATAATTTTTAAATAAAAATTTACAAGATCGCATAAGAATATGACTATTCGTGTCGTTGCAGTTTCATTTCTTGCGGTTTCTTCATCAAAATTTTTTTTGTAACACGAGCAGTTATGATGCACAGAGGCAGCCGCAACAGACGGCACCGTAAAGGGGCGCGGCATAAGCATAAGGGGAGCGGCATTTGGCTGTATTAACATAGACTTGCATCATGTACTGAGAAAATATACCACACGCCCCTGCATGGCTGACAGTTTTGTCTGTACGTTCGTATGATAGAAACTGTCAGTTCTTATAACTGTACAGTGAAACTGATGGAAATAAATAAAAAACAAAAACAATCGATAAAACTGAACTGAAGAGGATTTGTCAGTTTAAAATGAGCTTGTTTATGGGAAATCAGTTCTGCTGCGCATGCACGACAAAGACACATATGTGCTTGTTTTTTTTTTTTTTTTTTTTTTTTCGTTCGCTATTGACGTACGAGAAAAACAAATAAATTTGAATCATCCGGTAGAAAAAATGGCTCAAACATTTGTTCAGCATGAGTGACTTACAAGATTTTATTGCCATTTACAGAAATGAAACTTCTCTGCTCTGCTCGAGTCACACCCGCCAGTAATCTTTCGATTACCACAACCAAAGGGCAAGATATAACACTTGATATTATATCAAGCGGATAAATATAAATGCCAGATTTATAGGTTGATTTAAATGCCAAATCTATCCGCCAGATGTCATCCCCTACGGTTTATGAATTTTGTTCTAGTTTATTTACAAAAGTTTAGTGAAGATGAAAGTTAAAGACTTGAAAGAAAAGCTTCAGTTAATAGGAGCGAAAACTGACGGAAATAAACAAGTATTGACTAACAGTGAGCAAATTTTATAATGAATTACGATTTACGAAAGTGACGATGCTAAATATTGGGCTAGGCTACGACATCTCATTTAACGTCACTGAATTTTTCGATCTGTAGGAAATCCATGAAACTTGAGATTTTTGTTTTTAACTTAGTTGTTCGAACACTGTGAAACTGAACAATTTACATGCATGTTCTTATACAGTATTCTTAACATTGCCGAGATTTTCTCCTCATTTCGACCATAGCGTCATAGCCTCAGATTCATACAGCGTAGGCGCTGCCATCTATACTCAACCTATTCGCCTCGTGCAACTGTGACTTAGCTACCATCTAGCGGATTTTTTCTTCCTCATTCTATGGGAGACGGGGTAGTTTTCATACATAGAATTAGTGTGACGATTGACGATAATGCTAAGAAAGTATGAGTTCTAATACAAATTGTTGTGTTGTTGAATGCGGAAATACTTATAAGAAGTGTCCCAAGGGAACAATTTTCTATTCCTTTCCAAAAAGAAAATGTTTTGTTCACCAACGTGAAGCATGGATAAGAGCTTCTGGCCTTTCTTCTGAGAAACAAAATGAGAAAGCAATGTAGAAAGAAAAATAACTCCGAAAACACTATTCCACATAATAAATTTTAATGACTCAGATGTACATTTCGGAAACGAAATTTTCATCATCATAGACTCAACATGTTTACTTTTATCAAGCTTCTGGCCTTTCTTATTCGTTTCCAAACGAGATATATTTGAAGAAACACTCTGAAAACCGTAATGAATAACTTTGTCCATTGCCTCAACTATCAAGCTACTGGCTGAAACAAGTCCTACATGATAACTTCTCAAATCGCCACACGGCGGCGTTGACCGTTGTCGCACGAGGCGAATAGTCTTAAATCAACCTATCGCCCTGCTCCCGACCAAGTGCGCATGCGCGTGGACTTTTGAAGAAAACTTCAAACTCCGTCAGATTATACCTGAACAATACAATCGATCATCACCGCCGTACGAGGACGAAGAACAACCGAAACCATTTGTATCCATGAATCTTTTGTTTTTCTTTTAATGTTTAACCTTTTTTTAAAAATTTATTAATAATCTGTTTATACTAATAAATAAACAATGCTTAAGTGGTAGGTTTTTAAAATTTACTGAATTACCCTTTTTACTTTATAGAAATTATTTAATACTGTATTAATTATCTATTTCAGTGAAACCGTATAATTTTTTAAACGCTCAATTTTATTGTTCATGTTAAATGAGTGTTATAAAGTATAAATTTTTAATTCTGTCCATACATTTTTTATGACAATTTTTTATAACTTCTAAAATGCTTCAAAATGTGTTTCGCAACGATAGATTTGAAGCTTTTGAAACGTAAAATTATAAATCTGTTTTCAGTGTTATGATTGAATTTTTTTTGTTAAAACTCGCCCTATTTCAGGGAAATAGATAGTCAATTTTGGGAGACTCTGCATTACGAAAAATAATGAAAACTATTACAGCCTGCACCCCCCCGCCTTTTCGAGGGGACTAGCTGATGAAACCTATTTTTTCTCTACTCTGTTGTGATATGGTGATAATGATTTAACATACTCTTATAAATTCAAATTTAAAACATAAATGATCAAAGTTGCAGGTTTTTTGAACAGAAAAATATAAATAACTAGCTGATAAACCCGGCGTTGCTCGGGCTCTTTTCTGATGAAAGTTTGCAATATCTGAATGGGAATATTGACATATTCTGTATTGTTCAAGTAAAATCTGACGGAGTTTGAAGTTTTCTTCAAGTCCACGCGCATGCGCACTTGGTCGGGAGCAGGGCGATTTATCCGCTCGTCAAGATACATAAAGCCTGACTTATCATGCCGATTCTATTAAAAAAAAAAAAAAAAATAGTCCCGTTTTTTTCCAAGTTAGTTACTCGGAATTCTCACCACGGGCGCTAGTGTTTATCCTATTTTGCTATGAATATACAGAATAACCATAAAATAAAAATGAAAAAAAATTTTAAATCGTTAAAAGTTTTTCAATACTCATTTAAAATACCTTAATTGCCTCAAGACAAAAAAAAATAAAAATAAATCGAAAAAAAAAATTTCTCTCCAAAGACAAACTGTAAATATAAAAGTCTTTTTTGTTCGAATTAAATCCCTACGAAAAAATTGTTACAGAATAGCTCCAAATTACTATCAAAAATTATATTTGCTTAAAAATTCTTTGCAAGTTCTAAAAATTCCATTAAAAGTTCAAAGGATTTCATTTAACAATATAACATCAATTTATCCTAAATTCATCTATTTATATCTCTCTATTTACATTATATCGAAGTCTGTAAAAATATTAAAATCCAAGAGTAATTTGGAAATGTGGTTTTGGCAAACTGTAATATATATTTGATATTGTACAATATTTGCGTAGGGATGAAATTATAAAAAAAAAAAAATTATATTTCATTTGATTTTGGAGGGATTTTTTTTTTTCGATTTATTTTCAATTTTTTATTTGTTGAGGCAATTAAAAGTATTTTAAATGAGTTATTGAATTATGTTCTTGAATGTTTTAATGTCACTTTATAAAACAGTTTTTTTTATTTACCTTCATAGATTTTTTTAAATTGTATGATTATTTATATAATAAAAATAAGACTTTGCTTTATAAAATTAGAAATCATGGGTGTTTCCAAGTTCCTAAAAATTTTAATAATTATGGAATTAGAGAAAGAAAATTCTGTATTCCTAAAATTTTTAACACAAGTATAAGTTGGATCCCTTATTATATAAAAAATTAAGAAAATTTTACATGGTTAAGATTCGAAAGGCTCTTTGTAATTAAGTTTATTGTAATTATACAATAAATATTTTTAATTTCTTTGTTTTAATTAATAAATGTTAATTTAGAGCTATGTGTTTGAAAAGGTTTTTTTGTGGGTGTATCTTTATTTAGTTTGTTAGACGAATATCAGGTATTTAATATAAATTTATATTTTATTTTTAAATTTCAAAGAAAATAAAACGCATAATAATCTAATATATTGTATGTTTATTATGTGAAGTGATTTAATTGCTGAAAGAATTATGAAAATTAATTATCTAAAACTCTTTCTTTGAAGATCAAATTTATTTAAGCAACCAATTTTAATACTTTTCTGGAAAAATTTTTTTTTTTCTTCAAAAATAGTCTGTTTTGGTTGACACAATTAATATTGTACACAGCCAAATTTTTTTGAATAATTTTTTAAAACCCAGACAATACTTTAACGAATACTTAAAATATAGGGTCAAAAGTGGCGCCGTCTGACGGCAAAGCCAGCAAACTATTATTCTTTTTTTTTGGACCCTCTTCCACCAAGCGTTTGGGCAGGCTTTCTTAATCTTGTAAGCTTTGCCGCAACATAGTAAAGAAGGACGTTGCCTTTTAAAAACTGCTAAAATATAAAAAGAGATAGAGCCTGAAGCGGAAAAATTTTGTAAAAAAATAAAATTAACATTCGATAATAATAAACCGATTACGGTCAAAGCGTCGTCCACCGAATCCATACTGTTTTGTATTTCCCTCAGTTATAACAGCCTGGTGATGAATTATAATAACAGAATGTATGGGAACACAACGGCATTATTTCTGTCGGCCATAACTGCTCAGGTGTAGCCTGCTTTAGGCTTCGAATGAAATCGGTTTTTCTATTCCGCCATATGTTACTTGAATTGTTTATTATTGTGTTTACTAAGTTTTTTTATTGGAGGGGTAATGGATTGAAGTATACGATTGAAAAATTTGGACGATGTTCAAGGTGAAAATGTTCAGGTGATTTCATTGAAAAACGCCCACTTCCTCTGCCCACGTTGTTATTCTTCGTATATAGCAATATACTTGCTAAAAACAAGTTAATGACTTATCGTTGTATTTTTAAATTCTCTAACCAATAATAATATATTTTTTTATTTTATCAGAATTTTATAGGCAAACTTATTTTTATTATAAAAGTTCTTATTAAATTATCTAAGACGATCTATAAAAAATGATGAATAACTTTTATTGACTTCATGAACTGAAGCTGGATATTTATTGAATTGAGCAAGCTCACGTAAACAATAATGGTTTTAATATAATTTTGGCTTTTTTTGTTAATATCGGTATGTTGTAAATGAAATGGCTGATTAAAGTTGAGTTATTACGAGGTTAGGTCGAAAAATAAGTTTCCCTATTTCATTTTTCGAAAACGAAGGATCGGAGCTCGCTTCAACTTATGTATCCGAGAGTTTGTAGTTCAACGAATAGATGGCGCGTAGTTGCACAAGTCGGTAAAACAGAATCATATAGACCTTTTTCAGCGGAAGTTGTGCTCGCGCGGTCACGTGACTTGGCCGCCATTACGAGATGTTGATTTGAGCGATTTGAGCACTTTGAGCGTTTGATTTGAGCGTTTGGATTAAGCTTTTGTTCTGGATCAAAAATGACTGATTTAATCGCAGATAAGATAAAAACACTTTTAAAGTACAAAAATGTTAAATGTATGCTTTTAAACAGTTAGATTAATATTTACAAAAATTTCAAGATGCAGAAATATATATTTCAGTATACTTACAGTTTTCGTATAACTTTATTCCACATGTTTTACTCAAAATATATGTAGTCTATAGATTATATATTTCTTTTAAAACGAGGATTGAGGCATAAGTCATGGCAACTATTTTTATGAGAATTCGAGAGTGGATGGAAAATGTGAAATGTACAGACTCGTTATGTCTTCACTCTCCGTACATCGCGCGATGACTGATCATGCAATCAAGGTAAATGAAATTTTAATCAATTTAACTATTACTTCTTAGCCATTTACTGTGACTAGATAGAAAAGGAGGTATACATCAGTTCATTAGAGGGGGGTCTGCCCCCCCCCCCTCCCCAGTTATTATTAAAAAATAAAAGTCACTTACCTTGGTCGCATGATAAGTCATCGTGTGATGTGCGGATAATGAAGATCAACCATTAAAGATAGTGAAGATTAAAACTTAACGAAATGTTAATGCACTAGCAGCATATACTTTCTGTTTAAATTCTTATGTAAATTCCTAGTTATCCGTCGCTAAAACGTTGGTTATCCGGACCAGTACACTGAAAGCAGACATCTTAAGCCGAAGTTTTGTTCAAATCTGGTTACATACATCCTGCACTGCGGTTGAGTAAGAATTGATTTGGGGAAACATAATACGAATACACGGCTTCCTTGAGACATATAAAAAATTTTCTGTTAATTGTTAAAAACTGTTAAAATTACTGGACCCAATTTTCCATTTTCTTTTACGGATAAGATCCTTCAATGCTTTAATTTAACTGGTTACACCATGATTTTTTTCTTTGTGTCATTTAATTGTGAAAACTGGGAAATTTGCGTTAGTCCTTAAAATGGCCAAGATAAATCCTACGTATAAAAAGGGGTGTCCCCTCAATATTTCTAATTATCGCCCGATATCTGCGTTATCTCCAATTTCGAAAATTATCGAAAAAGTAGTTTTTCAGCGCATGGTGGAATACTTGTGGACTAGGATTCCTACGCAACGAAAGGGTAGTCGACCTGGACATAAAGTGATTTGGATTCCTCTCCAGATCTATTTGAACGCCATGGAAGCCTGCTACCAACATCATAACTTCATTATCGTCCAAACAGACATTTCCAAAGTATATGATACTATTTTTATATCCTAGCTTTTTTACGATCTTGAGCTTTTGGGGGTCTCACTGGGTTATATTGCTTTACTGCGTGACTACTATCAGGACCGCTTAAATTATATTGGCTGTGATCCAGTGGTCTATAAAGAATCCAAACGAGGGATTGTCCAAGGGTCTGGCTTAGCACCATTATTATTCGCGGCTGCTACTGCATCAATTTACGACCATAAATTTAATTTGAAAATAGTCAGCTATGTTGACGATCACCTCTTATTCGCTAACTATCCACCACATGAGCAGAATGTAGTTATAGAATTACTCCAGCACGATTTGAACTATCTGGCAGACTGGTATTCTAGTAGAGGTCTCAGGTTGAATGAGGATAAAACAAATATCTTAATTTTACCAAAAGACGAGAATTATTCCTCTACTACCAAGATATTGGGCATTACTTTGACAAGTAGTCAGAATAGATCGAATTACATTGACCAGTTAATAACATCTTTACATCGTAAATCCTACCTGGTCAAAAGACTTCGATCTATTCTGACTACTTGTCAGATTCGTCGGTTCATTTTGGTTGTGATAGTGCCCCAGCTTACCTATGGAGCTCTATTTTAGTCGTCCACTTCCTCAGTAAATCTCAAAAGATTGACTGTTGCATATAACAAGCTTATTCGGGTAGCCTTCAATTTTAGTAGACTGGATTCAGTAACGTCGACCTGCTCGAATTTTAATCTATCCACTATCACGACAATTATGAAAGTGGCGTTAACTGTCGAGATGGCCGAAGCTCTTCGGAATAACAAACATCCTGCCGTATTTATTAGGCACTGGTTTAAGTCTTCTAGTCAATTTCGACAAACTCGAAGATATTTGTTTGAGATTCCGTTCATTGTGTCAGCTCAAAAATCTAAGACTTTTCCGTATTCTGCAATATCCTTATGGAATGCATTGCCGATGGACATTCGATCTGCCGTTTACCTTTGTACTTCCACCACTTGCCTTACCACTTGCATTCATTTAAAAAAACGCATAAACCAATTTTATATCTGCAATCAATCTTAGTTTTTATATCTGCAATCAATCAACATCTCATAATGGCGGACGGAAGTAGCGCTGCTCTGCCATCTAGCGGCGAAATGCGCGTCTGAAAAAGGTCTATATGATAGAATATTTGACACTTGCAAAATGGAGAAGGTACTGAACAAGTTTTCACGGGAGGAGGTGCGCAGTAATCCGTTGTCTGTGGTAGAAAACACAAAACCTGACAACATTCAGGAGGAGTGGAGTGGAGTTGCACAATAATGCTAGGCCTCTTGCCTTCGCACCATAAAAGACCTCTTACTCGTACATGTTCTCTTTTTTTTTTCTTCTTAAAAATGGTCCGCACGGGTTTTTAGGAAAATGGAGAAAATGTCCTCTTTTTATCCCGCCGCGTAAGGTTATGTCATGAAGCCCTCAGAATCCTTTAGGAGTGAGAATCAATCTGCACTATGAACAGTGTTGCCAACTCAAAGAATCCCCCCCCCCCCCCCCCCCGCTAAAACCGAACTACAAATCCGCTAAAATCTACTAAAATAATTGAATTCAATTTTACTAATGAAATTTTTAGCGGATTTTTGCGTGATATTGGTGTAAAACCGTTAAATTGGCAACAATGAATATGGAGTATTGTACTCGACTAATTATACCACGATGCGAGGTTTCTTTTTGTCTAGTAACATGGTTCTTTCACCTGATTAGCTGCATTGCAGTATAAGGAATTCACTTGTGTACGGTTTTATGATTATTGCAAAATAAGAAACTATTTTCAGAAATTGGAAAAATTTCTGAAAATTGGGTATCAAACAAATGCCTGTAAGTGAGGTGACCCAAAATATCAGAATTTGAATATTCTGTCCGATTCAAAAACAGTACGAGGTTCTGCCTCTAGATGCCTCTTGGTACATCTTTCAGATTTCGTAATCGTCGGCGCCCGGCGCATTTCTTTGTGAGTTATTCCTGTTTGTGTTGCAACGTGTTCTTGTGCTTCTGCTAATTTCCAAATTATTCGACCTGGTCAGATTGTTAAAAAGAAGTTTTACTGTGAGGTTTTGAAGAGAGTGAGGGAAAATTTTGCGCAAATTACCCGAGTTTTGGAAGAAAAAAGACTGGTTGCTCCACCATGACAACGCGCCAGCACACACCTCGCCTGTTGTGAAGAAATTCCTCTCAAAAAACAACATAGCAACCTCACGTGAATTGATATGTATCCCTCCTTGCTGGTTATTGGGTTTGGACTCCACCCTCGATTAATCCCCGTTAAGCCAAGCGAAGCGCGTTCACACAACTACATTCCATTTACAGCCACTTCTCTATTTATCTGCCTTCATGATGAAGACAGATAATTAATAATTAATAACTTTTATGAAAAAAATAATATCATAAAATAAACACACATTTGGACGTTTGTTTATCTGAACAATTTCTTCTTCTGAACAAATATCTAAAACTTTTACCTCCCATTCCTAACAAATCTACTAGTATTTTTATTATTATTTAATACGTAATGTCTATATCTTCTATATATATAAAGAAGGATTCATAAGTTCGGAAATGATGAGAAAGGAAAGAAGATACGAGGTTTTTTACATTTTTTACACATTACGTTCGAGGAAATCAATTTATTGACTAAAAAAAACTTGGGGAGAGGTAAAAAGTGCAGATAAAGGGGTAAAAATAGGTTTGTGGGTTTGTTTGTTTTTTTTGTTTGTTTTATTCCGATCTTGATGAAATTTTGCATACTTGACCTTCAAAGCATGAGGAAAGTCACTGTCTATCTCAGATTTCGGAAAAATAATAATTATTGATGAAAAATCGATATTCATGGTTATGGCAGGGCATATTAACGAGAAATATCTCATGATCAACAATGCAAGGCAAAGTTTGTGCAACAATAGGTATCAGCAATGGTATAAACACGCAATGCACAAACACTCTGCACGGACCAACAATATATATCTCATGACCAACAATGCAAGGAAAAGCTAATTTTTGAATGATTAAATTAATGATTTTTTGCATTGGGCATAATTATTAAAAATGCAAAATCTGTGAATGCAAAATGTATGTGAATATACATACAGTTAAAAAGTTAATATGCGGTGTTGACTGTTTTGTAGATAACATTTTTTATTTATCCACCAGGTGCATAGATGTAAAGGTGTTCTGGAGATGCAATGCGTGAGGATGCTAGACTTGTCCATGTGAAAAGTATGGAATGAAAATCGACTCCTGTTACTTTTAATGATTGTATTTGCACTTTGTTGATCATCAAAGCAAACTTGAACCGATAGAAAGGAAAAGAAATGAGAGGAATCAACCGTGAGGAAAATGGGGTGCTTTTTTTTTTTTTTTTTTTTTTTTAGCTTTAATAATGTTCAGTGCAAGCTAGATTTTTGATTGTTATTGTTGAATTCAGAATCTTAAATATTTTGTTACTTGAAAAATGGATGGTTTTTCACTTACAAAACCCTCGGAAATCTAGGAAATTTAGTGAAAAACTATTCACAAGGGTTTGACGTCCCTTGGTTGCGCGATTGTAGAGATTTTTGCGAATATACACACAATGAGGAAGGCATGCTGTTAGATAAATTTTTATTATTCTTTGTACGTATTAATTAATTTAGTACTAAAATGTCTTCAAATTTCTCTCAACATGAAAATGTTAACCATATTGACCTTCGCCCCCTCCATCTGAACTTCTAATTCTATTGATATTACCTTCCCTCCGACATGTAATCTTAGCCTATAGGCCACAATTATAAGCCACAAAACATTTGACGGATCTCTATTAACATAAACAAGATTATTTCTATTTCATTTGTTCTATTTATAAAAAAAATTCCACTCATTCAATTGCAAAATGATTTTTATTGACAAAATAGTTTATTTGTTTTGCTTTTGATTATCTACTATATATTGAATGATCTTTAAATTTTTGAAAAACTTTAATCAAAAGTGGAATTCAACTTTTTAAGCGATTTTAATTTTTTAGTCTTCTTTCTTTTCGCATTCTTCCTTCGGCCACTTGTTGAAATGACTGTCATCTGGACAAAACTGTAAAAAGAAAGAAGTAAAGTTATCATTCAGTTGAGTCTGTGAAGATTTATCAGAATCTGGGAACAAAAGAAAGAAATAAAGTAATTTATCAGAGTTATCATCTATTAGAGCAAAGCTGGGAAACTGCGGCTCTTCGTAGAGTTAAGCGCGGCTCCCATTGAAAATTAAATGCCGTTTTTTTATTATTGTGTAGAATATGTAAACACATTAATTAAATTTGAAAGTGTGTTTAATACTATGTAACAGTGATATCAGTGTCTCTAACTATCTAATGCGGCTCTTATTGACCTCATGCATGCCCACCCCTGTATTAGAGTATATGTAAATCTCTATATATAAAAGTGAGCGTATGTATGTATGTATGTATGTATGTATGTATGTATGTATGTATGTATGTGTGTTTGTACTCCGAGCAGATCTACACAGATTATCATAGGCACACGAATTTTGTATAACAATTCATTGAAACCAAGAGAAAATTACTGCAAATATTAAAAATCCAAAAGTCAACCCCAACCTCTGACACGCCCCCCCCCCCCGCAGGGGTGAAAAACGAAGTTTGTGATTGAAATATGGCGCCAACAAACTAATACTACTACTTCGTTCTAGTAGTCTTTGCGAATTTGGCTATAAGCCTACGTAAAAAATGTTTTAGTTTATGATATCACTTGAAATAAGATAATACGTATTCACTTTATATAAAAGTTAACAATCAGATTTTAATTATATAAAACTTTAATGAAACATCATAAATATACCTATAGCTTTATTTATATCTTACGCTCATATATATGACGACACCTTTCAATTAAATTTTTGACGTAGCTTTTTGTTACATCTGAATGTACTTCACTTGCTGAAAATGAATCGCATTGCTCCCACAAATAGGATTATGTATAATAATTAATACAGTGTCCTGTTTGATATTTCAACTATGAATAGCCCGGGCAACGCCGCGTATGTCAGCTAGCAAACACTTCATTTGAAAGATCTCTAAGTTTGAAGATATTACAAAATGCTGAATCCTTCGACAGTGATATCTCACCATAGGTGAGCCACGTTATTAAGATGACTATCTCCTAGGCGGCCATCAACAGCGCTTAACCAACAAATAAAATTAAGAAGGAAAAAAAAAACCAGCACGTGGCGCGAATTCACCAAATGCTGTGAAAAGGTGAGATGTCTATTGTCATTTCAGTCAAAGTTGCCAAGGGCATAACGAGCGATTTATTAGATTTGCAATAGGGGATGTTCATTAGCTTTCAGTCCAAGGGTAGTAACTGTCAGAAACTGCGTAGATTGTGAACAGCTCCCATATTGCTTTGATTAAAGTGTCTCGTGACTGGACAAACTGTTCCATTGCGAATAAACGGCGTGTAAATCGACATGCAACAGTTGAGCAACCTGCTTTATATATAAATAAGGAGGCTGCCAGACGTCTGTCGTCAAGGACAGTCACGGTGTCGGTGTAAAGTTGCATCGGCAGACCGGCTACAATTACCAGTGCAGACAAGAATTGGACCTCTTGTAATTGGCAAAGAGTTTCTTCTCCATCGAGTGGATGGACGCTGTCATATTCGGCTTGAAACCTCCAAAAAGATTCACATTGAGAATTACTGCTAATGCTGAGAATATTATAATTTGGGTATGTTTACTTGGCATTGTCTGGGTCCCCTGATTCCACCTCTGAAAGTCATTCTTACCTGATTTGGTTATTTATGCAAGATTGCGGAGCAAGTAGGCCCCATACATATTTAGGGCCGTAGCCAGGACGTTATCTTGGGGGGGGGGGGCGATTTTCAAAAATTCCGGACCTTTTTACAAAAATTCCACTGAGTCGAACCTTTTTCCATATTTGGGAAGCGGGCCTTTTCCCTTAATGGGCTGGTCGTCGACCCCCCCCCTCGCCCCACCCCCTGACTATGGGCCTGCATATTGACTATCTTTCCAAAAATACGGTGTGAAACATGTCTGGGAGTGGCTCGGGAAGCACGACCAAGACATCCAAGTATTTATCTGGCCCCTTAATTCACCAAACCTAAATCAATTAATCATCTGCCACGCATCCAATCAGCAGCTTCGGATGCATGGGAGTCCTTAAAGCTTTCGTACAGACTTTCTCCCACGCTATCTAGTTGTTGTCCGTGCTGCACACGGTGGTCATAATAATATGGCTCGACTTTTCAGTTTCACAATGATTTTTTTCTTTCTTCTCACATTTATTTATTAATAATTAATCGTTTAAATATTAAAGATGTTAATTTTTATATAATAAATAAAACTTCATTTAAATTAATCTCTATGCATGTATAGATATAAAGTACATATAATAATATTAATATTTAAAACCATATAATAATGTGTGAGATATTACAGATGGTCTACAAGTGTCAGACGCTATTTTGCTTGCTTATAACTCAAGTTTATATTGCCCGATTGCATTGACATTTTATAGACATGCTCTCAACCTCGTTTCTTTTCTAAAAATTCCCAATCTGACGGATATTCCCCAACTTTAAGGCTGCGGTGATTTTCCTCTTTAAATCGGCCAAGTCCGTCGGTCTTTGACCACAGATCATGCCCTTTATATGACTCCACAGAAAGAAAAGTGGATGGGGTCAGGTCCGAAAAATTTGGAGGCCATGATATGGGCCGTCCTCGACCGCACCAATAGTCATTAAATACTGCATTCAGAAGGTGACGGATTTCCAAGAAGCAGTATGCAGTGAATCTATGTACACTATTATATCAATAAAATATGACCAGCACCCCTTTAAGGCACACGCATGGTTCGCCCCAACAACGATTACACGTTGCAAAATTTGCATAACAGGCTGAGAAAGCTTTAAAGCTGGTGCATCAAACGGCAGGTGCACGAGCCTCAAGATGGGTAAACATCCGGATTTAACGGACATCCAAAAAGGGGTGATAATAGGCTATCGCAGCAAGGTGGCACCATCTCCGAAACGGCGCGATTTGTGAACTGTTCACGGTCCGCTGTAGTGAAGGTGTACAAAGAGTGGACAGCAGGGACAGAAATCGCGTCCCAATGCCATCATCTTAAAGCCATCGACCAACGGGGTGAGCGTCGCCTACGACGACTCGTAAAAGGTGACAGGAGAGCCAGAGTCCATCAACTACCACACACTGATTGGTGAAAAAAAAACAAATTAGTAACAATATTCCGTATTTATTAAAAACAGAGTCCACTGAAACTCATTTTGCAAACATGAACGTGACTGCATATGGAGCATTAACACATAAGGAAGAAAATGAGCAGTTACAGTGGTGCCAACAGACGTGTATCCGACATTACCGTTGAACGCACCCTGCTACGGATCGGCCTGAACAGTTCACGCATGGTTGCTGCACCTATGTTGACCAGGAGTCATCATCAACGACGCCTAGACTTTGCACGTGAGCACCGCCATTAGACCACAGACGAGTGGGCTAAGGTCGCCTTCTCCGACGAGTCAAGGTTTTTTCTCCAGAAGATTGACGGGCGATGGCGAATGCGTCTTAAACGCCATGAAAAGAGACTGCAGGAGGCTATTGTGGGCCGGAAACAGGCTGATAGGGGTAGTGTGCATGTGTGGGGGATCTTCTATTGGAAGCAGTTAGATCCACTGATTCGTCTAGAGGGCAATTTGAATGCCTATGGCTATCTTCAATCGTAGCGGACCAGATGCACCCGTATATGCTCACGATGTTCCCCCAATGTGATGGAGTGTTCCAGCAGGACAATGCACCCGGCCACAAGGCACGTCTCCTTCTGGATTGGTTCGAGGAACACTCTACTGACTTTCGAGTGCTCCCTTGGTCTGGTAATTCGCCGAACATCAATCCAATCGAACATCTGTCGGAGCACCTTGATCGCAATGTACGGCAGCTGGACCCTCCACCTATGAC
The DNA here is from genome assembly GCA_023313115.1 of Rhysida immarginata. Lineage (NCBI taxonomy): Eukaryota > Metazoa > Arthropoda > Chilopoda > Scolopendromorpha > Scolopendridae > Rhysida > Rhysida immarginata. The sequence continues at coordinate 380,269 of JAHWFO010020422.1, forward strand.
TCTCGAAGCTCTGTGGACAGCGCTTCAAGCGGAATGGACTGCCATACCATCGGACACATGGCGCGCACTTCTTTCATCCATGCCACGACGCCTAGCAGCAGTTATAGCGGCGAAGGGTGGTTACTCCCATTACTAAACGGGTGGTCATAATTCAGTGATATGACAGTGTATATAAAGAAGAATGTTTGTTTGTGGGTTTATGGGTTTGTGGTATTGTTTCTTATACAAATCCACAGTTTTAATCCGATCTTGATGAAATTTGGCACACTTCACCTTCAAAGCATGAGGAAGGTCACTGTCTACCTTAGATTTCGAAAAAATAATAATTAAATCGATATTCATGATGATGGCAAGGCATATTAATGAGAAATGTCTCATGACCGACAATGCAAGGCAAACTTTGAGTAACAATGATGGTATCAACACGCAATTCACAAACACTACGCACGGACCAACATAGATATCTCATGAGAAGTGGGAATACACTGTGGATAAAGACATGATGCAAAAAAGAGAAACCTCTTGTCCACAAACGTTTTAATGGGCGAATACGTATTTCGATCTCTTTGAGATCATTATTCAACGCAAAATAGGGAAATTAAAAAAGCAAGCTATTTATAAGAAAAAGAAGGGCCGTTGACTTTCTCCAAAGGACCAATCAACGAACACGTCAGTGAGAATTCTTGGTACTTAACAATTTTTGGAAAATCTTTAAAAATGATCAGTAACTGGAGATAATGCAGAGTTAGCAGACTGAGAAAAAGTTAGACTGAGAAAGAGTTAGATAAAAAGTGGAAAGACGTCAGATGAAGCACTCCTTTAGATCTGTGCTGTATTGAGCAAATGGTAAGCATGTAAATAGAAAAATCGGCGCTCGCTAGACTACACAAAATGATGAATGGCCAAGTTTTGATTCAAGACATCGAGAGAAGAGTGGGAATTGCAAAAACATCAAGTGTACATCTAAAGTAAGATTACGTGACTAAGAAATTATTTAGACTAGCAGTGGCATACTTGGAGAAGTCCATCCATTGTGAGCGTTTAATAATTTTTTTTTTTTGAATTTTCATTAAGAATTTTTACTGTATTAATTCTAAGCGTTTTCATGCGTTTGTTTTTAAGATATTTCAAAATTTAATTAAAAAACAAAGAGTCAGAGCCACGCCGGGGTTATCACCTAACTTATTTGGTAGCACAGCAGATCCAAACATTTCATAAAAATACGTTTTGACTATATTCTGTGTGAATGTGAATATTTTGGAAACAGATGCTGATTATGTGATGATTGAGCGTACGTTTCCGAGAATTATTAATAATGAGCATTAAATGACGATGCAGTGACAAGACTTAAATAAGGCCGCGTCTATTGAGGAAGCAAAGGAGTCAGACGTGTCTCCCTTGAGCTCCCTATCAAAAGTCCGGACGACTGGCAAAAATTTATGTGCCTGGAGAGGAGAGAGAAAGAACGAGTATTGGAACTCTGCAGCTAAAACAGAAAAACCTATACGGGTATTGGAAACATCTGAACAACGGGAGTTTCGAATAGAGCTTCTACGTCAAGGGCAAGAAAAACTTCGGTCTAAAGTATCCAGTGATGTTCCCCGGTGGTGAAGATACGTATCATTTTAATCTGAGGCAAGTCAATAAAGTCCCGGTATATCACCTAGAATTCCTGTCTTTCGGATTTTTATTAGAATGGATAGCCTTTTCGCTCTGGTTGTATTGATTGGATTATTATTTAACCAATTTGGAGTTATAATTTAACTTCTTCAGATTGTTCTACTTACCAACAAATATAATTATCCCAATGCAATCGCAAATATAATTATACCATGTATTTATTGTAAATGAAATAACTGACATTGCCCCCGTAGCCATCTTGATTTATCGGCTTCAAAAATCCATTATAAAAAAACAATTGCGAATGCGTGCTACTGCATTGCGGCTCGAAGGACCAAAATGATTAACTGCCATTTTGATCAAGTGTGCCCATAATAACTTTTACTTACTTTTTGATGCTATATTTGAATCTGAAGTCAAAATCAAAAAATTCGAAAAAAAAAGACAACAGAAAGGCCGATTTCGTGAATTCATTAACGATGTTACAAAATCAAAAATCATTCTTTCTTTAGCCTGTCTAGAAAACTTTTACTTGTCTAACTATCCGCAGCTGAGATTAGATTATAAAAACTTATTTAAAACTGAAATAAGTATAAAATTTAAAGTAATTAATTTTAAAAATGTTACCACTGCGTATCCATCGATCATGCAAAAATAAAAGAGTACCGGGTCCTGTTTCACAAAGAGAAGCAAAAGATTAAACTTTACCCTCTACTGAAAATAAACTTAAATAGGCAAATCATTTTTCATAAACAAAATTCATTTTTACCAAATGTTATCTTTATTTCTCCAGCAAAAAAAAATTAATAATATTAAATGAAAATAAAGATTGATCATGATAAAGTCGGACTTTATGATAATCATTTCCTCTTGGAATATACTCGGTTGATGGCAAATGGATAATTTGGTAAGTATGACACACGGGATGTTATTTATGCGAGGATTTCCCAAGCAAAACATCCCGTTTTAAGTGTGTCTCACACAATTTAAAAGTATAGATTATTTGAGATTTATTTGTCTGTATGCAGCATGTGATAGAATAAAAAATAATAATTTCGTTCAATATGTTTATATTCTTTATGTATGAAAAAGATATTTACATAATAAAGAAATGTTTTGCCTTAAAATAATGATGAAATTTAGAAATATTTATTTAAATATGTTATTAAAAATAAATTTCTTACCAAAATCTGACTGCAATTGGTATCGAACCTTTCTATCACCTGAGGATAATACTGTTAAAAAAAAATCAAGTTTAAAAAACTCAAATACATTTTAAGAATTATTTGATTAATTAAATTACAGAATATGCTTTTGTTAGCTAGAAAAGATTCGCTGTATTTAAAAACGGTGTTTACAAATGCTTGCAGCGGTTTGATAAATTTGATGCCGATGTTGTGTTAGCATTGTGGAGATGAAGCCTGCACTCACAGCAATTTCCAGATCATAGGACTCATTTTATTAGGTTATAGCTCTCTGACTCGATTATAAGAATACAGTACTTCGTAGATAAGTTGTACGACCCATCTTCAAGTGTTTACGAATCCCCGACTCATCTAACAGCGCTAAGCACGGCTTTACGAGCCAAGTCATAGGAAATGGGACTCATTTCCGGCAACGATACGAAATCAAGTTACGAAAACATGGCGGATAGCGATAGGGACGATTTCGCCGTTCGTATTAGTAAGAAGATCAATACAAAATTATTAGAACTAATACTACTCTTTAATATGACAATGAATGGGACAAGTTACCTAGAGACTATCTATCAGCAGAGATAGTTTCTTCAACTCTGAGTGCGAGAACAGGCTCCCTCAAATACCCAACGTTGAATAAGCCATTCTCCGACGTTGTTCGTCTGCCTCCTTCAAATTTTACCAGTTCAAGAAAAATTGAACGAAAACAGGAATCTAAGTAAGTTACACTTTTTTCTAACGTAAATTATTCTTATTTAATAGTTCCAAATTTATTTGCTAACACGTTTTCTTATTCATTATTGTTTTTTTTACCCGTTGTGATCTGAAATGCATTTCCACTGAACAGCATTCATTATTATCGACTGCTAACAACGTGGCTAGTTTCTCGCAGCAAGAATGGATCTATACACTGAAAGCTGTGTATCGGAGCCTTATAGAAAGTAAGTAGGGTGAGTGACTTAATTTCAGCATGGAGGTCGAATATGATATTAACAGAAATAAAATGTCGCCGTTTCCATTATTGTAGGGAGTGTAACTTTTTTCTGCATTTCAGATTGCCAAGGATACAAATATGAGGCTTCCTCTTCAGGCTCCTCGTGATAATTTCCATTTAGCCTACCCAAAGGAATGGAAAAGGAATCCTGCAGATTTATAATGAGAACGATGTAATGGTTACAATAAAAACAATCCCTTGTTTTTTGTGCAAATCAATTCTGTTGAGGTGATGATGAATTTATTGTATTGTACATTAGAAGTTAAATGTATTTTTATATCAATAAAGGACTTTTTTTTTTTTTAAATTGATGTTTAAAAATTTTAAAAAGATATCGTTTCTCCTCCTATTGTTGTCTACCGTTCAAGAGCTGTCGTTTCTCTATGAACAGGGCGATCGGTATTTTAGAATTTAGCAACAGATTTATCATTAAGATCCTTTTTTCTGCCTACAAGCTTGGAATTCTATCTTCTGCTGGCGAATTTTGACTATAAAGATGATAATATGCAAATACAGGTCGGTATACAAATATAAACTTGTGTAAATATCAGTATACACGTGTGTAAAATTGTGTAAATAGGTGTGTAAATTGGTGTATACACGTGCGTAAATTTGTGTACCTGTATGTATTAATGTGTAAATATGCTACAAAAGTGTAAACTTGTGTAAATAAGTGTATAGACGTATGTAAACCTATGTAAACTTGTGTGTTTATCCGTGTGTAAACTTGTATATATCGTGTGTACAAATGTGTAAATTGACTACACACGTGTGTAAATTTGTGCACATATATGTATAAATGTGTGTAAACGTGTGTAAATAAGCTGTACAGAGTTGTACATAAGCGTAAACCTGTGTAAATAAGTGTTTAGATGTAAACTTGCGTGAATAGATATATACCCGTGTGTAAACTTGTGTATATTGTGTATACACGTGTGTAAATATGACTATATAAGTGTAAATTTGTGTAAATATGACTTTATACCTGTAAGTGTGTAAGTAGCTGAGAAAATATATAAATATGTATGTAAAAATGTGTAAATAAGTATATACGCGTATAGTAAACATTCCGTTAATGAGTCTTAATTCTTGTACAGTCGAGTCAATTGACCCGAGAATGGCGACTCGGAAATTCGGGTCAAACAACTCTTACTGACATCTGTGTCCAACGACTCTCTTAAATGGGTCGTATTGGAAGAATCATGTGACTCTCACAAGCGGGTCATATTAACCGCATATTGCTGTGAGTGTGGTTATTGTAAAGATTCTCACTAATTTGACACTGTTGAATCAGTTACGGTGTATAAAACGGTTATGGTGTTCACTCGCATTATCATGTAATACCATTTTTGATTGGCTTTGAGCATCACATGATACAAGTAACCAATCAACAGAAGCATTCTTTTCATTCTCTCTTCCGCTGTAAGAGAAGGTTATTGCGTGATAATTGCTGCTGCTATACTTTCCAGGAATTCATGCGGTCTGGTAATCCTTAACACAAGCTATAGAGTCAAGTTAGGGTGACAAAGTGCATATGAATGAATGAATGAATTTTAAACAAGTGGTTATCAAGGAACCATAAGAGAAGCATATATTTAGCTTTTATTTTAATTGTCTGCCATATGGCTTTCTTTTCTTTGTGGAAGAAACTGACCGCATACATTAATCTGGATATATTTGAAAGTTGATTCCTGCTACAGCTGAATTTATTTGTTAACAGGATGATGCTCCACAACATTTCCACGACAAATCCGTGATTCTTTGAACACCATTCTGCGATTTTGTCAAACCGATGCAATCATTTTTAAGAAGCTTGTATAATATTTCATTTAATATTTTGAAAATTTGTTCTAAAAGAACAGCATGTAAGATTCATTGAAAAAAAATTAAATTAACAAATGTCCAACACAGATTTTCCTGAAGCTTTGTGAAGAATTTGCTGAGAAGGGACGCTATAATTAAAATATTTAAATAGATTATACTTTTAAAAAAACATTGCCGCTTTCAGTAAGTCAATGTACCCTGTCACCACACTCGATTGATTTTGGATTGGTTGAGTGAACATGACTCTTGACTTCCATCTTATCTCACCCGATAGAGCTTTTGTAAGACGAAGTGGAAAGTTCCATTTAAAGTCCCCAACAGCCACTTGAACCAACTTATTTTGTCAGCACGAGCCAATATTCCTAAGGAATGGTTCTACTACCGTTTAGAACCTATGGCTAGAAAAATTACAGCTCTTATCAGAGCTCAAGGTGAACCAACTAGTTTTTGTTACTAAAAAAAAAAAAGTGGGCACTCTGTATATTGCCATATGATGCATTATTTCATTAAATTTTCTTACAGTTACTATAAAATACAACTATTGAAGAATATGATAAAAAAATATGTTCAAATTTGTATTTTTAGCATTCTGTTATCGTTAATTATCATAATAACTTAACAATTGATCAAATAAGGTAGCTGAATACTAAAGGAATATATTAGCCTTTATAAAATTTTAATAGAGGCTAAAACTGTCAACGTATGTCCCAAATATCGAAATATAAGTTTTACTTTGTATTAAAATTTTATAAAGGCAGTTAAAGCAATAGATATTCGAAATGGTCTTACCTTTTCTGTGATAAGTGTGGGCAACTGACTCCTTACGTATTTCATATCCACTTCACCAGTTGTCTCATTTTTCTATATTTCGCAAATAAAACATACCAAGAATAACTACAATGTAAGACTGATTTTAGAAAGAAAAGAAAAATGAAATAAGAGAATAATTAAAGAAGCATTTCATATTAAAAAGATGACAATAATTTAGCAAGGCCTTCATATGCTCTGAGAGAGGATTGGTTATTCGTTTGATATTAATTAATATTTTGTTACTGAATCTTGGCTGTGCAATTAACGATCGACATAATCGAGATTGCCTGATGAAGGGCTAAAGACGCAGCCCGAAAGATCTAGCTAGATGCTTTTCTTATTTCTCACACGTTTTATATAATGATGGTTTTATTTTCTTGTTTATGTATTAATTAATCTTGACATTATTCCAGTTGGGGAAAACAACATAATTTTTGGAAGTGTAAACTCTTCAAACGAGCCATTTAGTCTTGAGTGTTTTTACGCCATTGCTTAAACCTTGAGGAAATTAGCGTCCAAGGACCCTTTCCATCATTAATTCTACCTAAGAAGTTCCTTGTTCCAAGTTAAATTATGTCTTCAACCCTCCAAAACCGAAAACTGTAAATTGGAATAGGAGAACTAAAATCTAATATTCAATAAATCAAATAGAACAGATTCTGAGATTGGCCCCTTATCAGCATTATTAGGATCTTTATGGGTTTCAATGCTCTCAAAACTGCTTAGCTGATTTCTTGAATTGACGGATTTAAGCAACTTAAAATTATCTAAACAAATACTGCGACCTGATTTTAACACATGTTTGACTATATTCAATTTTTACGAACTACCATAATGTTTCGAGAACTCTGTCTGTCAAAATGTTTCTGACAAAAATCACTGAATATTCAAATAAATTTTTTCAGAGGTGATGTGGTATCTTTAGAAAGCTAAAGTGTTTTTAAAATGTTCCCACTTTTGAATGCAATCCTTAAACTTCAGGCGTTACAAATCTTTTTAAGGCTCTTCCCATGTTCTGGAACATAAATTAATGTAATAAGAGGCAGTTGCTTCTGGAGTTAGAGTTGTGGAATCTTCTACTTTTAAGAAACCTATAACTACGATGAAGTTTGTCGTATAGTATTGGAAAAGTCATTCCATAGATTTGACAGTACTAAATTCAGTTCTGCACTTTTGGTCGGATAGGGGAACATTCAGAAGGCAGTGGATCATAGCATGAAAAATAACATGATGTGGCTTGTAAACTGAATAGAAACATTCTTTATATAACGGTGGGTTTTCTAATAAATAAATTCATTATCATCAACTTCGTGAATCAGATAACAACAGTACTTCTAAGAAAAGCTGACTATAAATACTCTACGACGTACAAGATGCATAAATATTCATGGAAAAACATGCACATAAAATTGAATTAAAAAGAGTACCGGAAATATAGGAAATAGATTTTTAGCACATATTTCACACGAATATTGATATAATTTATTTTTATTGCTAGTTTAGCAGAGCTGCTAAGATTAAAGGATCGCGGCACAGATCGTTGTGGCATTCGTTAATTCAGTTTTCCACAGATACCACGAAAACACCAGCTAGCTTTGTCTCTGCCTAAAGCTGCTATTAATGCACTAAACTCATCATTTATAATGTGGTAGAATTTACCACTCTGTATGAGAACTACGTCTATTTCACGAAATATTCTCTGAATGCACCACTTCTTTGGTTGAAATCAAATAAGGATGCAATATTTTGCGGCCCCAAAATTTTCTTTATTCGATTTACGAACAGCAAGTTCCTTGCGAAACCTTCATAGCAATTACTGGTGATCGTAGCTCATCCGTAATAACACTTCTTAAGCTGCGTTACAACCCCTCCCTCACTTTTGGTCATAAGCAAGATTAATATTTAGGTAATATACATAACACACATTATTTATCAATTGTTATTTTAGTTTTATTCCAGGATTCTTATTTCTCGTCCTTCTTTTCTTCTACATCTGTCAGTTATAACAAAATATTTGTCTATATCAAATTTCTTTAAAATATTTCTGTATTTGTTAAGAAATCCTTGAATGTGTGTTTTTTTTTCAATTTAACACTGGACACACAGTATCTAATAATTTTCCCTTTAATATTGTAAACTAAAATAAATTTATTTCATTCTTTTTACGCGAATAGTGTTAGGAATTTACGATAACTTTTCGTCTCTGATAGATTTTTTTGCTTAACTTTCGGCAGATAGTTTAACTTTCTAGGCACTCGATAGCTGTAGACAAAAAAAATTCCAGTTACATTTCGGGAAAAACGCATAAATTGGATCGCTAATATATGGGTAACAGTTTATTTTTTCTTCTTCATAATTATAAATTATGGTTAAAAATTTTGATATTTTGGGGCAAGCAAAACGAGTGAAATTTCAATCTAAAATGAAACTGAAATTTATCATTGATATTACTCTGTGAAAAACGAGAACTGAAAGCACCTGCTTCGTTGATATGATGAAAATGTAATATTCATAAAAGGAAATTAAAGTACCGGTATTTAAAGATATGTATAATTAATATCTATGGACCGTGATTGTACGTTACTTGTTGTTAAATATTGTGAAAACATCTCTAAGAATTTACTCGATATTTAATTAACCGTAGTTATTGAGATTATTCTAAATACAAACTTACCAAATGTAATGTATCCAAGGCACAATTTGCACATTCCGGTTCAAACTGTAAGAATTGTATGAGATTTAAGTAATAACATGGTTATTGATTAAGTACCTATAATTTTTTATAATAATTTGTTATTCCTTTATTTACCCGAATCTCGATTTAACTTAACACATGATCATCCAACGCATTACCCAAAGAAGTACGCATATATATAACCCTAATAAAATCTTGTAAACATTCCGAGGAGGAGCTTTAGCAGTAAAGTAGAAATACATTTATACATTTATTAAAAAAAATTAATCCCCCCGCCCTCCTTCCCCCGAGAAGGGCAAGTAGCAGATCCTGAAGTCATCTATTTTTATCCGTTTATCTACACTTTTTACCACTCCCCAAGTTTTTTAATCAAAAATTAATTTTCTCTTACGTAATATGTAAAAAATGTAAAAAAGCTCGTATTTCCTTTCCTTCCTCATCACGTCCGAACCTATGATATATCACAAGCCATCTGTTGGCATAGTACTAAAGACCACGTGACTACCAGCCCCCGCAAATCCGACCCCAATGAAACACTTGCGCCTAAACTTCATAGTAATGTAGATCTTGCCTAGAGGAATCTGGATACTGAATTTCACGCCTTTACATACCTAAATAGCATAGATATGATGTCCTCTCTGAATCCCACCCCCGTAATTCCGACCCCAGTGTACCAATGAAAACCAAACTAAATAGTGCAGATGGACATGTCCATAGGAAGCTACATTCCGAATTTCAACCTTCTACCTCAAAAAATGTAGAAATTATGAAGGGGTACACAGTTAAGACATTATAAAACCAATAAGTAGCTCCATTCTTTCGCTACTGAATAATCTAGATTATAAGCACTTGAGCAATCGTGCGTCGACAAAGCGATTTCACGTGCGCGCGCCGATGTCAGTAATGCTGAAAGGATGAACGGAAAGTAACAATGTATTCCTTCTTGATAAATCTTGATAAATGGATTGACATGCCATTATCTTGGTATTCTTTACACTCGCTGTTTTAGCACGTAAATTCGACTTGAAGGGGTCCACGAAAAATTCTGAAAAGTTGATACGGCCGAGCTGAGACTTTGATGGTTATATTTCTGAAAACAGAATATAAAAACGTTAATTCGTCTGCAAGTTAAGTTATCGTGCAAACGGCTTCCGGACGGCCGGATAAACATACAGACCAAGGGCGCATTCTTATAAGTAGCTTTTATGCTTAAGTTCCTAATAAAGACGCTTTGCAGCAAGATATTTACGGTTTTTGATGGCCTATCCGTGCACAATATAAGCGCTTGCAGAAGATGTGATTTTATGAAGAACACTTCTGCAACATGTCATTCACTTTAGCAGAATGTGTTTTCATGATTGAAGATTATGTTAAAAACAGTAACAACTAATGATTCGTCTACAGGCCCAACTTCTTTAATGAGTAAGGAAGAAAACAATTGTCAGGGTTTATACAGAAAAACAATACGATCAACAGAAGAATTCAGTAGCCTTCAGGAGCGGTAACACCTGAAGATTTCTGTAGTCATTTTAAAAAATGCATCGAAAGTACGTAAAGAAATTTCAAGAAAAATGCAGCGTGAACGACTTATGCCTATGAGAAAGAGGTTCCCATCATTTGGAACCAGCACAAGAAGCCTTCTGCATGGTCATGTCATTGGACTGTTTGGAGAGATATCTTGATGATGAGGATTTCTTGTCAAGAATTGTTACATGGGACAAAAACTGTTGCTACCATTGTGAACCTGAATCCAAGCGCCAAAATCTGCAATGGAAACATCTAGGATCGCCATCACCCTAAAAATATAAGTCAATCCGCAGTAGTTGATCTTAATTTCATACAGATGGGGAAGTGCAAAAGGCCGTTAGTAAATAGTTCAAACAGCAACCCAAGAAGGGAACTATGAGAAGGGTATTTCGCGCCGTGTATCACATGGGAATCAGAGAAGTGTATTTCGCTTGAACCTCACTGTCAATATTTTTGAAATAAATTTATTTGTTTAGTCCTCATTGCGTTCGGCCTGTTACTTATTGAATGCACCTCATACTTTATCATTCAATGGTTATTAATTATATTATATTCGAATATAGGCTACAGAAAATACCGAATAAGAAACCGCTTTATGGCCAGAAAATTAATGTGTGTCTACAGTTTTAAGACGCCTCTATCCCATTTTCTTTACGGAAATTGTGAATAGTAAACATAACTGCAACTTATTCGAACAGTTTCTGGTGAATTAAGCCTAGTTTCCACATGCGTAAAAACAACGGCACAAAACTCCTGTTTTTTTTTCAAGTTGGGATGAGACATACCCTAAAAAGATAAGTTTTCTTTCGGTTTGTGGTTTCTGCCAGAGACAAATGAAAGAAAGAGACTGGCAGTGACCTCCCCTCTAGTGGTGCCTTCGCGCCGCCATATTGGGACTGGCAGGAAACAGCTGATCGCCCGAGGCAATGCATGTGAATCAATCGGTTTGGTTTGGTTGGTATTAACGTCCTTTTCAACTTCTATGGTCATTTCAGGACAGGGTTAGAGGGACGGCAAATTTTGCCTTGCAAGGGTTCTTTAACGTGCAGCCGGCAAACGACTACACGGGACCAACATCTTTCCTTTCCTTCCGAAGGAAGTGTGTGATCTCAGGATTTTCTCCCTGAAAAAAATCCTCGTCGTCCTCGGGCATCAGAGGCGATAACGCAACCACTGAGCTGCCGAGGCCGATGTGAAACAATCGCAAAAAATTGCTTATTTAATATGTGGATTAATAAATTGATTATTTTATTGAAATGAGAATATTTTCTTCCTTTTCTTTTAATTTAAAATTTTAAAATATTTGTCTTTTAAAAATTCGTTAGGCATTGAATCAGTTATTTGGAGTTATTAAAAGTATACGTTATCGTTAGTTAATGCAATAAAGTTTTTTTAAAAAAATCAGAAAACAGGTTATGCTTATTAATACTTCCAGAAATCATCTACAAAAACAGCTGAAATTACATTGAGAATATATGCCGTCTTAGGTTTTTGCCAATCGTAACATGGCGAATACTGCACTTCCGCTGGTACCAGTACCGCTCAGCGAAATGAATAGGGCACTGCCAGTCTCTTTCTTTCATTTGTCTCTGGTTTCTGCCGTTGTTTTTACGCAAGGAGGAACCACGCTTTAGACGTTATTGAAAATTTTCATAATTGTTCTTGCCTTATTAAGTAAAATCTAGGATTCAGGATCTTTTCAACTTTCCTTTTTTACTCTTGATGCCTTTATCTTAACTAGCAAGTGAAATCAGTGTTTGAAAATAGCGTCATTTCTAAAAGCGTGTGACCCGCTCGTCGGACTACTTCCTCTGAGCGCGCCCAAAAGCTGTATGGCAATATTCCTCACAGCAATAGTTGTATGACAAATAATTTTCATACATTTTAAAATTTTGCCGTTTTTAAACTTTATTAGCTGTCATTTATTTTCTGCTGTTGGGATAAATTAGTTATTATTTAATTTTAAACATCTCTTTAAAAATATTTCGAAAATATAAGGTAGAATTGTATTTGACTTGTTCTTACTTACCGCTGTTCCACAACCTTTAATTCCGCATTCTTCAAGAGCTTGCCCAAGAGTTTTCTTCACATTTTACGAAAGAGAAACAACGCTTTTTTAAACATCATTGTTATTTTCTTATAATTTTAATCATTATCTAACAGATGGAAACAATAAATACTTACACCATTCCCAATGTCTAGCGCAAAATTACTGCAATCTTTCTAAAAATAAAAAAAAATAAATTATAATGCTCAGTAGGTTTTGAAAAGCATATATATTTATTTTAATCAGGAAAATTAAACCATTTAATGAATATTGGTTCAAAATGGTTTGACAATAAATCGACAATTTTATTTAGCTGAAATAATCTTCTTCTGAGGGGCAGATGTAGCTCTTACACCGCGAGATAAAGGAATTGCTGTTCATTTTCTAATGTCATAGATTCGAGCCAAAATTTCTACAACACAGCTGTTTATAAATTACTGCACTATTGTGTGCAATTATCCCTCGACTACTAGAAACGAACAAAATTAGAGTTTTTTTTTACAATTTCCAAGAACAAAATTCATCTCAATTTTTTATAATTTTACAAATTGTTTATTATATGTTTTTTTATGAATAGGTTAAAAGCATTAGTCAGATGCTTCTAACACTTTAAACATTCTTAATGGAACTTCGTAATTTCAACCAAATTTAAAATATCACTACATTTGCCCCAGGTGTTGTCTCATTATAGATATTACCGTGTCAGTCGTACTTCCTTGCGCGTCAGACCCTAAGGCTATTTCTACCAAAGCTCCACAAAATAAAATGGTGATCTGTGAACGCAGAGACAGCATGCTTTCTGTGACATAAAAACATAGAAGAGTTAAAATTAATAAATCTAATAAACTGTGGAAACACGAGAGGAGGAAACAAAGAATCGGATCACATCTTGTTTACAGTGATTATTAATCATTATTTATGTAAATTTCAGCTGATAAAGAGTTTTCGTTCAGCATGAGTCATTCTCAACAGGCTGATTACCAGATGAAATTAACAGTCATTATGGGCAAGTGGTGATCCGGTTTTGGGTATTCTACTCTTATTAAAATACTGGCCACATTTATTTATTTATTTTTTATTTATTTATTTTTTATTTATTTATTTATTTATTTATTTATTTATTTAATATAAAGGGAGATACAGATCATCCATCCAAGGCCAGTATTGCGGGAGCCGAGGAGGTAGGTCTCTGGATGAGGAACAAAGATTCAATTTTTGATCATTCACAAAATTTTTGATCTTTTTAAAAAATGGAGGGGAATGGAGAGGAGCAGGAGTTAGTTAGGTGAGGGTGCAGAGAGGAAGTTCTTTAAATCGGATTTGAAAATTTTGGTGCTTGGTGATGAACGGAGATCTGAGGGTTAGGTGGACCAAAGCCTGTTGCCGGCGATAGAGATACTCTTGAGCTGGTAGTTACGTCTAATATGGACGATTGGGAAGAAATTTCTATGTCGGGTGTTGTAGGCGGGTGTTCTAACGGGTAAATAAAGGTTGGGGGAGGGAGGTAGTTATAATGTTGTTAATTGCTGTATTTGCAGGAGATAGTGGGAATAAATTAAAAATGACCTTTTATTTTTATTAAAAGAGTAAATACTGAATGTAATTCAATAAAGTGCACGGGTTATTATGACATAAATAGCAAAAATTGTTCGCAAGAACGACTTCTTGTTGGTTATTAAAACATGATGGCTTTCTATTTTTTGGACAATTTTTTCTGTTAATTTCTTTGTAGTGTGTTTAGTTTTCTTTGAAACCATGATAAATAAGCAGTTACACTGTAGTTCAAATACGACAAAATTAATCTTAAAAAAACAAGTCTTAGTAACTGGGTCCATTCTGCCAAGCTTGAAAGCAATATGAATATTACGATTCTAGGATGTGGTTAGCTGCTTGAGGTTAATATTAGTAGTAAGTGAGGTAAGACCAAGCGTTTTCATAGGCAACTTTTCGATAGAACATTATGAATAACTGGTTAAAATGTGTATAAAATAAAATTCCTAATATTTTAATAGTATTGTTATGAATCTAAATTTGGACTAATAAAAACTTTTGTCCTAGATCTATTTAAACAAACGCCATGTTGTAAATACCTTTCATGCAAAAAAAAAAAAAAGTTAAATCAAGATCGAGATGCTGATGGACTTCGCCCTGTTCATGAAGATCGAAGATGGTATATAAGAAATTATGAGCGTATTTTATTCCTGTTTGAACATATTTTGATAATTTCATCTTGGTGCCCAATAAAAATTTCACATTGGATGAGCAAAGGTTTTTTTGCATTATCCCCCCACCCCTTTGATATTCTAAGAAGGTTCAGGCTTCTTGCATCAGGTAATTTGAGTACGTGTCATGAAAGCAGTTGCCCCTCCCCCTTCTAAAATAAAGCAAGCTTATATACAAATACTTGATTAATGGCTAAAAAAAAGATATACTTGACAAACTTTGGAGTATTATATATTAGCTTCGTTCTAGAAAGTTGGGGTTGGTATTTGGTGAACTTTAGCTCACCATTCGCTAACATATAAATTTGACTATGAACAAGTAGGTACATCCCCTCTCCACCATACATGTTGTCTGGGTACATGCATGAAAACAAGGAAAGGGCAATTAACTTCCACCAAAAGGAATCATATTATGAAATTTCCGGGTGATGAAGTAGTTAACCCAAATTTGCACACGATTCTCTCAGGTCGGATATTGAGAAATCGAACGAAAAAACCCACACAACGTTAAATTGAAAAGCCTCCACCAATTTAATGTTGGGAACTAATATAAATTTTGGGAACTTTTGGAACGCACCATCTATATTCTGTTTGAAATAGTTTTAAATTAACATGAGACTCTTGAGTTATTTTCTTGACAAACATATAAATTCTTGTTCAGTTGTCATAGGTTAATATCTTCTTTAGATTTAATTATACTTTTTGTATTGATTTTCTTTCAGTCCATTACCATACCAGGAAAAAATTTCTATTATTGTACGTTTCTATTTACTTTACTGAAAGTTGAATAGAGTTAGCTGTTTCAAACTTTTTTTTTTTTGTAATGAATTCTGTATTATGAGTGAGTTAAAACCTACTGATTAATAATATCTCCATCCCCTTTAAGCCATTGAAGAGAGTGACCTAATTCCAATTGAGCATCGTCTAATTAGTCTAAATCCATCGAGAAAAAGCCAAAATGAAAGAATAAATTATCTGTTACGTACATCGACGCACAGTGTATTACTTTAATAATTATAATCTAGGAGAACAGAATTCAAAAAATCAACTTTTTTTTTTAAACGGATACTACTTATTATCGTGATATAGACAACCTATATTGTCTAAAACAGAGCTGTTGAATCGTTAAGGATGAGTCAACAGAAGAAGTCTGAACATGTTTCAACCGACTGGTATTTGCTTTCTAAGAGAATGCTCAATACTTAGTTATATCGTAAAATACCACTAAAGTACTTTTGTATAGTTAATCTACAAACATTCAAATATTCGATGCAACAAAAATATCCTCCCATTTTTGCGCTTTTGGACAAATTTTAAAATTATGCTTTTTGTTTTCAGAATAGACACATCAATTCAAAAGAGAGCCATTTTGACTGACATATGGATCAACTTGATAAGGCGTTGAAATTTGACGCTGTAATGCAGTTTGTCCTGCAGAAAATCGGAGATGGAGACGTCACCGAAGATCATTTTCGGGCAGTTAAGTTTCCTGTGAGAGCTGATTCAAAAATTCGAAACTCATTAAAATTTATCACTTTCGATCTCATTTTATTCTTTAGTCTTATTTTGACCACTTACAATTTAAAAATAACAAAAACGGAAGTCCCGGCATCATTTCAGAATCTTGTTATCCTAGAATATTAAAATAACACACTGTGAGAAGCTTTGAAATAAGAAATTGTAATGCAAGGAAGCTGCTCTTATAATTTGACAAAATTAAACTTGTTATATCTAAACAAATTTAAATTAATTTGTTTAAATTAATTTGGGCTTTCCTGTTCTCGAATCTTGTGAGTCGCGGTTCAAATCTCGCTATGATCATACAATGTATACAGGGTGTCTCAGAAGTCATTGTACAAACTTCTAGGGGAGTTAGTATGGTTGATTCTAAGCAAAAAAATTCATATGAACATGGGTCCGAATTTGAACGATAACTGAGATATGAACAGAAATAAAAATGCCGCTACTAAGATCAACAAGTTAATAACTGAGGTTTTGTAAAGCCTAGATTAATGAAATTTTGAGGAATAACAGGGTACATAAGACTG